>JANKOE010000007.1:16085143-16102870 GCA_026284465.1 Erythroxylum citrifolium | reverse complement strand
ACAATTTCCATGAAAAAGGTTAAACTTATAATCTTGATGATTAGCTAATGTGCACTCACCACCATTAGGAAAGGATAATAAATAACCCCTCCGGGGTTCAGCACAAGGTTTCAAGAACTCAAGAATTGGGCTCCGGAACCGGGGTCCAACATAAGCTCCTCTATTCCAATTCGAAGGTGAAATTGACATCTATGATCATGGTTAAGCATATCTTTTCATTGTTTTATGTTGAATCCCTCTCTTCATGGATTGTTATTGTTGTTCTATGTTTATCGATTTGGATATTGTAAAGATGATTTGAATGTGTTCATTGGATTGTTTTTATGAAAATATATTGCTAGAATCTTTTATACAATATGTAATCATTGTGTTTTAGATTTGTTTATAGCTATTAATCACGGTGAATCATAGGAACAATGTAACATAGGTTGAATAACCCAAACTCGTGTGGTTATTGCCTAGATTGGTCTGTTTTCCATATTCGTAACTCTACTGTCCAATTGAATTTAGAGAGCTTGTTCTAGGTTTTTCGATAGTTAGGTTTAATTAAAGAGCTTATTTTAATTAAACACGACCTAAAGAAAAATTAGGATTAACAGAACTTGTTATTAATCTACGAATAATAGTTCTAAGAGAGGCATGGAAACATTGGACCAATGAAATATGTTTAATTGTGTGTAGGATAAGATTGATTTGAGGATTGGATTCTAACATATTCACCACTTTCATCCCTTTTGACTGTTTTCTATAATTTGTTTTCATTTGTTTAATTTTACTTTGTTTCCTTAATTGCATTAAACCAAACCCCCCCTAATTTTATCTTAAACATCTATTATTTTCATTGTAAAAGTTACACATACATTCCCTATGGATACGATACATGCTCATCATTACTACAAATTTTTAATATGCAGAGTTAGGTTTATTTTGTGGTGCACTAGATAAGCACTATTAATTTTTGGCGTTGTTGCATGGCATGTGATGCTCTAATTTTTGTTTTTGACTTTGGTTGGTGTTGTGTGTATATACTTGTTTGTAAATGTTTCTTTTAATTATTTCTTAATCTTTACAAGTTTGTTAGTTTTGGTGTATAGTAGTGACAAGATCTCCTTACAGAGAACCTGTATAATTTGATCCGAAGATTGAAAGGACATTTTGGAGCTTACGAATGGAAGTTAGAACAAGTCCAAAAGTACAACAAGAGTTTTAATTTGAAGAAACCATGGCTAATCTGCTAATAGTAAGGGAATTGGATGCACCTGACTTAACCCAAAGGCCATTATGCATTACTTTTCCAACTTTTACTAAACATGTTCATTTTGAACTTAGGTTTGGATTAATACATTTGTTACCTAATTTTCATGGACTTATAGAAGAGGATGCCTATAAGCATCTTAAAGAGCTTGATGTGGTATGTATGAGTATAAAACCTCTAAGGGTGGCAAACGAGCAGATCATGTTGAGGGCTTTCTCATTCTCAATAAAAGACGCTGCAAAGGATTAGTTATTTGATTTGCCTACTGGAAGTGTGAACACTTAGATTGAGATGAAAAGGCATTTTTTGGAAAAATATTTTTCGGCATCAAAGACAGCAAGCATGAAAAAAGAAATATGTGACATAAATCAACACAACTCCTTATCGAGTACTTCTACGAGGGATTGTTACATATGGAAAGGAGTTTGGTAGATGCTGTGAGCAATGGATCATTATATAAGAAGACTCCTATATAGGCTCGTATTTTAATTGAGGGAATGGCTACTAACACTCAATAATCTGGCACTCACAACGATGTTCATCGTGTAAAGTACAGAAGCCATATCTCTCAAATGAGATTAGAACATTCTAAGACATGCATGAAGACTTGTATGTGAATTTTGAACCTAAGTAATGCATAGTAAAATTGAATCTCAAATGGGTGCTAATATGCTTATGTATTTAAGAAACGACATTGTTTTGAAACTGATGTTTTTATTACGTATTTTGATAAATGATATTATTTTCAACAGACCTGCATTTGAAGTGAAAAGGACAGTGTTTTATTTTCTGAAACTACATTTTTTAACAACTTTGCACTTGGAGTGCAAAAGATGACTTTTATTGCACGAAATAATGTTTTGGAATTTACATATGCATAATCGAGTCATGTATATTGCATTACTTGTTCTCTTTTGACTTAGAGCCATGGTCCGATTTCATTTTATCGGTTAGACCGATAAATAAAGGCATGGTGCCTTACTTGATTTTTATACTTAATTTTTATATATGATTTTTTTGATTGGTGAGGAAACGATTGGTCAATCGTGTGCTGGGCACAATAGATTAAGCTACCACCGTACCTTTGACGCTGGTACATGAAATTTGAGTCTCTGTATCAACACCTTTCTACGGGACTTACAGGTGATTCCAGACCTAGGATCTGGACACTGACGAGGTCATCACCTAGGGTTATGATGCTCTTGTCAACTGTAGTCCAGACTCACCACGGATAAAAGTCGAGCCAACACCGAGATTCGGTGGGTTTGCACACTAGTTTGGCCGACTAGTGGCAACACACGCAATTGTTTTGGCTTATTTTGATATTTGTTTTCTGACAAGATTTGATTTATACATGTGATAATAGGCTGGAACCTATGTTTACCTGGTGAGTGATTAATAGGCTGGGTCTATATGGTTCCTAACCAGTATACGTTGAGTCATAGGCCAGGCCTATGTGTTTCTATGTAATGTATGTTCATCTCATAGGTTATTTATATCGTCTTGGTGTGTATCGAGTTCTATTTGCGATATATGTTTTTCCTATTCACTGAGTACATAGTGTACTCACCCCCTCCGCCTTCCAACCATGCAGCTTAATTAGTGAGCTTGGAGCTACGAGTGGATCGTGCAGTCTTTTGACATTTTTGAGGTATTACCGCGCTTGGGTAGTTTTTGTCTTGTAATTTAGTTGTATAAGGGCTCATGAACTGTTTTACTGTTTTTATTAGATTGGTTATGTTGATATGCTTTATTATTATATAAATTTAATTCTTAACTATTTTTTGTTGTAAAAGACTTTATTTATGAACTTTCGATGCTGTTGTTTAGATTGCTTTGAGTGGACTTCAAAGTCCTAAAGTTGTGGTCAAATTTTTTATGTGAATATAAAAGTGTATTTAAAATTGTTTGCATGTATTTGATTGAGTTTTGAGATTTTTAAAATACAGCCATTGTAATGCCCAAATTTTTTAAAAAAAGAAGAGAGATATTTAGTTAGCTTTGCATAGTCAGATTAAGGATATCGTGAGTGTCCTTAACTCAGGTATGTAACAGTTGTCATGAGCCCGATGTAATACCAAGTCGTGACATACAAGATGGTGGGGGTTAATCTTATATATAATATGTTATACAGTAATCGAGCTCAAGAGCATGTAGATGTCATTAAACAATTCTTATTTGATTTTTTTAAGGAGTATCATCTTAGAATGGATAAAATTTGGAATCGGGATCACAATAGTTCAAAATGTTCTTCGGCTTCAGTTTCATATTGGAGTTTATCTTTTAAGAGCAATTTGTTACTTTCACTTACAAAATTCATGAAAGAAAAAAAGGTTAGGATTTTGTATAATATGATGAAGTTAGATAAATATTTAATAGCAAATTGTGTGGTTGAAGTTACAAGTGCGCAGTTTGATGTCTTATTATGGTGGAAGAGTCGTAGAATAATTTTTCGATCATACAAGTAACTGCACGAGACCTATTAACAATTTCATTATCTACTGTTTCTTCGGAGTATGTTTTTAGCAATGGTGGTTAGGTTATTAGTACTCATCGTGCTCAATTTCATCCTGGTACTGTAAAAGCCCTTATATATGTTCGAAGTTAATTAAATGATGAAGATATTGAGAGAAAACTCCTTTCTTTTTAAAGTATCAATTTCATCTATTTTTTTATATTATCATTCTTACCTTATATTGTTTTTCTAATTTGTATATTAATGCAATCACCGGTATTGATGCAAAGATGGCTAGTTATACACATACTCATCCTCATCAATCAAGTGGACATTATTTTGACAAAATATTTGATGATAAAGGTACATTTAATTATTTATTAATTATTAGCATGTGCTTAATATTCTTTTAATTTTAATATTACTATTCTAAATATAATGTTTCTATATGCAGAAGAAGTGATGCCAACTATTGTCGATCCTGACTATAATGATTAGCTTCTCTCTCTATTCTCACAGTCTCAATCCAGAATATTTTGTCATGATTTTATCTTAAATTTTTGTAAATTGTATCATTTAAAAATTTGGATGATCATTTATGTAATTATATCATCAATTAATAAATTTTGTTCTTATCATTAATTAATCAATTTCATCACTTTATATAATTCTTTTTTATTTCTAATAATCCTATCCTCCCTCGTTAATAAATTTAGCTTCCTCTTATTCTTTTTATCAACATATATATATATTTTATATAGTCATTGGTTATAAAATCTCAATTTTTATTAATCAATTGAAAAAATTTGAGAAATCAACTCTTATCTCCTCCTCAAATTCCTCGATCTTCTCCCTTTATTCCATTGTCCTTCATTTCATACAAAATCATACGATATTCTTGTCCCATCATGTGAGTTTGAACTTGCTCCAACACTCGTTTTCTAGACCCAACAACTTGCGTTTAGATTCTATATTTCACTTTCTCTGTTCCAACCTTGTTTTCGCTCTCAATATGACATAGTATTGGGAGCAGAAATAGGGTTAAGGCAGAGGAAGTAGAACAGAAGATTTTAGGGCTAACAATTTAGGAATATACAATTGTATAAAACACAAAATTTAATTAGATATGAAACTAAGCCTAAGTGGTAATATCCCATCATACTCATCGTTAATAGTACAAAAGTTCAAATGCCCTAGTCTCTTATTCAATTTAGTGCTCTCCCTCTTATCCGCCTCATGTTTTTGAAACCAAGTGCATAAATCTTCATCTATATAAACATAATAACACTTACTAGGCGACGAGGTACTACCTTTTGGTATTTTCCCATTTTACCTGTGAAAGAAGAATAATATATTGATACATTATATCATTATATATACGATTTGTATATCCTTTTATTATAAAATATTAATTTTTATTAATCAATTAAAATTTGGTAACGTCAATTAATTAAATTTCTTACTTTATATATAATCTTTTTTATTTCCTATAATTTTATCATTCTTTGTCAGTGAATTTAGTTTTCATTTTATATATTCATTCATTATAAAATCTCAGTTTTTATCCATCAATTTAATTTTGTAACTTTAATTAATTAAATTTTCATATTTTATTTTTAATAAATATATTTCTATCAAAACTTTCAAAAGTTTTAAAAAATCAGGCCAACCTGTGCTTTTTGCCTGACCTACAAGGCCCAATCGGGCCTTGAGCCACCCGAGGCCTAATCTGGTCCCAAGGCTCAATTAGATCACTACACCCAAGGCCTAATCAGGCCAAGTTTCGAGCCTGCCATCCCTATTCATGTAGTTCCGATCGGAAACTGCCATCCCTATTCATGTATTTCCGATGACCACCAACCTACAACGCATTTTCTTTTTTCCTTGACCAAAGAAAGGCACAAAGGCTGTATTTAAGATTGACCGAAGAGGGGATGCGCCGCATGCCAACGTTGAAGCCACCGTGACCGGTGTACATACTTCTAGCTTCTTTTCAGCGTAGCCATTCAGCATTCATCCATAGGAGATATGAGGTACACTGGCGTCGAACTCGACGAGAAAGAACAAACATTACATTACAACTAATTCTAGAGTCATCTTAGGTCAAATTAACATTTGAAGTCAATTTTGTGTCATATCTTTCAACTACATGAAAAAAATATTCGTTGGAGCTCTTTCTTGTCCTTTTCTAACACTAGTGTCAACCTTTTGAAATCATGCTTGGACTCAAAAGGTGGAATCAGCCACCCCAGTTGCCCCCACACTTGGACCCAACCAGATTGTGAAGGGTTAAATCATGGTCCGATCCCAGCCAGTTTTTCGGAAAGGCTGCCCAACGCTCAGTGCGCACAAGGAGTCACCACATTAGATGAACTCTCACACTGCCGCTGCCGAGACTCGAACCTGAGACCTTGGACTCACTTTCATTGCTAAATAAGCCAATTATGGATCTAAAAAAGGAGTACCTTTTAATTTTTTGGAGTATTTCCAAACATTAGAAATGTATTATTCTGAAGAGTCGACATCTACAATTGGAGTCCTTAGGAAATAAGGAAAGTATGTGATTTTGCTCGGTTTTGAAATTGGAGTTCTCCCTCTCTTCCTTAAGAATCCATTCCCATCTAGTGAACTGACTAATGCGCCCATCTCCATTTGCTTTCTAACATTTCTGTTTTCTTCTGCAAATCTGGGAACACAACCAAGAAATTTGTTAGAAGGAATTAAAAGCTGCAAGACGGAACGAGTAAATTAGATGTAAAGCAATGCAATTGATCGAATGGTCACAATATGAAAAGGTGTGACTTTGTATTTAGATGTCACTCTGATGTTAGAATACAATTTAATAAGCATAAGTAAAATTTAACCCATGAACTTGTACACAAGCTAAACTAAATCCTAGTACAATTAAGCCCTTTTAAACTCCATTCCAGATAAAACCTTCAACTCCCAGTAAATATTGGTTATATACAGCATATGCCACGGTGAATGATCAAGTGGATAATTCTTATTAGCATGACTACCAACGTTATCAAGTTAGAAGCACAAGTTAATCTTCAACTTGTTCCGTATCACACAAAATTAGGTAGCTAGGTTTTACGGTAGATGCAGTCTAGAGAGATTATGATATCTTGTGGCCACTTTGGTATGCGAAAATGAATTTACATGCTTGAGAATCACATTCGTAAACAGTAAACAAAATTCCATATCACACACAGATAGTGAAGATCAAATAGATAGGGAGCAAAATAAAATTTGGTAGCTGGTATTACAGTAGATGCAGTCTGAAAAGTTTATCTTGTAGCCAGTTTGGTATACCCAAAAAAAAAAATTGCATGCTTCTAAATCACATTTGTGAACAGTAAATAAAATTCCTTGACAAATTTGAAGATTCGAAGCAGATTCAGGACACTTTGTTGTCTCACTAACTACACAATATAGTTTGTGAAGAAACTCAACAGATTACCAAAGGCAACAGCAGAGGAATTTATCTCGTTTATAAACAAGATGCCTAAGCAGCAGTATGCTTCATATCACCTTTGAGGTCCTATGTCCATTTCAAAAGTAAGCTATAATGCAATAATATGTTAGCAGGCATACATTAAGGTATAAAATACTACGAGAAGAAAGTGTCGAGTGATGAAAAAATAAAACATTGTAATAATGTACTAGTAAATTATATAAGAGGGCTACATTCAAGTGGTGTAATAGCTTTTGCTAGAGTTTTAATAAAATCTTTCATTCACTTTCCAGAAAAAAAATTTATGTCAGAGGGCTGACTCTCCAATCCAGAAATCTCTTTCCTTAATTTCTACGACTTCCCTCTTTTCTCTTTCTTCGTCATACATCAAAGTCATGAATTATCCAGCAAATTTCTGAAATATCAATCAAGAACAAGAAAGTGACAAGAAAACATACCGTTGGCGAATAATTTCAAAAGCTTCTTTTGTTGCATAAGGTAGCCCTGTCTTTGGATCATGGTATCTAGAACATATGATCATAGCAGAAACATGAGAATTCATTAAGCCTTGCTTCCGCAATTCTCAAATAAAATAAAGTAGAAATTATTTTTCTTTTATTCTATATGCTGTTTAATGGACAATTTCCATCTACTACTGAAGTCGATACCCTATAAAAAATTGATGACAACTTCAATGCCAATTAATTAACAATAATAAGAGCAAACAAGGGAATAACTGCAAAATGGAACTAGTTTCAGATAGTTGGCACTGGCCCAAAATGAATGATTTCATCAATTGCTTGTCTCGTCAGTGAAGCATAGTTATTTAACTATCTTATTAACTTGTTTCAATTTTGAGCACATTTGGCTCAAACTGAAGGTTCCGCACAAATTTTATTAGCTATAAGTAGAATGTTGGCTCAGACAATCTTCTATTTGAGAATGTAACAGTGGTTTTCCAATATTCTTCCATTCTTGGAAACCAAGTTGGGGATCAACACTCATAGAACTCATTGAAAATGGTTTTCACTACTGTGCACCCTCATTCCATAAAGACCTGCTTTTTAACTCTAATCATTGCCCTCAAATTAAAGATGATGCAGCTACACCAATTCAAACAATTGAAAAGCACGGTTATCAACAAAGCTAATAGGTGGCAGATCAAAACTTTTTTTAAGATACTTAGCAGCCTTACAGCAATTTCACTTTTTTCCATCAAGGCAAGGGAGGTTTGATGGAAGCACTAAATTGAAATATTTTAGGAATTAATGTTGGAAAACAAAACCTAGAGAACGTAATTTGATAGTTAAACAAGTATAAGCACCATTTATCCATTTGTCCCAAATTCATCAGTAGACTATTGTGTTTTCAGTTTATTTAACCTCATTTTGATGAAAAAGAAATAAAATGAAAAGGAAATCAACCAAAGGAAAATATGTTTTAAGAAAAAGCAAGCAGTAACTTACTATAACACTAAAGACACGAACTTACTTGGCAGGCAATCCTGTAACAACACAAACAGGCTTCTCTGGATCTGTTAAGAGATTAATCAAATATCATAATCAACTGACTGTGAAAGAAAAATAGAAGGTTTAGAAGTAAACAGTGCAATTCATCATTTTTTGACCTTACTCTCAACATCAAAATTAAGTGATATCAACAACAAAAAAAAAGGTGAATTAAATATCATATGCATTTCACAAAAAGATGTAGAATTGACAGAAAAATGTGAATGGAAGGAACTTCAAATCAGCTACAATCTTCAATTCCTTAAGGAGGTAAACAGAGAGCAAATAAACTCAAGGAATATACTTATATGCTCACTTTACTAACCAAAGAAATATAAATTAGGGAAAATCCAAATCCACTTGTATATCACATGAGATAATAAAATTAAGGCTATAGTGAATTCTTTTGTCTTAGATGTTATTTATAAATAAAAGAGCTCAATAGTTATCATGCCAAACCCGTAGTTTAAGTTCTATTAATAGGTACAGGGAACAAGAAACTATAAGAGTATATAAAAGCTAATAGCAACACAGGTGGTACAAAACCAAAGACATATCTAAAAGCTCTATCTCCTATAATACAAAGTGCTTAATGATTCATCAGTAAGGTTTTCGTGTTGGCGAAATCAAAAGGAAGGAAGAAGATAACAATGAATATTTAGGCTGATCAAATAGCGCAACAGGGTAGATTGTAATTGAGTTGATTTATCCAGAAGATGTCACCAGATAAATCTTAAAAAATTGTTTAAAATCATACTAACTTACGAAATAACCTACATGGAACACATGTTGTTGGAAGCTCTGACTGGAAAGACAACCCTCTGAACTCTAGACATGAATAACCTGCAACAGAATTTCTGAACTCAAATCAGCAGTTCTAACAATAATTAAAACCACGATAGAGATGCAAAATTAACTCCATTAGCTTAGAGTAGCTTGCCATTTTTAGAAGTATATCGTATTTGTGGGCCCTTATACACAGCTTTCTGAACAATAGCTCTTTTTTTAACTTCTTCCTCTCTGGCCAAAACACGCTCTAAGTTCCTCAAGTTCATGATTTCTGCAAAAGACAGCATGCATGTGAGATCAAATGGGATGCAAGAACTGCTTTCGAACCCCAAACAACTGAACAAAGACAACACATAACCCAGTGACACTATCTACCTGTTTGGGCAGCTTCAAGAAGCATCTCCTCTTGTGTCATCCTCTTTTCTTCACCTTCCTTTTTCCTTTTTATTGGCTGTTAGGAAGATGCCAGTTTCATTGCTTCTTAGTTCAGTAAATTACCACAGAAAAGACAAAGTTGGGATATGAGTTTGAAATAATAATAATCTTCAACAACAAGAAACACTTCATTCAAGAAGCATTAGCAGTGATAAGCATTAACTAAAATAAGCCATTTTCGACAAAAACTAAACCTTTGGAAAGTTAAATGGAACCATGTGACATAAGAATATCTAAAGCCAAAACCAAAGCTGACATCCATCCCAGGTTCCAAAGCGTAAGTAACAGCATATATAAAAAATCACACACTGTCCAAACTCAAAACATAAGAAAAGGTCCACATCAAGCAGCAATCCAACAGCATCTCCCCTCAAACTAGGTTGCAAAAAAGACAATCCTCAACACTATTAAGGCTTTTATTTCTTCCAAAATGACTTACTCAAGCAGATCAGTCGTGATGCAAAGAAAAACCTAGTGCATCAGATCGTTGCAAAGCATTAAAAGAAAAAATATGATACTAGAAATTTACATGTGAGGTATCCTTGAATGAGAACCAAGAAGCCAATCGCTTGCACAATCATAAAAGTAAACAATATGACAAATTAACCACATTAATTTATGTGTCATTCTAGCATCACATTTCATGAAGGATGACAAAAAATGCAAGAAAGAAACCACCAAAAATGATGAGGATTCTACTTATTTTGGGAGTTAAAATACTTTAAAAGACTCATGATCAATGTAAACCACAATCTCCTAAACATTCAAGGACAATCATGTAGTACAATGCTCATCATTGGAAATACCAGCTTCCCAAAGAAGCAATTAGGCAACCTTCCAATAATTTGAACTCTTACCACATTTCCTAGAGTTGCTCAATTACCTTAGAGAAATTCAAAAGGTGTACAAGGAGATCTTCAGGTCTTCTCTAGTTTATTCTATAATATTATGATGTGTCACTATCCAACCAAACAGTCCTTTTCTCATGCATGTGGCCTAACATTAGCTGCCAATGGGAACTTCAAATTTTAATGACAAAGCATTCGCTAGTAAACCCACCTTTGCGCATAATTTCATTTACTCGCTTCTTCGGTTCAGTATCAAGGAAAATTCCATAATGTAATGATAAAAACAATTATCAATGATCTATGGCTTGTATCTTCAAAATCAATTCTAACTACAACTTAGAGAAGAACACATTTACTTTTATTGAACTCAGTTGATTGGATCATCCTTTCTATTGATTCTAAGCAGTCCCTTTAGTGCATCACAATCTAAATTTTGTGCGCATGAGTCCGGTAAAGATGGAAAAATTAAATGTTTGTTCCAAAAGTTTCTAATCCCCATCCTATCCAATGATACTCTTACCATACTCTATCGATTAGAATAGGCATCTGTAACAAAGAATTAAAAGTAGAGAACAGACCTTCATTGTTGCTTGCAGAGCTGCCTTGATTGCATCTCTCTCAGCTTGCTTAACAATTACAGCGGTTCTTGTAGACTTCCTAACAATTCTCTCACCCTCAGCATCATAATAGCCATCATGGTGTTTGGGGGCAGGAGAGTCGTGAGGTGACTTTGGAGGTCCATCTTCATCTAGTTTGGAAAGGACCTTCTTTTTCTTTTTCTTCTTCCCTGGTGGTCTTCCTGGAAATATAAGTCGCTTCTTAGTTTGAGTCCTGCAAATGAAAGAGACTAAGTTAAGCTAAGCTAAGCATTTAGGAAACAGTAGTGTAAGAATGAAAGGCATTGCAGTCAGAGATCTACTACTTACCTGTCCTCAGCATCGTTATCTGCTTCCTCATCAGGCTCAGGCTCCTAATACAAGTGAATAAGTTCATTTTTCTTTCACTGTTTATGGTTTAAGGAAGATTACCATCAAAACGCAAAGGAAGTTGAAAAGAAGGAAAAGAAATACCCACATCTTCATCAAAATCACTATCAAATTCATCGGCCATCTCTGCCTCTTCCTGATAATTGTCATCATACTCATCCTAGAAATACAATATGACCAGAACGATAAGGTTTCTATTAGAAAATGTTTAGGCGTGTCAATTACATACAATGAAGTTACATATGTAAAAATTACCTCTTTGAGCGCATCTTGACTCCAGAATAACTCATCTTCCTCTACTTCCTCGTCAAGAAGCTTAGTCATCCTAAAACAGTACCAAAAGCAACCAAATTTAGAATCCAAATTCCAAAGTGAAAATAACAGTAGCTTTGTAGATGGACTACCTTTTTCCTCTGGTTGCTCTAGACGCGCGGTCCAGAAACACAGGCGGTGGCGCATCTTGTCTGCCGATGTCCATGAGACCAACGGAAATGAGGTTGTGAGAGAGAGCAGATTAGTCGACAAGGTCACAAGAAAACCTGAATACTCAAAAGACACCCTTCGACATGACATCCAAAAATATCTTTGTTAACTGCTCGGATAGCCATAACGTTAAGATAGAATAACTAAAACTATATACATAATATATAAGAAATAAGAAATAAAAATTGTTAAAATAATTAAGATTATAATAAATAATAAGTAAAAAATATTAAATTAATTAAAATTATAATTTTAAAAAATATTTTATCTATGGAAAGTTGCAATTAATAATGTGAGCTGGTTTTTGCAAGAATTGATGTGATAGATTGTAAAGCATAAATAAATTGGCAAGACCTAATTTAATAGTGTAGCAATAATCACAAAAAGAAGGCAGTGGAGTAGACAGGAACAAAAAAATTGAATTTGTTAATTAATCACTAAACTAGGAATTACTTTTATCCTTATCTATTGTCACTTCACCTTCGTGATTTAATATTATTTAAACCTAGATGTCTAATAATTATGATTACCATCTCTCAAGATCTAATAAAGTAATCCCTACTAAAATAGATAGAAATTAAATTATGACCTCTCGATCTTTTAAACTTCTTCTTAACTATATAATTTGATTTAAAACTATCTTATAAGTAACTAATAAACAATTAAGATCTTTCTTCAATTTCCTGTTAATTTAATGTTTGTAGGTCTATTGAGGTACCAGATCTCTCGCTATATAACATAACACAAGTGATGCAATCTAATCTCTCTACTCAAATTGAATATAAAGTAATAAACATAACAAACATATTTTATTAAATTAAGAATGTAAAGTTTAACAAATAAACCAATAGAAATTCCTAAAAGGAATATAGCAATCCATATACGTAACTATATATGCCAATTGAGTCATCATTAACATTAAAAAATAGTAAGGAAATAAAAGAAAAGAGTAGAGAATTGATTTCTAGATAACTTCTCTTCTTTGCCTTGAGCTGGAATTCTGCAGCTTTGTTCTTCAGAATGTTACTCTTTAATCTCTTCATTTGTGTTTTCTAGCCATCCTTCTGGTGTTTTTCTCTCCCTTTTTATACTCCTGAGTTTTCTAGGTTCTTTCTAAGTTTTTCAACATGTTTTTGTTTCATAAATAACCCTGAACTATTAATAGTATAAAAAACTTGTGAATTAGAAATTTGCTCCCTACACGATCGTGCACTAACTTGCTCCAACTCTTTGTCATGAGTGTACGAGAGCTCACCAAAATTTTGCTGCTTCATACACGATTGTGTTAGATGTTGTTGTCCATTTCCTTAATCTTTTCTTCAATTTTTCTGTCTCCACTCATCATCAAACACATCAAAAAACCCTTAGAACATATAATTAAGATTAATTTCTTGACCTAAACAAAAATCAATCAAATAAAACACAAAAAAACTAACAATAACATAAATCTGGGTCCTAAACACATTATTATCATCTAAGAAAACACGTCAAAAAACACCCTATAACACTAGAAAAAACACTATAATTTTCACCTATCACTTAATTCAAAAGTTTAGATTGGGAGTTAAGTGAAACCTTAAGTTAAATGAGTGATTTTATTGCTAACTTTTAATATAGATTAAACATGACCTAAATTTGAAGTGGAACTATGTTTAAAGATAAGGAACTTAGTAAAGAAGAAACGGTGATAATGGATCAAAAGTCATTCATAAATGACTTTTCAAAGCTAATTCGAGCAACTTATATGGTAATTTAGTGAAGTTATAAGGCACATAAAGATGTCATAATTGAATTACAACATAAGCCACTTCCAGCTATTAGGATGAGGGATATTAAGGCGAATGAAGGAGTTGAGGGAGCTACCAACTACTTAGGAGAGGTAAATCTAATAGGTAGTAGAGGAAGAAGAGAAGGAAAAATGAGAAGATAAGGAGCGGAAAGATTTGGTGTAGGATTCGAAAAGGGAGTATTGCAAAAGGGTGTATAATAACGGGAGAAGTATCGAGATGGCAATGCAACCTTTTGTAAAGAAAATAGATCTAAATACATACCAAGAGTGAGAGAAATGAGTAAAGTTAGTCTTTAATTATTATAATGTTTTAGAAGAGAAAAAGGTTAAGAGTTGCCACAAAGTTTAGCGACTATGTGGTGCATTGGTGATATTAATAATTTCTCACTAAGAGGAGGAACTAAGTGTCACCTATTATAAATTAGGAGCAGATGAAGTTGGATGAGGATGTGATTTATGTTTTCTTATTATAAGAAGCTCTATCAAATATTTCAAATGTGAACTCAAGACTTTTAAGATTATGGAAGAGTAATATAAGGAGATGGAGGTTGCCATGGCTAGGGAAAAATGAGCAAGATAGGAAGGTGATAATGAATCAATTTATTTGTAGTCTAAGCTCCAAAATTGATAATGTTATAAAGCTTTACCATTATATAGGGTTGGAAGATATAATGAATATGGTTATAAAGGTAGAGAGATAGCTCAAAAGGAGGCTTACTAACTATTTTAGTGCGTCTAGTGCATGTTCTTTATCAAAGAAGAAATCTTAGAACAAATGCTCTAAGGTTTCATCCATGATGAAGAGTATGCATGAGGCTCTAAAAAGGATATAGCTTTGAGGTTTCTCCCTAATTCTATTCTTTTTGTACTAAATGTGCAATCAAGGATTAGGTGTACAATATGATCATAAATAAGAGAAGTTGTACTAATATGGTTAGCGTGGAATTGGTGAAGAAATTAGGATTGTTAACTATGAAAAACCTTAAATCTTATAATCTACAAAGGTTTAATAAGAGCGAGGAGGTTAGGGTAACCAAATAAGTGTTAGTTTTTTTTTCTCGATTGGGAACTATAAGGATAAGATGAAGTGTGGTATGGTTCCGATGCAAGTAAGACACATTCTTTTGGGGTATTCCTAAAAAAAGGACATATATAACACGTATAAGAATACGTATTCCTTCTTCATGAATGCAAAATTGATTACCATTTTTCTATTATCACCTAACTAGTATTATGAATACCAACTCAAGCTACATGAAAGTGAGCATGAAGAATTAAGGGGAAGGAAGTAAGAGCAAATGCTTGGGAATAATTCAAGTCTTTTAGGGAAGGTGAAAAATGAGAGACAAACAAAAGAGAGAAAGAGTAAATTTGATAGCGAGATAGTGGGATGTGAGAAAAGCATTATTGACTAAGCACCAAATACTTTTTTAATATTATAAATGAAGGAACTAATTTAAGTATAGATTGCTAAATCATAAGTAGCAGTTTAACATTAAAGGGTCAAAAAGAAGCCTCTTCTATGATGTTAGAGCTCTTCATCTTGAAACATACTTCAATCTCTTTAATATTTTTAATCTAGTATTTTATTTCAATTAAATTACTTAAAAATTTTAAATTTCACTTCAATCTCTTTTATATGTATATATATTGAAGTGAAAAGCACCATTGATTTAATCTTATAAAAGAGAATCGAAATAGAACTGAACCAAACTCATTCAAAGAAGTTCTTATTATGGTCTATAATTGTTCTTTTACTATTTGTACTAATTTCAATTCTCTTTTCTTAGGGCTTTTTGTTCTTTTCTTATCCATTTTTATTTTAATTGTTCTATTAATGAAATTTCGTTTTCTTATTAGCCTAGTTTCTGGTGAAGACATATTCTTATGTTTATGTTGATTTATTATTAGCTTAATTCTAGTATTGATGAGGTGGAAGAAAATAGGTTTGGTTTTGAGGCTAATCTTTTTTTTTTTACATGTTATGAAATTTATACATATTACTTCACATTATTGGTAAATTAATTAAATTAAAATTTTGTATTTTAGCATAGCATGTGTTGGCGTGGTTTGTTTATATTTATTTCCAATTAAAATTTTAAAACGTAGTTTCAAAATAAAGATAAATATTTATGCTTCTTTATGTTTTATTAATTAAAAAACCTGATTAATTTAATTAGAATAGTTTTTTTTTTGTTCATTACCCTTTATTTACTAAAAATCATGAAAATGTTTTTGAAACTTTAACTACCCTAAACCTTATGTTGTAAATGCATGTAGTGGCATATAGGGCTCAAATGGAATCCATAAATATCAATCACGAATGTCTTTCTTCATGAGTGCAGTGCGTCATGTATCCTATTGATTGATGACGAGCAAATCAAGCCATAAATGACCAACTAGAAACAATATCAATTTGTAAGATAGCCAAGAAAACTTACCATTTTGTGTCATCTCTCTTTTCGTTTTTCTAGTAAAGGCACAAAGAATTTTATTTAATATCTAACATTAGCTAGTGTCAGTTCTTACTTCTAAATTTTTTAAACCACAGCCATCTTACATATTCATTATTTTTGTTAATGTTGTACATATAAGATTTGTAATCATTATAACACTAAGTCAAGTTGTGTATACGTTTCAGGCACTTAGATTAGAGATGATATGTGCAAAATTTGAGAGTGAAAGTATATCTCTCTTCACCATGTGCTTTTCATCTATTTAATAAGTCCTTATACGTCAAGTATCTTTACATTTTTGTATCTTCTCTATCCTTTTAATATGGAGGTATGTTTTTAACTTCAAAAATGGAGATAGAGGAAGAGGTATATCCATAAAGCATTCTAAAAGGACCGCAAAAAATGTATCTTCTATGAAAATTATATAGGTAAATATTTGCAATAAACATCAAACAATTGATTAAAATTGTCCATCTTCTCTTATCAGTCCTCTTATTTGTTAAGTGCTTAAAGAATGCACAAGTTAGGGAATAACTCTATGAATTTAAACATTTTGCTAAACTTAAAGTTTTCAAATTATTAATTATCAACTCCAATCAAATTTTGTGTTGAAACCCGATCCGGGAACCGGATCCCAACCGAAAAACGGAAACGAAAACTAATCAGAGCGAAACGAATATCGAATCAAACGGTATTCCGACATCCGAGCACGAGTATCGGATAAAAGTTATCGAGTCGCGTTGGAAACCTTAGACATTCCAAAACCGGTATAAATTTTTTTTTCTTATTCATCTTAAAACCATTCTCATATTAATCAACACCATATCCTTTCCATTTCTAGGAAACTATTCCTCATGTAAAATCTCAATTCGCTTAATTCTTCTTCATCATTTTCTTATACATTCATATAAAACCTCAAACTCATTTTTAAACCCATTCTACCGAAATTTCGGCAGCATAACGGCTGTATTTTGACAGCCCAAAAAAAATTAAACACAAAGAAAACTCACTTCTAATATCATATCCCAATCACAAAGCAACATCGGACCTCCCGTCCGGAATCCAAACTCCAGCAACAACACAAGCCTATGTCTAAACACTTCATAATCTCAATTCATAACCCTCTCAACTCAAATATCCACAAGTCAATCATAATCATACATTTACAAGTCATAATCATAATCAATTGCCATTTATATCCATCTCAATTCAAACATACATAACTCATAACTGATATACATCATGAATTTACATGAACGGCTTTCC
>JANKOE010000007.1:16007164-16017264 GCA_026284465.1 Erythroxylum citrifolium | reverse complement strand
GGTCGGTAAAAATGAATTAAAACCGACCCCCTCCCTCCTTTTCCAGGCCTGTCGCGCGCGTCTTCTCTCCCCGGAATATATATATGTTATATTTAATTATGGATATTTTGTTTTTCCCTGAATTTAATTTTACAGACGTTTGTAATTGATGATTTGATTATATAATTTTATACGATTGTGAGTGTAATGTTGTAATTCCAAACAATTGCATATATTCTACCAACCAATGTTGTTTTCCATAATCAAAATCAATGCTGACAGACTGTAAAAGGAGGGCAATTAACAATTTAGGAGTTACTTATCCTTCTGGAACAAGATTTAAACTTTAAAAGCTGACTTGGTTAGGCAAACGCATTAAGTGGCTGTTGGGATGGAGCTTTTGGAGGTCAATAAGTACTTTTCTCCATCACAAAAGTTTTTTTTTAAAAAATAGGTGTTTAGTTGTAAAATAAAAAAGTACTTCTTTAATAGGTATGTTTTTTTTTTGTCAGCCAAAATACAGCTTTTTAAGAAGATCAAATTTGGAGCTTCTTAAAAAAGCTTCTCAAATAGCCAAAATATAGCTTTTAAGAAGCTTACATTTGGAGTTTCTCAAAAAACCTCTCAAATGGCTTTTTCAGATCAATTAGTGAGTCTATTTTTGTCCCTTTTACCCTTATATTTTACATATAATTTCCACAATACTCACAAATTCATCTTCACGTTTATCTTGCAAACTCATTATTTGGCTTTTTTATATGTTTTAATATTTATTTTTAATATTAGTTTTATTTATGTTATACTCCATATAAAAGATTTGATTGGATATATTTTTATTTACGATTCATATGATTTAAAATTATATAACAATTAATATATTATGCTTTGCATATTGTTTAATATACTTTAAATAATATTTATATGCATAAATAATTTTTATTCCAAAATAAAATATAGTTAAAATTAAAAATTAAAAATTTATTTTTATATTATCAAACAGTCTACTATATGAATCTGTTTTAAAAAAGTTCTTTTTTAAATGACAGCCAAACAGTCAACTGGTTTCTTAGAAAAGTTTTTTTCAGAAAAGATCTACAGAAAAAAAAACTGTGCTGCCAAAAACTCTACTGATATAAGTCTAATCAAACATAGGCTTAGACCTCAAATGTGATTCATATATATGTAATTTTAGTAGACAAATTAAGTCAGCCAAATTAGGAAAAAAAAGCACAAAAAGCTAATTTTTGACGTAAATGCAATTTGTCACTACGTAGAAGTTGCGTCAGATTAAGTAAGTCCATAAAAGGACATCGGATTTCCAAGTTAATATATATATATATACATGCACATAAATAACAAGTTGAAGTGGTCCTCGGACATTCTGCAGGATAACAGTTAGTTTTGCAATGCAATAGTCACATGAATGGTAGGTCCGCAATAAAAGAAAAACAGAACAGTAACATAAATTACGTGAAAGGTACCTGTCACCAAACCATAGTTTCCCTCATCTAAAGTAAGGTATGAAACTAAGACTCTTCTCCTTTCCAGCTTATTAACTTTGCTTGTATTGTAAGCAATTTCTAATCTAACCTAACCAGTACAGTTCTTAGTATCCGTATAAGTTCGAATGTTCAAATGATATGATTACTCACCAGCATAATACATGATTGTGGATCCAACCGTTTACCTCCGTTCATGTGCATCTTCTATTTTATATGCCTTTTAGGTTTGGAAAATGGCGTTGGCCAATAATAATATAACATTTTTTGGATATGGGGCGTGAGGGTGATAAATGGAAACGGCAAAGAGCGGGTCCGCAGTTATTACCTAACCTACACAGAGACACTAACTCTCTTTCTCTGTCTAGAATTCGCTTCAGTTACTCGCACCACCACCACCACTGTCTTCTCTTCTTCACGGTTTAGAGTTTTCAATGAGAGACGGAGACCCATGAAAGGTGCGCCAACCATGTTTTGGTTTCTCTTCGTGGAATAACTAATTATGCATGCCTACCTCTCTTTCTCATTTGGCTGCTTGCCACTTCTCTGGTTTTCTTCTCCGGAGAAATTGATTTGGTTTTTGGATTTTCTGCTGCAAAAGAAAAGTTGATAGGAAGATGGGGAAGAAAGGAGGAGGTGGGTGGTTCTCATCTGTGAAGAAAGTCTTCAAATCATCATCTTCTAATAAGGAATTGCCTGACAAAAAGGTATTAAACTTCACATTTATTCTTTAGTTAGCTTAATTATAAATACTCTTTAGTTTCTTTATGTTCTTCGTTCTTCTGGGAAAGAGAGATTTGTTTGCTAACTGCATGCACATTCAGCAGTTAGAGATTGATATGCATTACTCATTACTAATTACGTACCATAAATTTATGTGCAAAATTAAGGTAGTTTCATGTATTGTTAGTTTTTTGGGATAAGTAGTATACATACATCTCAATGGAAAACGAACATAGTGATCTCCAAACGAACAACTTTTTTAAGAGGAATGCTGGGTTGAGTCAATGAATTGAGTGGTGATGAACTGGTCTAGGAAGAGCCATATCGAAAAGACGGTGACTAATGTTGGAGCATGGACCAAAAACGAAGCAAATGGTCCCTCCTGTATCAATTGTTATCATGCCAATCCACCGGTGCGACCCAGACGGGCACGTGTTTACCTTGTTCGATCCCCATCATCCCCTCAATTATCATCCTCTCTTTCGTTTTCTTTGTCCGACCTTGTTTTTTCTTTTTTATTGTTTTGAAGTTGATCATCACTGCACTAACCATCATTTGGTCCATAAATAATAAATTGTTGTTTTGTTTAAGACTTGAAGATAGCTAGGAGGTTTGTTCTTTCATATTGACCAAAAATAGCAACACTGTTCTGTTGTACTAATTGGAACATATTGTATATGACATGTCAGAGAGACAAAGTAGATAAATGGCAAAATGAGGCACCGGAGGTTGTGTCATTAGAGCATTTCCCGGCAGAGAGTTCACCGGACGGCACGAATGAACAGAACACCACAGTATCCACCCCAGTGAACGAAGACAGAAATCATGCTATTGCAGTGGCAGTGGCCACCGCAGCAGCTGCCGAGGCTGCGGTGGCAGCTGCTCAAGCGGCGGCTAAAGTGGTTCGGTTGGCTGGTTATGGACGCCAGTCTCGGGAAGAAAAAGCTGCCATCCTCATACAATCTCATTACAGAGGCTACCTTGTAATATCTCTGTCGTTTTCTCTTTCACATCATGCACCTGCTTATCTTGTTTGTCACATGTATCCTCTCACTTTGTTTGCCACCGACTCTTGTGCTTTTCCTACATTCCAAATATTAGCAGCTTCTTTTTGTAGTGTGTCCATGAAGAGTGGACAACTTAGATCACGACAATTGGTTAAGCTTGTACTTGCTAAACCTTTATTTGCTCCTAACTGGTAATGCAACCATAAATCTTCTACCTTAGATCTCATGGTTCAATGACAAAGTTGTTAAAAATGAAACCTTTTGAATATGATCTTAGAGAAGATGAGAATTTGACCTGTGTATTTTCATTATACATCTTTTAATTTTCTCTGTGCTTACCAATAAAGAGGGCCCATTCTTGGACTTTGTTAGGTCAAGTTGTCCTAGTGTCGCCATTTAATTCATTTGCCGTGCCATGGGGGGCAAGCAACTAACTACAATATTAGAATTAAGATCTCGGTCCAATTTTAATATTGTTTTATTGTTTTCAGTGAATCTCAGCCATTTATTTATAAGGGGTTCCGTATAAATAAATGACTGAGGTTCACTGGGCATAATAAAATACCATAAAACTGGACAAAAGATCTTGTTCCACAATTTGGTACCCTTTGCCATAGTTTTTGTTACATTTAAACGTTTTTCGATTTCACTGGAAATCTTCTTGGCCGTTCAATCATTGCAGGCTCGGCGTGCCTTGCGAGCATTGAAAGGACTAGTGAGGCTACAAGCACTGGTGAGGGGTAACAACGTACGCAAACAAGCACAAATGACAATGCGATGCATGCAAGCACTAGTTCGTGTCCAAGCAAGAGTGAGGGCTCGTAGACTCCAATTAACTCATGACAAGCTTGAAGAAAAGGCTGCAGAAGAGGAACGAAGATTGCATGTGGAGGAAGAAATTGTAACCTCAAAGGTGCCTTTGAAGGGTTGGGATGGTAGGCACCTAAACGTCCAGAAAATGGACAGCCCTTCAAGAAAATTTGATGCGGTAGTTAAAAGGGAGAAAGCTCTTGCGAATTATGCTTATGCTTATCAGGTCAGTGAGATGTTTTGTAACTCAAGTCTTCGGATGAAAGAACAGAGCTTTATTATATTAAGCAAATCAACATGTTCTTATATGAATGGTTTTGGGTTTTAACAGCAAGAACAGAGGCAGCATTTGTTGGAATCACACCCAGGTGGCAGTGACATGGGATTCTACTTAACCGAACGAGAAAAGTCTCATTGGGGATGGAATTGGCTGGACCGATGGATGTCAACCCAGCCACGACACATCGGACCAAATGAGAGTCCTTACATGACATTGACCACCGATGACATGTCCGAGAAGACGGTTGAGATGGATTTGGCCACTCCACCAGGCACCACCAATCTCGACATGGGCCTACTTGACCCATCCACGCACCCACCTCCGCAACAACGCCAATCAAGCTCAGGTTCAGCCTCAGAGTCAAGTAATGTGCCAAGTTACATGGCCTCAACCCAGTCTGCTAGGGCCAAGGTTAGATACCATGGTTCACTCAAACAGCGCAACTCTTATACACCACAATGGAATCCGTCAGTCAAGAGAGCACCAAATGTTGGGTTAAGCTGCGACTCATCCAGCTCCGGTGGTGGAACGATTGTTTACCAGGCACCCAGGAGTCCAAGCCCAAATTCCAAAGGCCTTCGCCTCCAGTCTAGACGCCTTGCAGGGCACAGCCCCGATTTTATGGGAGGTGACGACTGGAAGATTCCTCGTATATATTGATGGATACCATAGTTGGAGGGATACTTTTGATTGACGATCGACGGCTTGTGACACATATTATGGTATGCTCTTAAATTATTGCTCATAACTTGTCGACTTCCATGATGCTTGTGAATTTGTCTGGTTCTCGAGAGTGCGACATCTGATTTGTGTAATTGTAAGAGTGTTTGCTCTAAAATTACTTGTCAATATTTGTTTGTTCTTAAGAAAATGTACGAATGGAACTGTTTGAACTTTAATATGCAATCTACATTTATTTGTATTTACCTGTAGATTTTATAAAGGTGGAATTCATAATGTTTATTTTTGATTGTGTATCGGTTAAATTTATGGGCTGACACATTTAATCTTTACATACAAGCTTGAAATAAATACTCATCTTTTTCATTTTAAATTTTCAAAAGTTAAAATCACTTAAAATTTTTATAATATAATTAACACGTAACGTATAATAAAACAGGAATTTTAACTTATTTATTGTAAACCTTGATCTTTATCTCGTTGTTGCCTTTGAATCATTTTTAAAATCGACTCATCTCATCTACGTATCCACATAGGTATTTGACCTTTAATAATATTCATAAAACATGTTAAAAGAACTCTAACATTGTTGTAGAGTGGGATTAGCTCTTTTATAGCCGAAGCTTATTTATAATATCTTTTGAATATTTTAGTAATTTAATTAAAATAAAATTTTAATTTTAATTAATCTTTAATTATAGTTACTATTAGTTCCGATTAAATATCAATTGTTAGGAAACAGTCTCTCTACTAGTTATGGTTAAGGTTACGTATTACTAGACCTCCTCATACCTGCGTCTTAGCGAGATTTATACTGAGTGGTGTTGTTGTTGTTGTAAATACCAATTATAGCGAAATAATTTCTAATATCTCATATTTAATTATAAAATATTTAATTATAAAGTTTCTTAAACTTTACAATTAGGTTTCACTTAATTAAAACGCTTTTTTCTTTTCAACTCATTCTTTATGTGACCCATCAGGTTCTTAAATATATTGACAATAAATATAAATTATATTTAAGATTAGATAAATTAATTTATTTTTAATTTTTTAATTAAATAATTTATATCTTTAGGTCAAGATTGGCATCTAACAAAACATCATAACCACCCAATTAGGAATGTCTAAATAGTTTTTGACTAACCTTTTTTGCATATTTTTTCATATAATTCAATCATTTCATCATAAAATATTCTGATTAAACAAAATATGATAATAATGTTTACTTTATTTGAGTCTAGTTATGATAGTTCTCCACTATTAATAATTGATTTTATCAAAGATACTTGTAAACTATTTTATAAAATGTCATCCCACCTTGACCAATGATTTCTTGAATAAATATTAATCGAAAATAATATAATATTTTTTTAATCACTTTAAAGTGATGAATCTTATATTAATCATTCGTCTATTTCCATATAGTTTATGCTAGTTTCAAAGACTACTAATTGAGCCTTTAACTAGAATCTGTCATAATTAGTGTCAAAACATAACAATCCCTATACAATTACCACAATGAGAATTTCCATAGTCATACAAATAATATTCCAAATGAAATTCTCATATAGGGTCAGTTCAGTGAAATTGTTCTACAATAAACACTCACACATTTGTTTAATATCATCATACTTTAGTCTATCAGATCGATTACTTCTTTCATAAGGAAAAAAACACGTGTTAGTCTTTTTACACAATGTCTAGTCTCAATAAAACAATTACTATGAATAATTCAAGGATGATATATAAACGTAATATGAATTTTATAATTACAATCTCATCATAATTTTATTTACAATATACATTTATCCTATATATGGACTTATATTAACTTGGTCCTTTATTGGCTTGTTACTCTCCAACCGCTCCTGCTTATGGTTTGATAATCAGTTACTCTCTTCCTATAACTCAGGGAAACTATGGCTAAAGAAATGAAACTCATCATTAGGGATGAATCATAAATAATCTTATGGTTTGATAACTGGTTAGACTAAGAGCCCTATGTCTTCACCCCTTATTCCCCTTTATGCACTTTCTCCTTACTAATGCCAAAGTCAAGGTGTTGATTAGAAGAATTAATGCAACAACCCCTATCGAGGACTAGCGACCATTTTAAATTACTTCCTTAATTAGACTTATAATTCATCTAGGAATGATAGGGTGATTTGACTCAAAAGTTCCTCCAAAAACTTTTCCAAAAATATTGTATACCCCTATTCATCCACCTAGCCCAAGAGATAAACCGACGCAAAGTAGATTGGCTCAAGGTTCATATGCATAAATTCTTCATTATTTTGTGTGGATGGTCTTTAAAATTACGTTATCGACACTATAAACATCGTCTGTATTGATTCCTATACCTACACCTATGTCAAGTTACATTAGAGACTATGGATCATCTCCTGTTCACTTGCCCTTACTCGATCTTAATATGGAGGATGCTACTTGTCAAATGCAACCTTCCATGTACTCCTACCTTCTTGAGTGATGCAACTCAATGGATAGATTCTGTTAGGTTCTTAAATGCTACTGACTTCAACTATTTAAATTATGTTTTAGTTGGGGTATCTGTGAACTATGGGGCGAAAGGAATCACTTAAAATTCCTAAATGAATAACAGGAAGCACATAACCTATATAGCCTCACAGACAACAAGCTGAGCTGCTGAGGGAATTGATGATCATAAAAAAATGTGAGTACCTTATGCGGTCTAACATATAAGCGAAAGCGGAATCTCCTACGAGATAGCTAATATTCAAAATGGTTACAGCTAATACTTGTAACAATTCAAAGAGAAGGAAATATATCTCAAGAAGGTCAATCAAGGATGAAGTCCCCCTTACCTGTTTGGACACGTGCATAATCCTCCCTATAAGCCTAGAGCCTAGCTGGATAATTATCAATCCCCCGTAATCAGGGATAGAGCTAGATTCAACTCTAAGAGGGAGTCAGGAACTAACATCAAAATGCAAAAATTTTAATGGGGGGCCACTTATATTTGTAATTTTAAAAATTTTAATTATATAAGTAATTTTTTAAAAAAAAATATTTGAAAGGTTCCCTTATAACATGGCTCCGTCCCTGCCCATAATTGCTACATATAAGGAGTAACAAATGCATTAGCAGAAGTTGAAAGAAGATGCTGATATATTTTACCATTATTAGGGACATGCAAGTTGGTATTCCTCTAAATCATACCTACCTTCAGCACTTGTCTAATTCCCCACTCTATGAGGACTTATTTGAGCTCTCTTCTTAATCAATTAGAGTTTAGTAAGAACATGTACCCCTAATATCGTGTGCTAGATATTCTGTATGCCTATTCCAAACTTTTGTAAATTTTTTTAGGCCCTTAATCATTTTAATATCAGTTTATTTGCATTTTTAAAATATCTCTTTATTCTTGTTAATATCATTTTTATATATTTATATAAATAATAATCATAATTAATATAAGAAAAAGATTTTTTAATTCTCGTACAGATATAAAATTAAGAATAATACAAAAAATTAAGACGTTATAACTGATTACATCAAAAGTGAAAACATTATATAGTAAGAATAATATAGGTCCATAAGTATAACAACAAGAGTTCATGCCAAAGAACACAAAAAATAGGAGCAAAACTTGAAAAAAACACTTACAATTAAACTTTTTATATTTTTAACATATACATCAAATATAAGTTAAATTAAAAGAAAAGAGAAAAAATAAAAAAGACCCAAAAATTCATTTAATGACATATCTGCTCAAATCATATGGCTCTAACTTTCATTTGGTACTAAGTCTTTATTATTAAAAGGAGTCTCATCATTAAACTATTCAAGCTTATTACACCACATGATATGTCAATAGATTCATTTACCTTGATCATATCAATCTTTTAGGGGATTAGGTTTTTGAGGAACCAAGTTTTATAAATAAGAGTGACTTGGGAGATAATATAAGTTAAACTAAAAGAAAAGAGAAAAAAAAGAAAATTCATTTAATGACATATCTGCTCAAATCATATAGCTCTAACTTTCATTTGGTACTAAGTCTTTATTATTAAAAGGAGTTTCATCATCTAAACTATTCAAACTCATTACACCATATGATATGTCAATATTTTCTCATCCCAAATTATCTCCCAAGTCACTCTTATTTATAAAACTTGGTTCCTCAAAAACCTAATCCCCTAAAAGATTGACATGATCAAGGTAATTGACTATGTATAACTATTTGTTCTAATAAGATTTCTAGTAAACAATAAAATTAAATTGTTAAAAATTTATGAGAAATTATATTCATCTTAATAATGATAATAACATACCTTTCTCGAAGCTCAATTTATATAAAAATACCAAATCATTTAATCTTTTATATTCCAAACTATTTCTTTTTTAGAATTGATGAATTTAAATGTGCTACAATTCTTTTAATAGCCAATTGCAGTCACACAATGACTAGGAATTCAAATTGCAAACATTTGTAATTCTGGAATACTACTTTCAAATTGATCCCACTAAGCAACTATAAGACAACAAAAATAATTTTATAAACATAATAAAGTAATGATTAAATTTTAAAAAGTAATAGAAGTGAAGAAGTGTATACTTGAATTAAGTTTATATTTTTTATCGTATTGTAATGTGCTTCCCAAAATTACAGCACACATCCTTGTATGCCTCCATTTGGAGCTATAGAGATCTTACATCTTCACATGTAAAACAAATTTTTTTGAAAAGTAAATAACAATATAATTTTGTGTTTAAAGCAACAGTAGGATGGTGCTATACTAATAATGCTTGAGTGCATAATTGGTCACAACTTTAGAATTCAACAGTAGCTTGTTGCATCCTCTACCTTGAGAACCAATTAGGGCATATTGACTTATATATGTTCCTTATAAATGCAACTTACCTAATCTTATTCAGGAGCTTTTGACAGATGATGGTGGGGTAGGTGTTATCACCCGTACATATCCTACTGTTTCTTTTAAGCCATGTAGTATGAACAATAGCTCTAAATGCAATTCTAAACTTGATAAGTTCTTGAGTAACTATATAGTAGCTCCCTAATGCTTAGTAATTAATGTTATGATGCACTTAAGATACTTATTTTGGTTTATATTTTAT
>JANKOE010000007.1:15965795-15981030 GCA_026284465.1 Erythroxylum citrifolium | reverse complement strand
ATGATGATGATGATGATGATGATGATGATGATGATGATGATGATGATGATGATGATGATGATGATAATAATAAGAAGAAGAAGAAGAAGAAGAAGAAGAAGAAGATCTTGAGATGTAGCATAGCACAGAATGCACATACAGACATTGTGCATATATGACAATGCATTCTCATGTACTCAGTTGTTTTCATTAGGCAGTAAGCACAATTTCCCCATATTGGAAATGAACTTAGATCCAAATCATCAACTAAGTTTATTCAATCAAAGAAGAGCATCAATGGTTCTGACAGAAGTTCTTTATACTTCCAATTGGCAGGAACCAAATAATACAGTATATCAACATTATTCTGAAGAAAGAAAATTGATCATTGGCCAAAATGATCAAGAAGAAATCAGAATGATCACAAAGGAGTCCTATGAAAAATTAAAAATGGAAGGATTAGATCTCATTCATCTAGGCATGGTTATGATCAGAATATTTGCATTACATAGAAAGAATGCTGGAGTAAAAGTGTTGATAGTAATCAGAGATAGAAGATGGGGCAGTGATGAAAGAGGAATTTTAGGTCAAATGGAAATTGACCTCTCAAATGGAACAGAATTGGTGTATTTTCTACCTAATCAGATGATGACAATTACAGATTTCTACAAAAGAATGGAAATTGTAATCAAGACCAAAGGATATGAATCATGGGTAGAGGGAGAAGCCAATTTATTAATCACAAGAGGAATAGTGGCAAGATTGACTAATACAAGTTCGACAGCATTCAGATATAGAAATAAAAATTTGCTGGACTTTCTATCAACATAAGGAGTTAAAGCAATTGCAGGAAAAGATTATTCATCTGAACAATTTAATGGTGAAAGATGGGTAATAAAACCACCAAAGCCAAAAGAATCAGCATCAAGGATCCCACAAAATGCTCAAGTATGGGAAAATTTGGATGGATCTACAAGCCTAAGATTCACCAATTACAAAAGAAAACAAACCCCAAAAGAAGAAAGTCTAGATGAGGATGAGGAACAAATAGAAAGAGCTTTGGTTATAACTCATCGAGTTATAAAAGAGGAAACAAGAAAAATCAATAAAATACTGCCTGATCACTTTATTCAAAGTGAAAAAGAAAAAGGAATTATTTGGGATCATCTGGGAGATGCAAAATATTGCGTAAAATATACAATCCCAGAAGAAATCAATGACCCGGTAATATGCGATGGCTGGGGAAATGATAACTGGGAAGATGAAGAAAAAGAAAGAAAGAAACCACCTACGCATAAATGTCGTTGTTACACATGTGGAGAAATGGGACATTATGCTAGAGATTGTAAAAATCCAAAAGGAAACATTACAAGAGTAGCAATGATGAAAGATTTGCAATTACTTGAAGATTGGGATATCATGTCAATAGATATGAATGAACCTGATAGTGATGGGATATTATCAGTTTCAGAAGGGGAAGATCCTGATCATCAAACAGTATTAAGCACTCTTACAATAGAGCCGTCAGATTTCTTATTAGTTGTTACTGACAATAAAGAAATCACAGAAAGAAGATACAATTGGCTGGAAGATGTTACTTTACCTACCAGCATGGAAGCATGTGCTCATCAATGGGAACATAATCAGCCCATTAATCATGAAGAATTCGAATTTGATCTTCTTGTTTTGTAGACGTCATTATATTGGTTTCAGAATTTCTGACAA
The DNA here is from genome assembly GCA_026284465.1 of Erythroxylum citrifolium. NCBI lineage: Eukaryota > Viridiplantae > Streptophyta > Magnoliopsida > Malpighiales > Erythroxylaceae > Erythroxylum > Erythroxylum citrifolium. The sequence goes on along the minus strand of JANKOE010000007.1, from coordinate 15,979,326 downwards.
ATGGAGACATCTAATCAATGGATGTTACCACCGGCGCAAGCAAAAATTGGAGCAATGCTAGTATTGCCTGATGACATTACACAATATGAGGATGTAATCACAAAATGGGAATCAGTCAATACTAATTTCATCAATAGAATGAGTTGGGTAGATAATCAAGCAAAAGTCACCTATATAGAAAATCTATTGGGTGAAGTTATGAAAAGGATGTTTCAACAATGAAAATTAGCATACCCACAAGAATATGAAATGCTGGTAGCAGCTGTAGAGGATACACAACGAGACACTAGGTCTTGAGCTTGTACTTGTCCTGTTATTCATTGTGATTTTGACTTTATCAACTTCGCTTTTTCTGAATCAAATATATCTTGCGGATTTTTAAAGAAATACGTTTTTCTTGTTACAGTCGGTGGTACTGTATCTTTTTCTGATATTTTAATTATGTTGACTTCTTGAATCAATTTATCAAGAGCCTCTTGAAATTGCGAATTTTCTTTTGAAGCTTTTAGAAAACTTGCTTCAATTCTTTCAACCTTTGTTGTTAAATCCTCTATTTTCTGTAGTACTTTAATCAAAAGATAAAGTACACTATTGTTTTGTTTGACAAAGATCCTTATTCCTTTTGATGAAGTAACTTCCTCGTCAATTTTTCTAAATCCTTCAACTGGTATTCCCAGAAATTCTGTTGCTGTTAATGCTTCTTTGTATTCTTCGTCGTTTGCAGCAATCAAATGTGACATTTAAGTCCACTGCTTCTTCAATTGCTTAAGCAATTCTTCAATCTTTTGTAATTTCTTTTCCAATTGTTGAGTTAATTGGACTGTTTCTTTTTCAATTTTCTTTGGCTGGTCAATTATGGAATTAACCAACTCGGATACTTCACCTTTCGTCGGGAGTCTTTTGATCCTTTTTTCAAGATTTTCTGAATTTAAATTTTTTTCTAATTTTTCAAAATTTTCATGAATAATATGAAAATGCTTTAAACAAACATTGGATAAAACTATCAATCGATCAAACAACACATTAATATTATGCAAGGTATTTAACTGCAGATCACACAAAAAGTTCAACTGTCTATTATCAGAATGATACATATGTTTAAATCCTTTCTTATAACAAGAAAACTTTATTCCCTCGATGGATTCTGTTTCAAAAATTGGTTCTGTGGCTAGATCCAGATATTCCAATTGCTTTCTATTTCTATAATAGTTATCAATTGACTGCTTAAATCTTTCACTCATAAAATTGTTAAACAAGACAAGTACTTTCCTTTTAGGACTCGGTCTCTTTTCCCCTAACTATGCCATCCTTAGCCTTATCAGGTACTCTTCTGTTATCCTTTCCCAACGCTTAGCTACTTGTCTTATTTTCACAAAATTAAAAGATTACAGATTTAATCTTCAACTGATGAGTGGAATCATTAAAGACTCATAATATCTTTTCCTCCTCAGAGTATAGTCAAGTTCTTGTCTACACTCATACAAGAGATATTTTGTTTCCCCTAGAAGATAGAAGGCTTGTTGTCTCAAAACTTTGGATGATTTTTATCTTTAGTGAGTTGTGAGTCAAAAATTGCACTTCTATATTCTTCCACTCTTTCCTGGTATTTCTTTATAATAATAGAAATACTAATACTAATAATAATCGTACTAACATTAATATTCATGAACACAATAATTATAATAACAACACTAACAATGATGAATAATAATAATAATAATAATAATAATAATAATAATAATAATAATAATAATAATAATAATAATACATAATACATAATACATAATACATAATACATAATACATAACACATAACACATAACACATAATACATAATACATAACACATAATAATACATAATTATCACTTAGCTAACTACAATACACAAGACTTAAAAAATATAAGAGGACTACCAGGATCTCTTTACGAGGGATCCTTTACTTGAATCCTAATATGCCAAAATTTTCTATTGTGGGCCATGTCCTCAGTAAGTTCCAATGTTTATATTTTTTTAATTACCTCCCCCTAATTCCTCTTAGGCCTCCCTATTTTTCTCTTATAATCTCTAAATACGATCCTCTCGCATCTTCTCACTGGAGCGTCTGGATGTCTCCTCTTAATATGTCCAAACTACCTAAGCCTTGTCTCTCTTAATTTGTCTATAATATTAGTTACCTTTAATTTGTCCCTTACTATTATATTCCTTATCTTATCCCTTTTAATAAGGTTGCATATCTAAAGAAGCATCATCATTTTTGTTACCATTAGCTTATGACTATAATTTGTTTGACAATTCAACACTCCGCCGCATAAAGTATAGCTAGCCAAAATGCTAAATGATAAAATTTGCCTTTAACCTTATGTGGTATCTTGTCACACAAAACTCCTGAAGTACCTCTTTATTGCAACTACCATGATCTAATTCGCTGAACTGTCTTTATCAATTTCTCCGTTACTCTGGATGATAGATTCTAAATAACTTTTGAACCAATCTTGACCTCCATATTTGTAATCACCCTATATCCTGAAAAGTTACACTCCACATATTCGGTCTTACTCCTACTCAGTTAAAAACCCTTTGATTCTATCGTATTCCTTTAAAGTTCAAGCTTGCCATTGACCCCCTCTTTTGTCTCATCCACCAAAATTCCTATCGTATGCAAATAGCTCCCTCGAGTCTACTAAGAAATAATCCTAAGTTTATCAACCGAATTACTCAGGTTAAAGTTTATAAGATTACTTTACCAATTCGTGAATTCTTCTATTAAGTTTGACCTTAATCCAGAGGATTTATGTCTACTTATCTCTAAGTTTGCAATCAACTTCTTTCAATTATGGTAGATCTATTTATACACAAGATTTCTCAATCTCTATGCTATTTCAACTAATATTTGGGATCTATTAGAACATATATTTAATACATAATTGAATCATAATAAATCAACCAAAACCATTGCATTAAATAAAAGAATCAAAAGATATTGTTATCTCAAATAGAGTTCATCATAGCTAGACACTACAAAGCGTTTAGTTATACATAATAGAAAACAAAATCAAACATAAACTAGAAGAAAAACAAATAAAAAAGAGTTCATAATTCTAAATCTCCCTTTCTCTTCCATCAAATGTTCTTGAAAGGTAGAAGTTTAATGTTGTAATATATTAGATCTTTTGATGATTTCTTCACGTTCTCCACTTCTCTGGATCAATATCGTCCCTTTTAGATGTTCTCTACATTTGGAATAGTTTCCAAAAGTCTACTGCCCCATTTTGCCTCCGAACACATCTTTTTATAGTAATTTTTAAGGTTACAAGAGATACATGGTCTGATACATAGGCAGGCTTGTACTAGACTGTGTATAACCCAAAATCTCTAGCATTTGCGATTTTACGTGGTTTGAGCACTTACACAACCAAATACACGACCATGTATCTCTTCTTTGTTTCAAATCTTCATTTTATGATGAATTTTCACTCAAATTCTTCTTCGTTTGGTCCATGAAAGCAATTATAACCTATAAAGCAAATTAAGTATTAAATATATAATAAAATATAAAATATCAAGAAAAAATACATCAAATATAGGATATAAATATGATTAATTATGCATCTATCAGGAAACTATAAGTAACTCCAATCACTAACGATAACACATCCTTCCCTAACTAGTAACACTCAACCGAATTGATGACCATTGTTATTATCCATCCCACCAATGATAGCAGAGACAACCAATATTGCACAATAGATCCAGTTACTATAACTAGATCAAGCAACACATCAACAAGTAACTCACATAACCCATTTTCCATATTCAACAAGAATTGCATATGACAGTCATACATAGACTAAACAAACACAACCTTACTATTTATGAATAACAATAAAGATGGGAGCTTATTTTACTACGAGAATGATGGGGTTGGGCCTCTAGTCTAAACTATTCAAATTCTAAAACAATTAATTCGATAATTATCAAATTTTAGTAATTAGGGTTTTTGGATTTTTAAAATTATAAATTTATTGTAACCATTTATGAATTATTGGTTTTAACTAAATTTAATTTGATTGTAGGTTAAAAGTTATTCATAAATCAAACCTAATCTAATTTTAGGATTTAACGTGTGTAAATTTTGCAATTTCAATTCCAAAATTCTTATTAATAGCAATCAAATATTTTTATCAAGTTTTATAATTAAAGATAACTCTAATACTACTATTTTGAAACTAGAGTGGGATCCGATCTAGCATTCTATTTTGGTCAAGAAAATTTCAAATTAATAATAATTGAGAAAATCATAATACTCTCCCTAATTACTCTAAGATGATGAGTCATATGGTGATCACTCAACTACCTTTGCATAGTTTTTACTATATCTAATAATTACCGATTGCGCTATCCTTAACTATAATAGGTCAAAATAGTATTAAAATATAACAATCTCTATATGAGATACTTTCGAGATCTTAGTAAAATGTATTTCTTATATGAAATCAATTTAGTGAGCTTGTTCTCTAAAACTCACTTGTATATTTGTTTAATTATTTTCATACTTTGATCTATGAGATTAACTACTTCATTCGTAAGAAATAAACACAAAGTGTGATAATCTTTTTATGCTCTATTACTCTTCAATCTTAATAGAATAATTACTATAAACAATTGAGAGATAATATCTAAAACACCTTGTATCACATGCAACGCGCTAGGGGCAGTAGTCACATGCATGGAACACGCGAGAATCCAACACGTATCCGCCCTCTAAGTTACGAACCTAACGCCGACCCTGCGGCTTCCCATCAACTTACGCTAATATCACGCCACCCAAATTGGAACATCTAGACTGTAACGAAAATATAAAATCCAAATCCAAAAACGTAAGATACACATCACTGGATAATGGCTTGACGATCATTGGATCGCGACATCGTATGATCGCATGACCATCCTCTACTCTATCCTTCACTGAGGATCCGTCTTTGGCTTTCGAGCTATCTCTGGATCCCATCCCCTATTTACGACAAATCTCTCTCTCTCGCTCTCTCGCACTCTCCGCCATTCTCTAAAATAGGAAAAGATTAGTTGGCGCTGTTTCTAGCTTCGTTTTTGGTCTCATCCAACATGTGTTTTTCTTCGCTTTTTCAACGGTTCTACTTAATCCCCTTGCACCTTTTTATCGCTTCAGGTCTCTAACTCTGTCAATCTTCCCATGGAGTCTCTCCACACTCGTCAAGTTCTCTCCTTCCTATCTTTTTCGAATTTAACGCATACCCATCTCAGTTTTCCGCCTACAACATATTTGTCTTCTCCTTCCTTTTGGAAAGAAAGGTGTAAAAATAGTTCCTTGAAGATTGTAAGATCAGGTATAGGTTTGCATGTCGATTCAAAATATGGTTCACTTTCCACTGATGCTGTTAAAGATGAAAAAGGCCTTATACTGGATACAGAGCGTGATGAGTCTGGCTCTGTTATTGGATTCAACTTGATTCTCGAGTCTGGTATGTTCATTATTCGTATCCCTGAATTGCCATTTGTTTTTCTTTTTTACTTTCCAACAATGTTTTTTAACATGAAAAAAGATTAATGGTTCTCCGCTTTTAGTCTTAATTTTCTTGTTCGCTATAATCGTTGATCATTGGTTTTCCTTTTCTTCAGTGTTTACGGTTGCATGTGAACTTTTGTGACTCAATCTGTTAAATAGTGAGGTAAGAGGATCATCTGTAAAATTTTTTTAATAAAGAAATACTGCTGTAGACGGGTCAGGTAGTGTGATAATGGAACTATTTTAAGCTTGAAGCTAATAATGGAAGCACCATCTAGATGCTGGAGGCCAATGAATCGATTTATATGAAACTTACTGTCAGATTGAATGTTATAATTCACTAAGCTGCGGAAATCAAATACTTAGCTTGGACCTTACAGACATGTCAAATTTGGTTTTCAGCATCTGCCTAAGACTAACCCCACTGAAAGATACCATCATCGAAAAGGAAAATGATCACATTTGGGTTTTCATTGGTGGATCTTTAGATGAGTTTAATTTATATTAATTATTGGATTTCGGGATAATATTAATTCTGCTTAAAAAGTTATCAAATGCCATTGAAATTTTGACAGTTTAGTTGCTCTGCCTTCTAGAGTTGAGTCATGAATCAAATATCACGTTATTATCCTAAAAGATATCCTTTCTTTCTTGAGAAAGGGTTTTTAAATGTCCTTCTCTACACCTTTTATTTCTGGTATGAAGCTCTCTCGACATTTGAGTTTAACCAGCAAGGTGATTGGTGTTGTAGTCATGAATTTTATTCTTATAGTTAACTGACACTATTATATGCTCTTAGATTTCCAATTTTCTGCTTTATATTATTCATTTCATTATTCTGAATCAATCAAAAGTTTGTGTTGTGAATATATGTCCAAAGTTGGGTAGAACTTAAAGTTTTACTCCCTTCTGCAGCATTGGCAGGATCCGATCATCATTTTAACATGTTGGATGAATATCCTAGGAAATAGCATTTATTTTAGGAAATACAAGCCTGATCTTACTTCGATATCATTTGTGTTCTTATATAGATTTCTAATGACTTCAAAAAATGCAAACTAGGCAGAAGATGCATTGGAATAGGGTAGTGGAAGCTCACGATGCAGTTCTTCATGCTAATAAACTTTTATGATAGTGATGGTTAATCATATTTCCTGCATTAAATCATAGTTCTTTCAAATTTGCAAAAAGGATGATAATATTACAATATATAGCTTACTGTTGTTGAAAATTTCTTATATTGATTTTCATCATATTTAAAGACATGAAGACTTCTCCAAGAGCTCATTGCATGCTTTATCAATATAGTTTCAGGTGGTAGCAAAATTAATGAACCTTGTCAGGATGTGTCCACTGATAGGATGGAAGAAATTGAGAACATCAATGGTAAAGAAAAAGAGAAGGCGAGATCAAAGCACAATATTGTATTTGTTACTGCTGAAGCCGCACCATATTCAAAAACAGGTGGATTAGGAGATGTGTGTGGATCTTTGCCAATAGCGTTAGCCAGCCGAGGACACCGTGTGATGGTTGTCTCTCCTAGATATTTGCATGGGAGTCCTGGAGACGACATATTTGCAAATGTTTCAGATTTACAGTGTCGGATAAAGGTACCTTGCTTTGGCGATGCTCAAGAGGTTTGTTTCTATCATGAGTACCGGAAAGGTGTTGATTGGGTGAGTATATCCATCTGCATCTTGTTTATGAATTTTGAGGACATCTAACATCTGTCTAGAAATTTAAAGTATGGATTGCTTTTCTCCCTCATACGGGGTGAGGAGTGAAGCATTCCCAAATCTAGCTCTTATTCATTCTCCAAGTAGTATCCCCATCCCCTGGGGCTCTTACAACAATTATTATCTTCTATGTCTTTCTTAGGTATTTGTTGATCATCCTTCATATCATAGGCCTGGAAACCCATATGGAAATGGTCACGGTGCTTTTGGTGATAATCAGGTGCTTTGGTTGTTCATTCATGCTGCTGGTTTCAGTTTAACATGAATTTTTGATTGTCAAAGAATGATAAGATCTTTTCTGATCTGGCTTTACAGTTCCGATTCACTCTACTCTCCCATGCAGCGTGTGAAGCTCCTTTAGTGCTTCCACTTGGAGGTTATACATATGGAGAAAAATGTTTGTTTCTCGCTAATGATTGGCATGCTGGTCTGGTTCCAATGTGAGTTTTCTTCCAGGACAAGTACATCTATTTGCCTTATAGGCTTATAGCTTTAATTTCCAAGTGCTGCAATAAGAAAAGTTATAAGCCTCCTGGTACTTTGTCTTGTTGTAAATGACAATCACCTTGTCTTAAATGCAGACTATGCTTGTGTTTTGATAGACTTTCACTATCTGATTACACATCCTTACAAGGATTATTGAAAGTTTGCTATTATATGAATAGTGATTACATATATGCGAATTAACTTATCTTCACATGCTTTATGGTTCAGACTTTTGGCAGCGAAATATCGGTTACATGGAGTTTATATGGAGGCTAGGAGTGTACTTGTGATTCATAACCTTGCACATCAGGTTTATGCTTATTTGATCTTCATGATTGATGCATGGGTGCTGCATGATTTTAAAATCAGTTCTATATATATATATATATCTGCTGATTTAATTTCCTTTTCTGTTTAAGGGAGTTGAACCTGCAGCTTCTTACGAGAACTTTGGATTGCCTTCTGAGTGGTATGGGGCACTAGAATGGGTGTTCCCCACATGGGCAAGGACTCATGCTCTTGACACGGGTCTAGCAGTTAATGTGCTGAAGGGTGCTATTGTGACTGCTGATCGAATACTTACTGTGAGCCAGGTCATTAGTGTGTATATGCAAAATTTTAAGTGTTTTCATTGTGGAATATGACTTTTGCTTGGTACATGATGGTGATCATCTCCCTTTTGCATTCTGAGTAGTTGCAAGTATTTTTTTTGTTTAGAAGTGTATGTTTCACTGACTTGGCTTCTTAGGTTTTTTGAATTTTTTAAATCATACACATTATGATTCATTTATATTTGGCACTAATTCCATCTTACATGCTTACCAATTTTCCTTGATGCATTTGTCAGTAATGTTGTGTTGTTTTGGTTAAACACAGGGTTATGCTTGGGAAATAACCACTGTTGAAGGTGGATACGGCCTGCATGAACTATTAAGCAATAGGAAACCTGTTTTGAATGGTAAATTTATGGTTTTAAGAGTTTCAGTTTGTAGGAATGAAATCTATGCAATAATGCATCACTCGGTGGATTTCATGTTATGATTTCTTCTCTTCCTCAGGGATCACAAATGGCATAGATATTTTTGATTGGGACCCATCATTGGATAAGCATATTGCTTCTCACTACACCGCTGATGATCTTAGCGGAAAGGTGATAAGATCTCATTTTTATCCAATGGGCTATTCTGGAACAGTTGTTTCCTTACTTTGTTTATTTACAAGTTGCAGATGCAGTGTAAGATTGCTTTGCAAAAGGAACTAGGTCTTCCTATTAGGCCCGATTGCCCATTGGTAAGTTATAGGTTTTTATGTGCAGAGATCGAATAAAAAAATCAATGCTTTTCTTAATTAATCATTGGATATGGATTTTTTAGATTGGATTTATTGGGAGATTGGACTACCAAAAAGGCATTGATTTGATCCGCTGGGCAATTCCTGAGCTTATGCAAGACGATGTGCAAGTTGTAAGTTAGTGTTGTATAAATATGTTCTGCTTAAAATGTTAGATATATTTTATATATTGAGGTTTTTTGTCCTACTGTGTTTTTATACCTTAAATTCTGAAATTTGAAACAGAAAGATTATCATTTTCTGTGTGGACGTCACTCCATTTTATATAACTTGTTCCAAAAATACATCTTGAATCATATTGAGGCTCATTTTGTCTCTGTTGTGGATGCCTTTGTGGGCCAGCACTATCGCAGACATATGCACCAGAAATATTAGACAGATTTGAGTTGCGGCAGAGTTCTTAGGATTTAGATTCTTTTATTTCAGTTGTTATCTTTATCCACAAAATAAAGGGATTGGTTTCTGTAACTAATCTCCTTAAGTATTAGTATTTTATTTGTATTAGGATTGCTTTATTAGGAACTTATTTTAGAACTCTGTTACATCGTGTAAGCCTATATAACAGGCTGACAATTACGAAATAGAGAAGACAAAATTTATCCCAATTGTTCTGTGAGGTTAAGACTCTCTCTAACGAGTCTTGAGGTCCAGGGCTCCCTTCGACGAGTCCTTTTCTTCTATCATCATAGGTTCCTCAAGGGGAAGAAATCGTAATAAGGGCAAGGTCACAGGTTCTGAAGGAGATATCGTAGTTCATCGCCCCGTGACTTGATCCTTAACCCACGAATATAACAAATTGGTATCAGAGCCAGACATGGGGGATTCCAATGAATTGCGAGCCTTTATACAGGAGACGTCTGAACAGAATGCAGCACGAGTTGCTCAAGTGGAGGCGCAGATTCAAGATTTAACAAGGCAACTGAAAGAATTCATGTCACTCATGGGCAGAACCCATGGAAAAGGAACGGAGATAGGAATCAGCAGCAGTTCTTCACATATGCATATTGCTTCAGGGACAAAAGAAAGAACAGAACAGCGACAAACTGGAGGAGTAGTGCCAAGATATGCCAAATTAGATTTCCCAACGTATGACGATTCAGATGACCCCCTAATCTGGCTCCATCGTTGTGAGCAATTTTTTCTTAATCAAAGGACGGCAGAAACAGAGAAGGTCAGTCTCGCAGCGTTTCATATGATGGGGGAGGCCCAGTTGTGGTTTTACAAGTTAGAACAAGAGGAAACAAATCTAGGCTGGAATTCTTTTAAAGAATACTGCAACTTGCGATTTGGGCCACTACTAAGAGGTAATCCTCTTGGAGAACTGATTAACTTGAAACAGTCAGGAACAGTGGAAGAATATCAGAAGCGGTTTCAGAGTTTGCTAGCCCGTGCTGATTCAGTTCGTCCAGAACAACAGGTCGATTTCTTTACTGCAGGGTTATCTGAGGCGATCCGTTTGGATGTAGAGATGCAGAACCCACCCAATTTGGTTACTGCCATGAATTTGGCCAGAGCCTTTGAGAAGAAACAGCAGTTGACAAGAGTCAACGGCAACCGACGCAGCTACTGGAACAGTTCCAGACTTGCTACACCACCTCCAGCTGAAACCAAACCACCTACAGGTTCCGGCGGAACAACTATACCAGCTTTTAGTGGAGGAAGTGTATCCACTCCTTTTGTCAAAAAACTATCTAGGGCGGAATTGGCTGATCGAAGGGCAAAGGGACTTTGTTATAATTGTGATGAATCATACGCGTTTGGTCACCAATGTAAAAAATTGTTCTGGCTTGAATTAGAAGATGGAGATGAAACTGAGATGGAGAGTACAAAAGTTGGGGAACCAGCCATTTCGCTACATGCCATCACCGGTCTCCAACAGTCCCGAACTATGCAGTTCATTGCTGACATCAAAGGTTGCCCAATCACAGTTTTAATCGATTCCGGTAGCACCCATAACTTCATTAGTAAAATCGCAGCACAGAAACTGGGGGCAACCCTGGATTCCCATTATGCGTTACAAGTTGCTGTCGCAAATGGAGAGAAGATCCCTAGCATGGGCACTTGCAAAGAGACTATACACGTATCAGGTGAAAATTTTCTTGTTGATTTATATGTCATTCCACTAGATGGGTTTGATGTGGTTTTAGGAGTACGATGGTTGATGACATTGGGTCCCATTTGGTGGGATTTTGCAACACTTACTATGTGTTTCAAATTGGATACAAGACAAATCACCTTACGGGGGCTCCAACCTGACCATAGACCAAGATTACAACTCTTGAAGGAGGCACGAGCAGAAGAATTAGAGGCACTTCTTGCAAAATTTACGGACTTGTTTCAGGAACCTAAGGGACTGCCTCCTATTCGTTCATGTGATCACCGTATATTCTTTCTTCCTGGTTCAACACCTGTGGTGGTTAGACCATATCGGTATCCACATCTCCAGAAAGACGAGATTGAGAAACAGTGTGAGGAAATGCTTCGTCAAGGTATCATTCGTCCGAGCCGTTCCCCCTTCTCCTCACCAGTTTTGCTTGTTAAAAAACGGGAAGGCACATGGCGTTTCTGTGTCGACTATCGGGAACTTAATACTAGAACAATTAAAGATAAGTTTTCGATTCCAGTCGTGGATGAGTTATTGGATGAACTTCATGGCGCTCGCTACTTCACAAAATTAGACTTGAGATCCGGTTATTTTCAGGTTCGTATGGAGGCTGAAGATGTGGAGAAAACAGCTTTTCGGACCCATCATGGCCACTTCGAATTTCTGGTCATGCCATTTGGCCTAACAAATGCCCCATCTACTTTCCAGGCATTAATGAATGAGGTATTCCAGCCTTACTTACGTAAGATCGTTTTGGTTTTCTTTGACGATATCTTGATTTACAGCACAACATGGGAGGAGCACTTACAACATGTTCGTACAGTTTTTCAATTACTTCGCTCACACCAATTATTCCTTAAACGATCGAAATGTTCCTTCGGTGAAGAGCAAGTGGCCTATCTCGGTCATGTCATTAGTGCTGAGGGAGTTGCAGTTGACACTGCCAAGATTTCTGCCATCTTGGACTGGCCGCAACCTACTTCCATTAAGGCTTTGCGCGGATTTCTGGGATTAGCAGGGTACTACAGAAAATTTATTCGCGATTACGGTCAGCTCGCTAACCCCTTGACAAGTTTGCTAAAAGGAAATAATTTTCACTGGACTTCGGAGGCTACCACTTCATTTCACACACTCAAGACTGCCTTATCACAGGCCCCTGTTCTGCAACTTCCAAATTTTGATGCAGAGTTTATAATAGAATGCGATGCTTCAAGTGTCGGCATCGGGGCAGTACTTCAACAAGGCAGCCACCCCATTGCTTTTTTTTTAGCCACAAATTGGCAGCACGACACCATAAACTGGCTGCATATGAGCGGGAATTAATTGGATTGGCCAAAGCGGTGGTTCATTGGCGTCCTTATTTATGGGGAAGACAATTCCTAATACGCACTGATCATTATAGCTTAAAGTATCTGCTTGAGCAACGCCTTACTACTTCGCCACAGCAACATTGGCTCAGCAAATTACTTGGTTTTGATTTTCGGGTTGATTATAAAGCTGGGAAACAAAATATAGTGGCTGATGCACTATCTCGCCGAGATGAAGATCAATCCACCTTACTGGCTATTTCACGTCCAATCATGTCGTTGTTGGAAGCTATCCGAGCCGAAATTAACACCACCACCTCTCTTAGTCAGCTGCGACGCCAAGTGGAAGATGGTGAGCTAAGTTCTGATTGGTCAGTATCCAATGGTCTCATTCATTACAATCGGCGGGTTTACCTTCCACCAACTTCTCCGTTAATTCCTACCATTATTGCGGCAATTCATGATAGCACCCATGAAGGCGTGCAGAAAACACTACATCGCATTCGCAATGAATTCTATTGGTATGGGATGAACTCGGCAATTAGGGACTTTGTTGCATCTTGCACAGTTTGTCAACAACAAAAGTCCTCCAGTTTACACCCGGCTGGGTTGTTATAGCCCTTAGCTCTTCCATCTCAAATATGGTCCGATATATCGATGGATTTTGTGGAGAGTTTACCCAAGGTAAAAGGCAAGACTGTCTTATTCGTAGTGGTTGATCGCTTTTCTAAATTTGCTCATTTCATACCGCTTTCGCATCCTTATACTGCTGTTACAGTGGCACATGCTTTTTTTTCCAATGTTTTTCGCCTACATGGATTACCCGAATCCATTGTTAGCGACCGTGATGCTGTGTTTACTAGTAATTTCTGGCGGGAATTATTTCGGTTGAGCGGCACCAAGCTGAATTTCTCTTCTGCCTATCATCCTCAAACGGATGGACAAACTGAGGTTGTTAATCGCACCATTGAACTATATCTCCGATGTTTTGTGGGTGACCAACCAA
>JANKOE010000007.1:15877230-15891133 GCA_026284465.1 Erythroxylum citrifolium | reverse complement strand
AAAGAAAATTATTAATCTAAACCTCAAAATAATTTAAACATGCTTATTGATTATGAAAAAGGAATCGGGGCCCAACAATCTCACTACTGTTTTTTATGGATATTCAGGATATAACCAAATTGTGATAAATCTGGAGGATTAGGAGAAAAGAACCTTCACATGACCATTTGGCACATTTGCCTACAAAAGGATGTTGTTTGGACTCTGCAATGCCCCAGCTACTTTTCAAAGACATATGATAAGCATTTTTTCTGAGTATATTGAGCACATTATTAAGGTCTTTATGGATGCTTTTACTGTCTATGGGGGATTCATTTGATGCATGTTTGGATAATTTGAATTGTGTACTTGAACGATGCATCAAAACTAATATTTTTTAAATTATGAAAAATTTCATTTTATGGTTGGACAAGAATAATTTTGGGACATGTAATCTCATCCAAATAAATTGAGGTCAATAAAGCAAAGGTAGAAATTATGTGAAACTTACCTTACCCCACAAATGTGCGGGAAGTACGTTCTTTTCTTAGACATACAGGTTTTTATCACAGGTTTATCAAAGACTTTAGTAATATCTCAACAAAACTATGTTAGTTATTATAAAAGGATGTGCCCTTTGAGTTTGATGAGGCATGCAAGGAAGCATTTAATAAGATGAAAGAGCTTATGACTTCGACACCAATCATTTAACCACCTAATTGGAGTTAACCAATTAAGATTATGTGTGATGCAAGCAATTTTGTTGTGGGTGTCATTTTTAGTCAAAAATGTGATAAGATGACTCACGCCATTTACTATGCTTTAAGAACTCTTAGTCCAACATAATGCAACTACTCCACTACAGAAAATGAGCTTTTAACTATTGTGTTTGCTTTAGATAAATTTAGACCTTACTTATTCTGTTCTAAAGTGATTGTATATTATGATCATGTAGCATTAAGGTATCTTTTATTGAAGAAGGAAGTAAAGTCAAGGCTTATTAGATGGATTCTCCTGCTCCAAGAGTTCGATTTGGAGATTAAAGACAAGAAAGGTGTAGAGAATTCAGTTGCAAATCAATTGAGTTGAGTTATGAAGGAAGAATATTTGGTACCATTGCAAGAGTTGTTTTCGAATGAGCAGTTACTAACACTTCAAAGTAAGGTTCCATGATATGTTGACATTGTGAATTATCTAGTGAATCATGAGATACCTAATGATTTGAGTAAAGCTAAACGAAACATAATAAATAGTGAATTGAAATATTATATTTGGGATGATCCTCAATTGTGGAAGTGTTGTTCTGATCAAGTGATTAAGAGATGTCTACCTGAATATGAATATGAATTAATTTTTGAAAATTTGCCATTCATATGCTTGTGGTGCTCATTTTGGGCCTAATAGAACTGCTAGGAAAATACTTAAATGTGGTTTTTATTGGCCAAATATATTTCGGGATTCATATATGTTCTATAAAGAATGTGAACAATTTTAGAAACAAGGTAATTTATCCCATCAAGATTAAATGCCTTTATCTCCAATTCTCGCATGTGAAATTTTTAATGTATGGGGCATTGATTTTATAGGACCATTTCCTTCTTTTGGTTTTGCTTACATTTTGTTGGCTATGGATTATGTTTCTAAATGAGTGGAAGCTAAAGCCACCAAGACTGATGATTCTAAAGTTGTTACAAAATTTGTCAAGTCTAACATTTTTGTTATGTTTGGAACACTCTGAGCATTGATTGGCGACAGGGGTACTCATTTTTGCAACCGATTGGTGATGAATCTTTAAAAAAGTACCACGTCACTTATAAGGTATTTACGGGCTATCATCCACAAACGAGTGGTTGCAACAATTTAATTGTTATAGCCATGAGACAATTAGGAGGGGGTGATCACTTTTCTCCCAAAAATCCCAGCTGTCACACCATTCTCTTTATAATAAAAACTAGGTTAAAGTCATGTGATAAATTGATAGCTAGCTTAATTCTTTTGGTAGTGTAATTCATATTACAGTTATGGTCTTTTTAAATTAAAATGTTATACATACCTCCAGTTTTATGCTTTATCTTGTCTCTTTTTCTTTTAATCTTGTTCTTCTTCTTGCTCCATGAAGACAATAAGTATGAACATTGAGAAGATGGCTCAATAAGTATGCTTTAGGGTCACTTTAGCTCCTTCACTTCCAAAATGTATCTAAAATCAAATATGAGCTAAAGTGAGTATCCTAAGCATTTTAAAGCATTAATCACTAAGTGTAATAGATTAAATGTATCAACAATTAAGCACACATTATCTAGTTACGTACTCCTTTACAATGCATAAGAATCCTATGACATAATTGATGATGGTGTTGATGCTAGTTCAGTATGGGTTC
This sequence comes from Erythroxylum citrifolium, assembly GCA_026284465.1. Taxonomy (NCBI): domain Eukaryota; kingdom Viridiplantae; phylum Streptophyta; class Magnoliopsida; order Malpighiales; family Erythroxylaceae; genus Erythroxylum; species Erythroxylum citrifolium. Next base: position 15,888,774 of record JANKOE010000007.1, on the reverse strand, counting down.
TCATACACAATTTAAAAAGACATGTTATTTCTTAATTTTAAGCCTTTTAAAAATCAACTTTTTTAAATATAACTATGTTAGATTTTGTAGTTAGAAACCCTAGTTAAGGTTATATATGTAATTTGTAATATTTTAATTATCAATGCATATTGTAATTATTTTTTAGTTTATTTTAATCTCTTTATTCTTAATTGTTGATTTTGTGCCCGGAAATTATAGATTAAATCTCATGGGTTATATGAAGAACCAAAAGGTGAAATATGATCTATGCTCTAGGAGAATAAACACTTTAGCACTATAGAATGAAGGTATCCTAGACTATTGTGATAACTAAATTGGTTAAGAATGATTAAGGAGCTTTATTAAGTTAAATTGTGCATTGAGAGGTGGTAGTTACCTAATTGGATATAATTGTTTGGCTCGATATAAGGCAAATATATTTTAGTTTAATTGTTATTTGAACTAAAATAATGAATCTTGTTTCATAATTAGAATTCTATACAAGTGAAACTCTAAGCCTTATTATTTGCTTCGTTCATTTTACTTCACTAGTTTATTTAAATTATTTTCATTATTTTAGTTTCATAATTGTTCTCTTTATTTAGTTATTTGTCTAAATAAGTTTAACAGACATACTGATATAGTTCTTATGGGGCTGATACTATAAAATTATAAAATTATTCTAATTTTAGTTGGTTACTACAATTGATATGCTTGTCTATAGAGTTAGTAAATCAAAATTTTGGCATTTTGCTAAAAAAGTATTCAATTACTACTTTTTTTTGGTACGTTAATCTAATTTTTTTTCTTTACCTTTTCTTTTTATTACTTTTTTTTAAGTAGTTGATATGTGCAAAATAGAAGATTTAAGAGTGATAACTCGGACATGCTACCTTAACTTGATCCTAAAACTGAATGAACTTATAGATGGAATGGAGCAAGAAAGAAAGAAGATGTTTTTACTAAATATTGTTATTGATATGGAGCAACAACAGGCATAAAGGATGCACTTAGGAGACATTTAGATACCTATAATTAGTGCAAGTCTCTCATATCTTAGACTAAGCCAAAAGGTCAGAACAATGAGCTAAAGCAAATACATATGCCATTTACCTTTAGTGGATCACATGGGAAGATACAATCATATTTATAAAGGAGTTATATTCTATGATCTAGATACTTATGCTAAATTCCCTCTTACAAGATGAGCTCTGGAAAATGTATTATTTTCCATACTGTATCAGAGAGCTAGTGAGAACCTAGTTGCTATTTATTAAGGTGAATTCTTTTGTGGAGTAGAATCAAGTGTATAATAAATTCATTATGAGATTTTTCCCTATATATAAGACCACTGAGTTAAGGAGGAAGATTCAAAGCTTTACACAAAAAGAAGTGTAAACATTCCATTAAACTTTTAGGAAAGACAAAGTGAATTTCTTAGCCAATGCCTATAACACTAGTATTGGTTATAGCTGGTAATGCAATTCTTCTATCACAACCTTAAAATAATATATGAGAACTTGATTGACACTGCTATATAAGGGAATATTTATAGAAAAATTACTAAAAGGTCAAGGAGATTATTAAAGCCTTAACAAGGAATTTTTCAATCAAAGTGGTAAGGGGAAAACTAAAAGCACCCCTTTACGAGATCTATGTGGTTTCAAACTTCGCATCACATGTAGCTAATATCTCAAAATAAATGAAGATGTTTTTAAATCACGGAATGGTTAAAAGTTATTTATGATATTACTGTAGCATGAATGGGCATCAAGCCCATGCCTGAAAGAATATAGAGCCAAACACAAAGCTATAAAAAGGCTAATTATATGACTAGAGGAAAGCAAGTTACAGATGATCCCTTTTCCCACATACACAATTCATGGTGTAGGAATCATTCAAATTCATTGTTGAAAGAGCATGGATCTAGAGTAAGCAAACCTATGGAACCATTTAGGTTCCAACAAAGACCTTAATTTATATATTTTTTACTATCACAAGGTAAGCTATGGAAGAGATACTCAAGTAGTTTAAAAAATGATGCATAAAAAATTGTATCCATCTGTAATTTGGAGATATAAGTTACCTAATTGGCCAAGAAATAAAATGAAATAAGTCAAGGGCATACTTCTAATAGCAATAAGGTAGACCTACAAATCAAATGTGTTTCATTAACTTGAGGAGTGGCAAAACATTTGGCAGTGAAGGATGTTTAACTAATTGATTAACAATGTTTTTTTAATTAAAAGAGAATTCTTTATTAAATATAGGAAAGTTATTACAAAGTTACAAGAAGTTCTACTCACAAGAGAGAAAATAACATAAAAGGAAGACAAGGAAGGAGTTGAGAGAGAAGCTAAGTAAAGAGCAAGGAAAAAGAACATGAATTTCATAAGTAATAAAAAGAATGAAAGGGAATTTCATGAAAGATGAAAGTTATAAAAGATAATTGGAATAGAAAAAGTGACACTCTAAGATAAGAAAGAATACAAGGAGGTGGAAGAAAGTAAGAGGGATCCTAAAGAGTCATCCTTGTTCAGAAACTCACCAAAACCTATTTGTACGCTCAGATGGAAAGTCTGAAGTAGAGCCAAGTCGTTTCTTGGATGAAATTACATGGGAAAATAGATAATGGAAGGTTTTAGAAACTTCATAAACTGGGTAATTCAACCCTTCTTGTCCAATGCCGAATCGATAACCTATGCATTAAGTAAATTATTTGGATTTGAAGGAAAAAAATAAACTTCCCAGAGGGGAGGGTGAGGAAAAAGGCCTATTCTTTAATTGGAGGGGATAAGATTTCTCCCGCTTTTGGCATAGCGGGCCCCTAATGGGAGGCCCGTACGACGGACTATTAGCTCAGTGCAAATTGGAACTAATAAGTATTAAATAATTGATAAAATGGATAACAACGCTCTTTTTTCTCTTACGATTAAACAAGATCACGAAGTCGATTCATCCAATAAAAAAACCTATTCTTTTCCATTTCATTTTCTTTTTTTCAATTTCATTTTTGAATTCAAAATTTTTCATTTTTGGTGTATTTGAATCCAATTCTACTTATGATTCTATTATTAAATTTATTTTTTAATGTTACGTACCAAGAATTCATTCAAGTTTGGGGGTTGATCCATGTTGGCGACATGCTTAACACATGCAAGTAGGACATCCACTAATTTAGAACTAAATTTGAAAGTCATATTTCGACCTACACGTATTTGGGCTAATCCAAGTCAATTTAAGAGATTTTTTAAAAAAAAAAAGTAAAAGAAGACAATATAGCTGATGAAAATTTATTAAAAGGAACCACAACAAAAAAAGATTTTTCTACCTAAAAGAGATTACCAAAAAAGAAAATATAGCTCACAAAATATTCTTAAAAAGATTTCTAAGTATTACTCTTTATTTCAGGTAATATGGTACTCTATTTTTCCAAAAGTTATATATATCATTTTATATGTAAGCGCGCAAATATAATACATATAGCATTTTATATTACGCAATACATTAATGTGTGTGTGAAAGAGAGAGAAAGAAAGACATAAGGAGAGATAAAGCGTATGATTAGTAGTGTGGCCTTTAAAAGCAAAAAATGGCTTTAAGTCCACAAATGTTGCACACTCCATGTGCCCTTTGCCCACTTCCGAGTACAAATCTCAACTTGGGAAGATCCAAATTCTTTTCTCCTGGATCTTCAACCCATGATGAAAAACAGAGTCCACATTCATTTGCAATTTGTACAGATACAAGATTTGATAATGGTTTCAAATCTTAAGAAGATATAGGCTTGCTATAATATAAGAGAAACAGCTCCTGAAAAAGAAATCCGTTCGGACGTTCTTAGGTGATATTTTGGGCAAAGAAACTGATGGAATACTGGGAAGATACCAAAGGCAGAGCAAAATCATAGATTCAGAGCATATCTCTGTTAACCGAATAAACAGAAAGGAAGACAACAGCAACACATGACACTGTAACTCAGAATGTTTCAATGTTTTTTGTATACGAAATACCATAGCTGTATCCAAAATGCATGGTTATGAAAGCTGCTCCAAAGGGATCTTCCTCTTTTTTTTTTCCGGAAAATCCCTAGGTGTAACAAGGATATGCTTTGAAGTTCAATTTTGCAACAGGATCTTGCATGGTTATGAAAGCTGCTCCAAAGGGATCTTTTAAAAGGGATATGCTTTGAAGTTCAATTTTGCAACAGCATCTTGCATGGTTATGAAAGCTGCTCCAAAGGGATCTTCCTCATTCGGAAAATCCCTAGCTTTAACAAGGATATGCTTTGAAGTTCAATTTTGCAACAGGATGTTGCATTCTGTCTATCAACAAAGTCATCTGACAATCAAGAAATGCTAATGACTTGAATAAACAATGGCAGTAAAGAAAAATGAACTTGTATTGCTCAGCTTATAGGATACTTTCTGCACATTATATCATCAGAACCAGACCATGGGGCATTACTGTATTAAACTTTCCATGCAGTTGACTCCACAGTAGAACTTATTAAGTGCAAAGAAATCTAGTGCCATCAACATATATGTCATTCTATTAAAAAAAAGTTTTTGCGTGATTAAGAATGAATCTGTCGTTAAACTAAACGGAAGAACAGAATGAAATCTAAATGCATGTGACAGAGATGCAGAAAATAGTAGGTATAACATATCATTAAACAAGCTCATACACACGTCTTCTATAGGTTCCGGCGATAAGGCATGTTAACAGTGCATTACTAGAATATCAAGATGCCAAGAAACAGCCTTAAATGGAATAACTGTCAAGATAAATTCTTCCATCTTATTTGAAACATTTTGTTAGGTGCAAGTGGAAATTAAACTTAGACATAAAGAAGCTTTTCACCCCAACTGATATAAAGTGACTTACGTAATGGATCAGATAAAGATCATTTGATTCACATTTTTATAGGAGTTAATTTCCTTTGTTCTCAAAGATCCATTGCTACCATTCCACTATCCACTACCTGAAAAAGAAAAGCATAGAACAATTGCAAATACATGAAATTTCTGATACTTGAATGCAACTCTTGATGGTTTTACCATATAATTGAATGCAGTAACCATAATAACTCAAATATCATTTTGTATTCAATGTAGCAAAAACTAAGAGAGTTTTGTATTATAAAGCAAGAAGTACAAAGAAATAGACGCATAAACAAAAGCATGAAACAAGCATCAAGCAGCGAAAGCAGAACAAATACATTATAGAATATAAGTTATAATCTTACTACTAAAGCTGCAACTCATCCTTAAGCTGAGAGATAAGAAAAATCGCTGAGAAAGAGACCAAATTCATCTAATCAAAAGGATTATATCCATGAAAAGAACAGCATCATTCAAGCTATAGCACTCGGGAGTAATTTTGAATTCAAAGAGGTGTAGAAGAAGCTAAAAGTGTGACCAACAAAAGCTGAGGAAGGTCATTATTTCTAACCAATCTCAGAATCCAACAATATATATTCCCTTTTATGAAAATCTTCAATATAGGATCCTCGATATAAAAGACTCGTGTACAAGGATAAGAGGAAAACATTAAAAGCAATTCAAATGCATCCCAAATGGGTGTTTCAATTCAACCATCAATACACTGAAACCCTCTACATACCCACAACCAAATCCCAAACAAAACAGCACAAACAACCAAATCCAGTATTAAAACCACCCAAACATGCTTCTTCCAAATCTGCTTAGCCTTTTGCTTGCTTTCAACCAAGTAGGACCCACCGCTCTTTTGCATCATTGATAGAGGAAACTCCTTACTGACAGCACCATTACCGTTCTCAGCCATGTTATTCACTTTATTGTTTTTCTCATCACTACCAGCATCCTTATGATGAGGATCCCCATTGACGTCTACAAAACCATTGAATAATCTCTTCTTCTTTTTCATCAACATCTTGCCTGGTTTAGGGAGCAATGGTTTCATTATCGTTCTCTTTCCTCGTGTCGAATCCACGCTAGGATTTTGACACTCCGTCGAACTGTCTACTAAAGAGTTTGACAAATCTAAATTCAACGCAATTATCTCGCGAAATATGGGATGAAATGTTCCTTGAAAACATAAAGGGACAAGTTCATCAAAATCCTTTATCGGATTGGATTCCATCAATTCCTCAAAAGAGTTCTTTATGCTGTTTAAGAACCACAGGGTCTCGAGCCTATCCATCTCTTGATCGAAAATGGCAAAAAAGGCAAAAGGGTCATTGATTAAGAAGGTATAGGTCTTTCTGCGAAAGGTGTGAGAGAACATGGAATGGTAAGATGGGGTTTTCTCGACGCATTTTTGAGCTATAGCTTCAATCCCAGGTTCTTTAGAGGAAGGGAACTGGGCGAGGATCGTGGGTCCTTTGGCGATGCAAGCAAAAAAGAAGAGATTCGGGTTGGAGATCATTGGTGGAATTTTCTTTAAGCAAATTCTCAAGGATCGCTACAAGCGAGAAAAGCAGAGCTGGGAAAGATTGGAATTGGAGAAAGAAAAACTCAGCATTTCAAAGATAAAAACTTTATCCTGACCCAGAAATTCTCTAACCTTTTATTCCTCCATGACATTGAGCTTTTGTTGCTAGTCGCCCTTTCTCTTCCGCTTTCTCTGTTGGGTTTGGGATAGGAAGAGAAGGGATGAAAAAGAGAAAGGAAAGAGAGAAAGAAATGGATATGGGTCGTTACAAGGTGGAAGCAACAGAATAAACCGCTGGTGACTTTCTTTCAACCCAACCCAAGCCAAGCCGAGGACTCATCATTTACCAGACTCCTAAAATAATTACCATCTAAATCGCGATTGGCTACCAATTACAGCTTGTTAAGAAGAATCTTTACCGCATGCAAGAGCTTTGCCTCTCCTTGCTCGCCGCACCTCCTATTCCTTTTTGTCACTGTTAGAACCAATAAGTAAAATATTTTATTAAGATGTAAAATTCAAGGGGTGACTAGTAGGGACTCATTTATCCTTAACCAAAGGTCAGGGGTTCGATCCTTGTCTTTGGGTATGGAGCAGCCTTAAATTCTTGGGTCAGTTGTCCCACCTTGTGAGGTGCCTACAAGCCAGCAAGAGGATTAATTACTGGGTCCGCTGGTGGATACCTTGGTCTAAGACCCAAAAAAAAAGATGTAGAATGTGAAAGGACTAAGATTTAACCATTCCTACCAGATTCAATAGGACCAAATCGAATTTACTTTAACAGTCAAAATATAATTTTACTAAATGTAAACTAAGTTCTTTTGAATTAGAATAAAACAAAACTTTCAATGTGGAAAAAAAAGTTCATATACAGACCAATAAAGACCCGTATTCTACCTCAAGTAGGCTAATGGTGCATTTTGCTCCTTTGTCACTCCTGGCCTTTAAACCCATATTCCGAAGATGAACTCTTGGATGCGTAGTTGAGAAGTTACTAAGCCATCATAAGTGCAACAAGAGCCCATGTTATAGATTCATGTTGGTGGTAATTTTTACGTAAATTTTGGTTTAGACTTGTGTTGGACCTATGTTGTTTAACACTCTTTGAATTTCTTAGGGTTTTATGAAAATACAAAGGAGTTTGGAGATTCAAGGAGGAGATCAAAGAGTAGTCATAAGGAGGCAAATTAGGATCTTGACACAAGAATAAAGTGACTCTGAAGAGGAAGAAGGGGATTTCATTAAGATTCAACAAAGAAAATCAAGATTTCAAGATCTATGGGAATGATTTCTTATTTCTTCTTTCTTTCTTGGTAGTTGTTAATTTAAAAAAAATTGGATGGATCTAGACGAGATGATCCCTAGAAATTTTATTTTGGATAATTCTTTGATTTAATAAAAGACTTAAATTATTTTAATGAAATGTAAATCTTCTATTACTCACCATCCAAAAACAAGTCTTTACAAAAACAGAGAGGGAGGTAATATAGAGTTGCACTTTCTAGGAAAGTTTACCTCTAACTTCTAAACCCTCAATGTTTGATAAACTAAGAAAAATTAAGCTTTATGAAAGAATCAACTATGAAGAACATGCCATTCTGTAGCAATTTGAGATTCGTAACTATACTTCTCTTTTTATCTTTTGAAAAATGGTTGAGACAAAAAAAGTGTACTTATAAAAAATTTCGCCCTTTCCCTTCCTTCACACAGCACGCAACACTAATAATAGCAACATACATATAATGGAACCTAATCTTCCACATTGATGTAGGATAACACAACATATATCTTCATTTACTGAAACCCAAAGCAAAATTATCTAAACCTAACCTTTGATAGACCATATGTAATAATTCATAACTAAAAGGACAAGAGGAAAAAAAAATGTGCAAGCTCTCAAGCATATTATAGCACAACACACAATTTATATCAATGATAGATATATTCCAGTTCACTAATCCATCTTTGGTTAATAACTTTCTTTAAACAGCTAACTAAAGAATAAAAGCAAGGTATATTGTACCAATTGCAAACAATGAGTGTAAGTTGAAAGTTAGTATAATCCTTAAGTAGCCATTAATAAAAGCTTTTGACCATATTCACCATTTGATGCAGCCATCTATCTTCAATTTCCATATCTTACTAACATTTTATTTCTCACTAATATCACCTTTCTCCATTACCAGTCACTAATTGATGAAGGTTCATAATTCCAAATATTCTTATCCTTCAGGTATATCTCAAGCACCTATTTCACCCATAAGGAGTCTTCTTTTATGGTAATGTCCCAAACTTTTTTTCCTATAACTACCAAATCCCACTCTTTATAATTTTAACTATTAAACCCACCCTTGCTTTTATTCAAGTAAATAATATTCCCTTAAGAAGTCTTTTGTTTTTTACTTTTTTCATAATGGATTGGAGAATTATGAAAATTAAACACCAATACACACACACACACACATGCATTGAAAACAACACAGAGTTAATTAACTAACATCTACATGCATATGAGAGATTCTATATTGACTAACAAGTAATTCTTTTACTTCTTTCCTCTACCAAGGTATGAAAATTCATAGCACTACATTTTTTTAGTGAGATTGACACTCCTAAGTATTTCACTGGGTATAAACCTTCAAGGAAGCTAGTGATTTGATACAACCTTTCATTTTCCTATTACGAGACTCCACACATTTATAGGTTAGATTTATTATTATTAGCTTTTAAATCAGAAGCATTTGAGAAACCAATAAATGGTTCCATTACACACTTTATCGAGTCCTTATTAGCCTTACAAATCATCATCAAGTCATCTATTAAACATAAGCTAATTAATTTCAAGTTCTTACACTAAGATAGAAATTAAAGAATTTCTCTTGGAAGCCACATTTAGAGTTCTAACTAAATTCTCTATAACAATCATAAATAATAATAGACATGATGGATCTCCTTGTTGTAACCCTTTTGTACCTTGCGTGTAGCCATGCATCTCACCATTCAAAAGGATATTGAAATACATAATATTAACGAATTCCACGATCAATTTAACAAATTTCATAGGAAATTTCAACCTATTAAGCATTTTATCTATAAATTCCCAATTTACAATATCATATGCCTTTTGAATGTCAACTTTCATTAAACAATAGGATGCAACATTCTTCCTCCTATAAATTCTAATTGAATATTGACTTATTAGAACACTACAAGGATAGATCTACCTTCCATAAAAGATGAATGTTTTTCTTATACAATCACCATTTTCATTCTTTAATAAATCATCTTAAAAATACATTTCTATATTGAGTTGCAACATGCTATAGGTTTGTATTCCTCTACACCCCTTAGATTCCCCAATTTCGGTATAAGTGTTAATATTGTAGCATTCATTTATTTGAGAAGTTCATTTGACTTAAAGAATTTCAAGACTTCAACTGTGATATCACGTTTTACTATATTCTGCACCTCCTTAGAAAAACCACTACTATGTCTGTAAAGCCTTGGGTTTTTACTACTATGAATTAAGTACAAGGCTTACCTGACATCCTCAGCAATGAAAGGTTGAATTAATTGCACATGTTGTTTAGGATTTAGGATTGGTCTTGAAGTAATAATCTCCTTTTTGGATTAATGACCACGCATATCTCCATAAAAACCCACAAAGTGTTCAACCAGTTGAGATAATAATTATCTAACCCTTATCATTTACAATAATTGTTACCTTTTTTCTATATTTTCTCTATTTTAAGGAAGAATGCTATAGTTTGATCACCTTGTTGTAACCATATAGATTTTACTTTTTGAGCAAAACGAATTAGTATCCTTTTAGGGATCATTAAATTCCATAGAAGCTATCCTCTATACCTCTTGAATTAAGGAATTCTTAGGCTCTATATTTAATTGGTCTTTTAAGTTTTAATGTTTCATACTGGCCTATTGTGCTCTATTAACAATTTTAGGGAACTATGAGTTATTTAATTCCTTCAATTGCATATTCAATAACATCATTTTTTGGAAAATTTTAAACATACTAATTCCATTTTTTTTACATTCCACCCTGTTGTAACAATTTCTTTAAACTTATTAGCTTGTTTCCATATATTACAGAATTTAAAAGACCCCTATACTACTATACATCTGAGGAAAATATAGCTAGCATACATATGTTAGATATACTAGGAGTGACGAAATGAATATCTGTAAATGAGAATTTATCAACCTATACCTTATTAACAAAAGCCCTATCAAGTATAGAATCAATTCTTTGAAAGTTAGCTAATTATTGAACTATATAAAGTGATGTCTATATTCTCTCTTAGTAGAGCTTCCTTTACAAGTCACTTGAACTATGAACATTGTCTTATTGAAATCAACTATCTTAAAGGGAAGAATTACCTAAAAGCACCATTCAAGTTTTAGAAACATCTAGGATATAAATAAGTCGTTAAGAGGGGTCTGGAAGTACAAATTCAAGGCTATTATGCATACCAGTGTGTTAGGAAGTTTTATGCAATTAAAGTTGAGTTTAAGTCCCTAAACAAAGGAATGAACTCTACCACAAGTCAAGAGCCACAAAAGGCTAGGAACATTTTGACTAAAACCTAAGAGAATTTATAATGACCCCAAAAATGAACAAAATAGATCAAAAAAGAAACAGTCAATACAGTCAAGCTCTCAACATCAACTATTCCTTATTAAAGTATAAATTCAAAATCTAGTGGCTAAAGGAAAGGGATCTAGATACTAAATGCTTCCACAATGCCATCTTATCCAAGAGAAACGCCAATAGAATTTCCTCACTTAAAGGAGTCAATGGAGAGCTAATTTTGGAGCAAAAGGACCTACTCAACAACACCTTTGCGTTCTTTAAAAACTCCTTGGCAACTTTTACTTTTAAGTTCTTCCAAAACTCTTTGGCCTTCGTGAAGGTTCTTCAAGCTTACTTCAATCACTCTTTGACTGTGGTCTAAATAAAAGAACTAACTATAACATCCCACCCTTATGGGAATGGTAGAATAGTAATTTGGAAAGGGCTGAGAGTGTTTAAGATTGTTTTGAAATATTCATGCATACCCTTACACGTGAATAGTGAAATTTGCACATGAAAATGACTGTACATGCATT
>JANKOE010000007.1:15711483-15732333 GCA_026284465.1 Erythroxylum citrifolium | reverse complement strand
GAAAAAGGAAGAGGAGGATGAGAGCTTCCATTAGAGCCAACAAACTCTTCATTTGGTGAAGAATCAAGGTAAGAGTAGTTTTGATTTGTTGAATTTTTGAAAGGGCTTTGGTTCATATAGCTTAAGAAATGTATGGGTTTAAGTTTTCTAAGATCAATTTTAGTGATTATGTATTGTGGTTTGGAATGCCTATTGATTTGGAGATTTTTGTCAATGTTGAAGAAAATCAAGAGAAGCAAGAGGAGCAAGAGTAGAGGCATTTTGAGCAAGGTTTTGAAGCAAGAAAATTAAAGTGGGTTTCATGTCTATAATTTGAGTGATGAGCCATTAATGTGTTTTCAAAAATCAAGAAGATAAAATGATTTCATTACTTCATAAATGTTGCTTTTATTGCTTTTAAATGATTTGCAAATTTGCTATCTGTTTGTTGTATGAATTTTGATGATGAATTATGAATTGCTAAATGAAAGGGTTTTTCGAAAAATTGCATGTTCATGAAAAAAAAGTTTCTGAAATGTTGCCATTTGGGCAATCTGTTTTCAAGTTCATGAATTACATATTAGGTGAGTTTGTGGTGGTCCCTTAAGTTAAGTCACGTGCACGATGACCTGCCCGCAAGTGACATGGAGCTCCTTCATGGACTCCCATAAGTTTACGGTTACGCAAAACTATTATGTGGGATTGCGTTAGTACGTTCTGTTCACAGCTACACAGGACCATTAAGTGGAAATGTGTAGTACGTTCTGTTTTTGGATCCACCCAAACCATTTTGATATGCTTATGTGCTTGTGATATGTGAACAAGTTGATGCATTCATGTTTTACAGTTTGTGAATTTGACTACATGATAAGAATTTTGAGAAACATGTGTTTTACGATTCAATAAGATATTTTCTATGACGATGAACTTTTTGAATGGTTTTGCTTATTATTTGTTATAAATATGTTACCCACGAGCTTTTTAAGCTCACCCTCATTTCCATCCCATCTTCAGGTGAAGAGAATGAGATCGAGAAATCAAGAGTCGAGGCAACATTTTGATTATGCATATTTTTTGTTTTTAAAGTTAGATTTTATAAAAGCAAGACTTTAGATGTGTTTCAAGAACTATTTGTATTTTGGATTTTGATATGGATGATATATTGTGGCATGAGATTCCATTAAAGCTTTGCAAAACTCTTATTTATGATGTTAATGAAATATGGATTTGTGTATAGATTTGAAATGTGAATTTGTGTATAGATGAGATTAAGTTATAATTAGATATAATTGAAGAAGCTATCCACTTAACTTGATGAATCTTGAACATGAACTATTGTTATATATATAAGTGAGGCACTATGAAACAGGAAGATAGGAATTATGAATGATGAGATGTGGTTGAATATGAAGAATCAAATGAATTGAGGATGAGAGTTTGATGAATTCCAATTGGTAGTTAAATTGTTATGAATGATGTTGTAATAGAGAAAGTGAAATTGGGATAAATTTCAAGTTTTTCATAAGGGAAATTGTGCTCTGAAATCAAAGGAAAAATCTTGAATAATCTAGGCATAATTAGTCAAAGTTGTCTTCATAGAAGTTGTAGCTTGTCCTTTTAGCTTTCCAAAGCTATAAAGTTTGTGATTTTTGGATACCGGAGTGAAAAGATATGATTATTACAAGATATGATGCTGCATAGAATGTATGCACAGGACAGCTATGGTAAATGATGAGAATGTGTGGTTTTGATGAATCAAATGGGTTGAGAATTGAGAGTTTTATGAGATAATTTTTGTGTTTGAGTTGTTATGAAGTGATTTTGCACTAGAAGAGTTGAATTTGGGAAGATTATGAGTGAATATGATGTTAGATTGGACGTAGGAAGCATTGGAGGGGCTTTGGAGGGGTTTGGGGAACCCCTATGTCAGTTAGACGGACTTTAGGTCCTTTAAATGGACCTTCTCGAGTCGAAAAGGACCCCCAGCATCTCCCATGTCTGTTAAACGGACCTTCTCGGGTGAAAAAGTACTCCCAGGCCCGACAATGTTCGTTAAACGGACAAGAATGTTCGTTAAACAGACATTCACGGGATAGCTTCATTAAATCAAGATTTTTAACCCTTTTAGAGGTTGAATCTCGCTTTGTGTCTTCATGTAAGTTGTAGATCTAGAAATCTTCTTTTAAATAGTCTAAGAACGAACTCAATCTGACATCTATATTGAAAGTTATGGCAATCGCGCCAAGATAGGTACAAATTTGATTGAGGGTATAAACATGTTTGATTCTTTTGGTCATAACTTCCTCATCCGACCTCCAAATGAGGTGATTCTTAAAGTAATAGATTCATAACACATGTCTTTATCTCTCCATAAAAATTTCATCTTTTGGAGTTTATTTAAAAAAGTTTGATGGAGAGAAAATGAGGAATCGGTTGGGAGAGCATGATTAGGGTATGAACACCCTTTAGCTTTTTAAGCATATCTTGATCTATAGAGCTCTGATTAAGATGGTTCTTATTCAAAATAAACTAGAGACTTAGAGTTACGATTTATTGGAAGAAGTCAAATTGAAATTCTAGTTTGAAGATTCCAAAATTCTGTTCTGAATTAGGAGAAATAAGTTTGATTATGGTGATTGATTTGTATGGACATGCCATTGAACAAATTGTGAGGAAATTTTTGGGATGTTATGAAAATGAAGATGAATCGATGATGGTTAAAGAGATTACAAGGAACCATGCTCAAGTATTATGGCTAATGAGGGTTCAATGCAATAACCCTTGAAGGTAATATACACGCTCACGTCTTATGATGTTTTTACAAGAGTTAGATTCTGGAATCAAGCGGAACCCAGTATTATTGTATTCTGAAGAGTTGGGTTCCAAAAACAAGCGGGATCCAACAGATGTGGTATCAGAGCATATTAAGCTCACGTTTCATGATCTGAAGTTGGGCTCCAAAAATGGGGTCCAACATCTCACATCCATAACTCCTCCTAATTGAGTTTATCAATGTCTCTTGGCTTTTGCAATCCTTTTAAAATGACTTATTGGGCTTAAAAATACCTCATTTTGCCACTTCAAACTTTGTAATTAAATTCATTATTACCTCAACTATGCTCTAATACCACTTATTAAGAAAGAATGCAACAAGAATAGAGTAACATGAAAGAATACAACATAAATACAAAAAGATTTTAACAAGGTTCGATCAATTTTAGTGTAACTATATCATTCAGAGCAAGAGTGGTTTTTTTCACTATTAAATGATAATAATGATTAAAAATTTTATAAAACTAAGTTCTTGAAAGTATATTTATATGTAAGTTCTGACTAGTACAATATTATACAACTTATATTTTATCAATCTCAACATAAATTAAACATGACTCTAATAAGATCTACAATACTTTCAGATTTTGAATCCACCAATATGCTTCTAGATAAGTTAGTTTATCGCAAACATCGTGCCCTAAGTCATGATTTACACTCTTTCTTTCTATAATGGAATATGGGTATAGACAAGCCTATGCTCTAGGTCGCTTAACTTATTGTATCTATTTGCATATATACACGAGCACCATCACGCATGTGTCCTCCTTCAGAAAATCCTATAACATTTCAACATGCATGTGTTCTAGTCGTGTTTTTACCTATGTTTTCATCTTTGTACTTTAGAGAAAAACATGCTTTAACACATGGCCATGTATCAAGTCGTATTCATTTAAAGACTTTTAGAAAATGCCTTATATTCTTCTAGATATATTTCAAAATTACACATTTGTGTATATGAGATGTAAATAACATACTCAAATTGTGTAATCTTATAGGTTCTTTAAAGCTTAATCCACTTTCATGAGGCTATTAAAAGTTAATGGTTAGACATGGACTATAAATAAATGTAAAAGTTAATCCTTGCTTTGTTTCAACGGATTGGGTCATATCGCTTTCATAGTCTTTTTGTTGCAGTCAAGTTAAAACACCTTTTCAACATAGATGTATCAATTAGTATGGTCTTTTATGGGGAACAATCCAAGCTTTTACATCCAGATCAAAAGAAAGGAAGATATATGCTGTCTACAATCACATCTTACTGATGGGTTTAAAGTTTTGGTAAGCAAAAACTTATGGAAACAACATGAAAATGCATATTAGTAGACAAATTAACAACAAAACAAAAGGCCTTTAATCTTTAGCAACTGCACCAACTTTACTTAGCAATAAAACAAGCTTCCTATCCTTATGCAAGGTAGTTGTATCCACATAAAAAAATTACACGGGTCCATTTGTAGGGAACTAAAGAGACAACTTGGGTATAGTCTGTGCTTCCCACAAATGAATATATTGGGTATAGTCCTTTGCCCAATCCACTCTTTTAATCCTTTTTGCACCTCATTTCCTTCGTCTTCAAAACATATCCTTTTTAATATGTGAACGCAAACAAACATTACATTCTTGTCTTCTTGAAATATACATCTTGGTTTTAGCTTACTACCCATTCATTGAGAGGAAGAACAAATATATTATAGAGATTTTGGGTTCTATTGACAATGGTTAGATAGATACCCAATTATAATGATTAGGGATGGCAATATTTAGGCTAGGCTCAAGTCCCAAACATCCAGATCTAACACACACAAAAATTTCAAACATAAATCTAGCTTTCAACTTAATTGGGCTTGAAATGCTTGTCCTGAGATTAGATCTAATCAATCTTCAAATGGACTAAATTTTGATAAGGTCAAGATATGCTTAGACAACTTGAAACTTTATCGAATTCTAGGTGGCCAAAAGTTTGATTGGGTCGAGTCAAGTTTAAAAGCTCAACTCCAATATATTTCTTTAAGAATCAAGAATGATGTCGCACATACTAGAAAATCTCAAATTGAGATTCCAATATGAAATTCTCTGAAAATCTAATATATCATGATAAAACTTAAAAAGATCTCAACATGTTTAGGCCCATCATTCAATATTTCCTAGAAGCATTTACCATAAAAAGGAAATGAGAATGAAGAAAAAAAATACAAAGAAAAGATATTAACAACCCAGAAAAAGAATCATTATTAAGTATTAACAACACAAAAAGAATCATTCATAAAATTTATCCAAGCGTGTTAATTTAAGGTAGAGTCGGGGGAGACTAATAGCAGTACCCTCATCAAAATGTGTTATGCACCATGGTGCCGAGATTTCACCCGATTAGTCCCCCCATCAACCTCCACCACTGTACATCGGAATGTGTTATGGACCATGGTACTGAGATTTCACCCAAGTCCATATTTTTTCTGGTAAATGAAAAGACAAAAGCAAGATACTAAATAATGGAGCTCAGGTGACATTACAACCCAAAACTAGAATCGAATGCTAGCAAAATTGTGGCTACAGTGGAACCTCCCAAAGATAACTATGGTTGTCCACAATTTAAAACATTCTGGCAAAGTAACAATAGACGTTTCCCATCAGAAATCTTTACCTTAAAAACTATCAAGAAAATGGAAGATAAACCTTCTATCATGTAACAAACTTTCATTCCGCTTGAGAAAAGGAAGGAGAAAACAAACGGGATATCCAAAATTTCTAAACAGTTGCTGTCAATGAATATTCAATTTATAGAAATAAGTGAACATTCATCTCTCTTCCAAATGAACATTCAGTTTCTTCCTATGTAGCACGAACACGACAAAATGGAGTCGTATCTGTGTGTCGGACACCAACCTAACGCGCGGTGGACACGTGTCCATATGTGTTGGAATTAAAAAATAATTTTTGTTACATTCATACTAATTTGCGACTCCTTTCAAGAAAATCTTCACAATACAAACAAAGAGAAGCAATGATGTGGAATATTGCAAGAGATGAGTTTTCCCCAATTGATGATGATCATGGAATCCTTGAAGTTGCCAATCTTTCACTTGATGAACTAGAGTTGGAGAGTGTGATCTTTGCTGATAAAAGCAATGCCAATACTTGAGAGTAAAGTGATTAGAGGGTAGATACTTTAGTTAGATTTTTTGATTGTAAATACCCCTGTGAATGACTAATTCTACTTTTGGATAGGAGATTGTAGACAAATTGTTTAATGGAATATATGTTCCATGATTTTTTAGAAGGCTTATAAAGTATCAAATATGTATGAACTATCAAAATGTTAGAAGTCTTGAAACACATCAATCAATATATATCATATTATAAATTCTGAATTTTTTTCTTAATTCTAAATTTTATTATATATATATATATATATAATATGTCGTGTCCGTGTCCACCAAGTTTTAAAAGTTGGTGTGTCCCCGTGTCTGTGTCCGTGTCCGTGTCGTGTCTCGTGTCTGTGTCCGTCTTCATTGCTTTCGACGTCCAATTCCACAACTTTGTGCTGACTTGAGGCCTAAGTTGATTGAGCAGCTACCTGCTTCACCTTGGCGCTGAACGGACAGTGCCTCTTACTATGATATTTTAGACATACAAACGAATTAAGGAAATTGGATGAAATGAGGTCCAAATGCCAAATCTAATATTTTGGGTGACACTGAGGGAATTATTTGTAGAGGCCGAGTAGATAAGAGTTGAGTAGGCAACTATCATTATGTGTGCCCCCTCAACTTCAGCCTCAGGGATTCGAAGAGTCTCTATAATTTACCACCCTGAATTAAGCATATTGCTTAGTTCTTCGTTGATTCTTCCCAACTCTGGATCCTGGGGTGGACTGGACCTGGTTATAAATAAATAACACTATCATCAGGTGTGCCTTTTTATAGTTGCCAATTGAGTATTTCGGTATACTATGCCCCTTGGTTTTTTAAACCATGATCCTGTTAGCAACCTTGCTACAGAGAGTTAGTCCACAGTGCATGGCTTAACTTTGAAAACATAGCCAACCTTCACATCTTGTCAAGCAGGTAACATTTAACTCTTGTTTAGAGAAGTAAATAAGAAAGAGAGCCTATACGAAATTATGGAAACACTGTCTACCAACCCTATTCATTAATCTTCAACTTTGTCTAAGCCTTCTTTACCTTCTAATGTAAATCATAGGTTTTCTTCCGAGACTTATAGCCTTCTTTCTTTATGTGGATCTTTCTCCTAAGGTGATTGATAGTGAATCGATTGCAGCAGAACACGAACTATACATCAATATGGTTGGCATTTTTAGTTTTTCGTTATTAATTTCCATTTTAATTGATTTTCTTTTCTCGCATTCAATTGGGAGTGTTTGGTGAAATGAGAACTGGCAATTTCCTATACTGGAATATTCTCATTGTCTGATCCTCAACCTTCTAGTAAGAAGTTCACAAACCGTGTTTTATTTAGTAACAGACAACAAGGTAAGTAATCTGATGAAAGATTTCAGACTAAGACAGTAATTAATGCAGTTGTACTTGTCTTAATCTCATATACAATTGGGGAGTGAAAATATAACAATTTGTGAATTCACTTGATATTGCCTACTGTAGACTATGGTCAACTCTCAACGGAGATGCTAAAGAATCAAGCCATCCAAGTATATTGCTTGGAAAATGTTGAGCCTTATCTAATCAATTTCGTTAAACAAAATTAAGGTTTATTTCAACAAATCGCATGGTTTTGATAAAACAGAATCTCGAACATGATAATCTGACTAAGAATTATCTACTGAAACAGCAGCGGGTTCCCGAAGCTTTGACTGCAGATTTTGTGCTACTGCATCAATGAATTCTTCAGTGTTCAAGTAAAACTCCCGTGATACCCTACGTTCATCAGCAGAATATTGGTAGTTAACAACAACGTGACGTACTAATGAAGCTGCAGACAATTTGCCACCAAAAGGAGATGCAGGGTGAGAGATGAAGCGAGGGCAAGCCAGAATTTTATTTCAACCATTTTGCTTTCTAACAAATGCAGTTACCTCCAAAACTGGAACAAGATCCTCTGTACCCATAACTCTGTGCCAACCTTGCTCCAGACAATCTCATCCACACATTTTCTAGGTCCTACATATTTGTGTGGATAAGATTGCCAGGAACAGGATTAGCATAGGGTTATGGGCACAAAGAATTTGATCCCCCAAAACTGACCCAAATTGCAAATTAGACCATCAAATACAATCCATATGCATTTAATCCTTACTAATCAACAAACCTAAAACCAGAATAAAGTTACAAGGAAGTGCCTGAAGCTCTAATCGGAACCTGTTAATAACATACAAATTTTTGTGAAGGATTAATGCTCCTGCTTAAAAGATGCTTTACATAATGAAAGCAAATCACTGCATGCAAAACAATGAATAAAAGGTGAATCTGGAACATAACATAAAACCAAATACAGAGAATTTCTACTCACTTCGGGCCATGGGTTAAAATGGCAAGATCCTTGGTCATTTTTCCTGCTTCTACTGTCTCAATGCATGAAGCTTCCAACGTGTGAACAAAATCAAGCAACTTTTTATTCTTATCCAGTTTGGCCCTGAGAGAGAAAAGGAGATTACGAAGGGTGCCAGTAACTGACAAAGATGAAGAATAAAAATTTATAATTTAACACAAACTGCAAAAACTACCTATGTTCAAGCCCTCGTGTCCATGCAAATATTGAAGCAATGCTATTTGTGCTGGTTTCTTGTCCTTTCTGATGCAGCCGAAAATGTCGAGTTACCGTCCCATGAGCTGCTTCAGCTTCCAATGTCTTTCCATCAGATGATAACTGTTCATCATGCAAGCCAGCAGGAGATAAAGAAATATCACCAAATAACAAATTCAAAGTAGTTGGCAGCATCGTATTAAGGAAAAAAAAAAAGGAGTTGAATACCAACCAACACAGATGTCATAAGTCCCAGTGAACCAAATCCTGTAAATCATTAGTGACAAGAATGATAAACAGTGATACTAAAATAGTTACGGGAGTAAAAATGGAGAAATAGTGATACCAAGCAACTACAGCACCTTGGGCAAGCAAATCACTTTGCACATCTCCATCATAGTTTTTACATGCCCAGATATATCCACCTTCACTTTTTAGTGCATAAGCAACCATGTCGTCAATTAATCGATGCTCATACCTGTACATGAGGACTTCCATCAATGCTTAAGTGAGTGCGTAACACATAGCAATACTTAACCATCAGATATAAGCATACCAAATGGAATGATCTTCAAAGTCTTGCTTCCACTTCTCTTCATAAACTTCTTGGAATATGTCCTTAAATCTGTAGAAACACCACAAATATGAACACTTTAGTACATGATCTCTTATATTAAAAATTGGAGGTTATATTGAAATGAAAAAAAAAACCCCAGTTGAGTTTAACCGGTGTTCTGTACAAGAAGATCATCACAGTGAGAATAAATTACCTGCCATCATATTTCTTCAGAATTGTGTTTTTAGTGCTCAAGTAGAGAGGCCACTTCTTTGCAAATGCTAATGACATTGACGATTCGGCAAAAGCTCGAATAGACTGATCAATTCAAATAAAAAATCTTAAACGAATAATCACAATTTAAAAAATCCAAATTTTAGAAATAGCATGTAGTAAAATAAACCTCATCAATATTATACATTGCAAGTGCTATCCCTGGGCCTTTAAAATCATAAACATCAAGCTCCATTGGAGTGAGACCATTTTCTGGAACTGAGAAATTGGAAAATAAACTCAGTAAATACAAAAAGAAAATAAGAAGATGAAAGCAGAGGAGTTCTGTCTCTCTTATAATGTTAAGATCATCTTACCAAAAACCATTTTAAGTTTCCCAGGCCCTTGAATGATTGCATCTGTAGCCCGATATTGATCACCAAATGCATGCCTACCAATGCATATGGGTTTCTTCCAACCTGCGTAATAGGTTCTAAGTATGGAATGGTGCTTCATGATACTTAATAAAAAAGTGGGCTTACAGCAGGAACTAAGCGGTACCAGGAACAATTCTCGGAATGTTCCGACAGAGTATAGGTTCACGAAACACAGTGCCTGAAAAAGAAAGACAATCCCTCATTGGACAAAAGTGCAAAATACATAAGACTTTATCCTTAACTCCAGTTGCCAATGCCAAATACGCCCTCTTCACCATTTAACATACAAATTTCAAGAACTTCTATACATCAGTCCACTTTGGCTTGAAAATCACAGATAATAAGTCATCTTTCTTAAAGAAAGCCAACTTGTATCAAACTACTTAAGAGGAGAGACCAAATAAGGGAATTTTTTCCAGCAAACAAACAAATGTATTGCCTATTGACATATACCTCTTTTAAAGTTGAATAGAAGAACAATTTAATCACTGGAAAAATAAAGAATGCTGTTCCTCCATCCTATAGACTATCATATCTATGCTGTTCATGTGGCAAATTTTTCATTCTGTTGTAGTTTTCACCAGCAAAGCAACCCAATTATCAACATATTCATTTTTCATGAAGTCAAAACCAAATTGTTTGTACAACTATCACAACTTGTCTCACAAAGAATGGATATACTAATCATTCCTCAAATACAAACCATTCAAGATGTTTCTAATTGTGCCATTAGGACTCCTCCACATCGACTTCAGGCCAAATTCTTTAACTCTTTTTTCATCTGCAGAGAATACAATAAATTAATAGGTTGCTCATGGAGAATACAAACTGAATAATTTTATTCTGAAAAAATAAAATAAATTAAAAACAGAAATTGCATATCTGTATGAGTATATCTGGTTAAAATCAGCATAACAGAATTAGCAACTCCTACCATATATTCTATGAAATGGTAAAATCAGAAATGAAAAAAAATAAAATGTGACAAACGGAACATGGGAAAGCCATAAAAGAACAGAAGTTACTGACCAGGAGTAATTGTTGCACATTTAACAGCAACATTGTACCTGCAGCACGTAAAGTACCAAAAAATGAACATGACAACTTAGAATTGTCCACCATCCTGTGTGAGATTACAGGTTTGTTGTTTCCCAAAGAAACTAACTATTCAATTTGTCTTTCTTTCTTTTTTTTCTGTAATTAGTACTCCAAACCATTTCCATTCCTCACCTCTATTATCAAGTCTCTGTGCACACTGGCATACATGTCTCAGGAAAACTAAACACCATGAAATGATAGAAATAACATATACACGGAAGCTGTACATCTAAAATCATGTCCACCTATCCTTCTATTCTCTCGTCTAAACATTAAACAAAAACAAAAACAAAAAAAAAGCAATCAAATTTAAGAATCTCACAATACTGGGTAACCAGCTAGTCAGTCCAAATACTTACTTAAAAGTAGCCAGAGCGCTGTCAACGGTAACCTTATCATCAGTATCATCACGATTCAGTATCCCCAAATCAAAATATTTTATATCCAGTTCCAAGTAAGGAAATATAAGCTGCAATTGGCAAACAAACCTAATGTTTTATATGAAGCAAACGAGTCTAGCTATCCAGCTAAAATACGCGATATAAACTTACAAACTTAAGGGTATGTTTGGATGTGGGTGGAGGGATGGAAGGGAATGGAATAAAAAGCCCAAATGACTCAGGCCATTGTTTGGGAGTTTATTTTGAAACGAATGGCAATTAATAGCTTTGGAAGCTATCCTTTGCCATCCAAAATTCAACATTTTGTGACCCCCCAAATTAGGGGGTCAAGGATGGAATGGCATGGCTTGCCTTCCAATTCCTAATTTAATGACAAAAGTACCCTAAAAAAATTAATGAAATTACAACCCAAATCCAGCAAATACCTACGCGGCTATATGTTACTACGTTCATTGTGTTTCTCCTTCAACTGGCTTCTTTCATTGATGAACGTTTTTCTCCACAGCTGCTAAGGTCATCTGTCTTTGTTAAGCATCGACTATTCTTCTGTGTTCATCTTCTTGACACTTTTTGAATGTGAAGAAATCAGAAATTTTTATTGATACTGGTGTTGTCTTCTTTGTTCATCGATGGACGTGCACTTATTATGTGTAATGTGTTTGAGAAGTTTTGCAAATCGAAGGATATGTGTTTTATCCCATATTATGTGATTGGACATCCTACAATTTGAAATGCTTTGGAGTTACTAAAATAGTTTCATAGCAACTATGCATATTTTATTACAAGGGTAATTTTGAAAAAAATATTACAAGTCATTCCATTTCATTCATTTTTAGTATCACTTCCAAACAATTGTCAAAGGAGTCCCTCTCTTATTTTATTTAAACTTTCAAACAATGGAGTGGCTCATTTCATTTCATTCTATTCCACTCCATTCCAGTAATTGTTATTCCACTTCATTCCATCCTAAACTCTCAGACATATGCTACGAGTCATTTCATCTCAGGCGGCGTAGTTTGGATAGCGGTTATTAGGACACCAACTATGTCACTTCTGTGTACTACGTTATAATATGACTTACAGACTTCTCGAATGAAAGTAACTGCCTAATGACCGTTAGCTTGAGAGTTACGATCTCCAATCACTGAACATTATTCATGTGGGACCCCGTTTTCATTGTCAATGCCACCCAATAGAATTAGACAAATTTGACGATTTCTCGTGAATTAGAAGCGCCCTGGAGCGTTAGCTCTCACAGTTTCACATTCACACCATTAGCCTCTATAAAAACTTGCCAAAACGGGATCTGGGTTGGTGTTAATTTCTTCTCTCTTAGATCGTGTCACTCACTTCTAATTCAGACGGTTAGATCTCGAGTGGTTTAACCTATGGGGTGTGATCAGGCAGTGAATGATGAACAGAGTGAGAAAGTACTAAATTTCTCATCGTTTCCCCTTCCACACAAGCCAGAAGAGCCAAGAGGGTCGGCGACCCCGCCAATCTGTATATCAGCCTCCATTCCATTTGAGTGGGAGGAAGCACCAGGCAAGCCAAGACCATGCTGTCACTCCAAACCAAAAGCTGCAAGGTGCTTGCAATTGCCTCCGAGGTTGTTGAACCAGGCCAAAGTGGCCAACTTGCCCCAAGACTTTTCTCAGCTTGAACCATCCAAGTCTCAGTCCTACTTTGCTGAAGAGAGTTGGGGTGCTCTTCATGCGAGTAAAGATAGTAGTAATAAATTCGTATCCAGTAGATGGGTTAACTTAAGGAAGAATAAAGATCCTGAAACTGGGGATAGTTGTCGTGTTACCTACCCTGTTTGCCATGCATGTTCTACTGATAACACTAGTACTAATGGTGGTGGCACCGGTACTGTGGTGAGGATCACAAGAATAAAAAAAAGATCGTCGAGCTTCTTCAATCTTCATCGCACAGGCTCATCTTTTTGGGTAAGTTCCTAGTCAAATATCCATTTTATGCCAGTGAGGAAGATCGCCAGATGTTAACTTTGTTCTTGCAACTAATTAAGTTCCTCTGCTCATTGTTAAAATTCTGTCTGGTTAAATTGATACCATTACACGTTGTCTCTGGTGGGTGAATGCAGACAAGCATATCTGAAGGATTTAAGCAGGTGGTCTTATGGAAACGCACCAAGGGCTAAGTCTCACAGTTGCATTAGACCAAGAACAGAGAGTTGTTGCTGATCATTTTGGCTAGATTGTGCTGTCACTTCCACGTGATGCTGCTGCTGATACAATGTTTCAACGCCGTTGAAGATTGACACTTTTTTGTGTCTTTGAAGAGTTATATTCATTGATCTGTAATATTTTTTCTACTCTGTCACAATTGGGCCAGTCACATCGCCTGGGCACACAAGTATACATTTTCCTCGTCACTTTGTTCTTATCTAAACTGTATCACTTCTGACTTTCCTGGATCATATTCATAGGTTACAGAAAGCAAAGTATCGATTTTAATGTAGAAATATCAATTTGAAAAATATAACAGAATTATAATGCATCTGATGAATTAATTCACTTTTCAAGGCTAAATTCAATGAGTCGCTTGGCCAATGGCCCCAATATGTGGAATTTACATATGTGTGTGGCAGATCGAACACAGCTACGAGGCTGTCAGGACTCAGGACTATGTGTGGTGGTGAGTGACGACAAAAGAGACAAGTTAAGATGTCCTAAGGATCATAGCTGCATGCCAGTGACCTTCGCTTCTTGTAATTCACTTTGAAACAAGCCTGTCTGAGCTTCTTAGTTTTGTCTGTTAGCTCTATATCTGGCAGTTCTTCCACCAACCTTTTATGTTCCTCCAACATCGCCACCTCGTTACTTAGCCCCAGCTCCTACGTCCACCACATGTCGTTAAGATTTTCATGCATCTTATAAAAACAAAATAAACAAATACTGTAATTCTCCAATGGTTTTTGTTGTTCAACTTCTCAAGCCTATTTGGAGCCAAGACTTGAAATTTGGACTTTGTTCAGATGGTTACTGTTTAATTTGATCATCCAGCAAGCTTTTATAGAAAATTTTCTTTTGAAAACCTTGACTCGATGTGTCAAGATCTGTAATGTTAACAGTAAACATCAATCTCTATCTGGGAATTCATGTAACAACAAGATGGTGGTAATAAGATACACACCTTGACATTGTTAATGAGAGACTTCAAGCTCTTGATTTTCCTGTGAGGCCATCTCGTAATATTAAGTTCTCTGCATCTCTTCTTCAGAACCGTTAGGCCCACCTTCATCTCCTTGGCAGCTCTTGTGATGGGTAACCCAAAGTGTTTCTGGATTTCTTCCATTTCCAATGGAACACGTCTCTTCCTTCCACTGCTACTCCTCTCCATTCTTTCCTCACTCCTTGAACTTATCCATGCAACTTCACCACTCGTCCCCTCACTTTTGATGTCACTAGCATGGCACTGACCAAGTGAAGCAGTTAAACCGGTTGTAGCGTGGTACATCATGAGTGGTTTTGCATCGAAAACCACATTTTCATGAAAAACAGGTATTCCTGGAAAGTTTTCAAGGGACGCATCTTCAAGTAGCTTGAAATCATTGTTGTTGTTCAACAAAGGCGGGGGCAAGCAGCAAACCTCCTCCAGGAAACTGTTCAACGGTGGAAGTTCAGAGATCCTGATATCATAAATCAAAGTAAAAAAAAAAGGTTATGCAATATGAATATGCAGGAAACTGGTCCCTAATACCTGTATAACATACCTGCATATCAAAGCAAATTACTTACTTGCCGAAGGTGTCGTCAATGCTAAACCAGTCAAACTCAAGTGGGCATTGAGTCCTTTGAATGCTAAGTAGTTTTTGTTTTGTGATATCCATTACATCTGAGAGAGAAGAGACAGAAACAGGGTATATCAAATGGATCAAGGAAGAAGAGGGCATAAATATGTGCATTAAAAGTTTTGGTGGGAGGATTAATACTGATCATGGGGAGTTGTGTTTATGTAAATGAGATTTAGAAATACAATGGAATCTACTTAATATTGGATTTAATGAATGAACAATTACCAATTATGTATAGGGAGGCTGCATCATTCCTTGTTCTAATTTAATGTCTGCATAAGGATTCATTAAAGCTCCTCTTTATTTTTCATCAAGTCTCGTAAGAGTTACTCGATTTCAAAAAATGAACCAACATTATTTTGGTGACCATTCTCACCATCCCTTGCTATATTAAATAAATAATCCGTGCATTTCATGAAAATTTGTTAGTATATAAAAGTGATATAGTCAACAGTAATCATCATATTTATAAGAATCACCAATCTCAACAATTTTTCTTTTCAAATCCTTTTTATACCATTTTCTTTTACACGCGCGCGTGCGCACACATAAAACTTGCTCTTATATCCATAATTTTTACTCCAGGGCTGTTTATAGGCCCTGAACAAAGTAAAAAGAAGGGCTTCAATAAAACAACAATATACATATATGTAAATTTTAAAAGCATATTTTTATTATTAAATTTTAATATTAATATATAAATGTCTCAATTTGTAAGTTTTTATACTCTACAAAGTATTAAATGATCATAACATTAGCTAATGATATCTTGCAAGAGTTAGTAACAATAAAATCACTAAAAATAGTAGCGGTAATAACAAAATAACAATAATAGCAATCGAACAATAATATTAGACTACAAAACATCAAGAGAATTGCACAAACAAACACACAGATGATCATGATTTATTAAAAATAATAATTTTTTGTGCATTTCTAAATTAATATTATCAAGATCAATATTGTCCAATATATCATTCTCGATATATAAAATAGCTAAACTATTCAACATTTCTTATGACATTGATGACCTCAAGTAGGTTTTCAATAATTTTAACATTGAAAAACTTCTCTCAGCTGATGCTACAGCTACAAGTATAGTCAATAAAATTCGATAAGCAATTGAAACATTTGGATAATAATTTGCAGCATTAACACATTCTAAATTTCAATCGATAACGTCAACTCATTTGGAAGTCATTGCAACACTTTTAATTCAGAAAAAGATCATCTAAATCCACATCTGACACATTATCATGAGAAAAAGTTGTTATAAAATTAGTGTATCATTTTCTTAATTCATTATCATCTAATAACCTCAACTTTTTTGAATCAAATATGAATCCAAAAATATTTTCAAATGTTGTTAATTGCTTAAATATATTCTTCAATGAAGCAATTTTCATATCCACAACAACTAGAAAATAATTAACTCTAAAAAAATCCTTAGCTGACTGTATTCCTCCATCGTGATCATTTTCATCAAAATGTCTTTTCCTAATAATATAACATCTAGTTGGAAATGTAGGCTCTACATTCATCTCATGTGTAAGAATTTTGGCAATATTCATACTAGAGCCAAACCCTTCATCTCTATATTTTTCAAAAAATACCATCACACCTTCTAATTACTTTATGGTAGCATTAATGCACATAGATTTAGACTATAATTTTTCACTCACCATATTAATAACAATTGAAATATCATATCAAATAACCATACCAAGTAAAAACTCAAAACTCTCAAGTACATCCCGTTTCACTCTTTGACTTGGCATCATCACAAGATCTAGATAATTTCATAAAAGTCTATATTATTTGAGGAGCTTGAAGTCTAATAGCTTTAAAACTTTTTATTCTACTGTCCCAATAAGTGTTATACAATGATTTCTTGGTGAAGCGTAAAACATTATCAAGTAAAACCTTCCACCTTTTAGGAGAACTTGAAAAAATGCATATATGTGTTACACAACTCCAAAAAGTGAAACAAGTTTAACACAAGAATGTGTCATATCGATTATGACAAGCACATGGAATGCATATTGCTCTCGGATTTATATCAAGTAATCGTTTTTGAATCCCTTGGTGTTTTCCCTTCATATTAGAGCCATTGTAATAACTTTGACCCCTCACATTATGGACATTAAGATCCAGAGACTTAAATGTATTCAATAATAAAAATCTCAATCCATATGTATTGTCTACCTTCCATAACTCTAAAAAGTACTCCTCTGTTTTTATTTTTTATTTGATATATTTACACATCGTACTAACAAACTTATTTGTTTTTTATGGCTCAAATATGGGGTATAATTAAGAATAATAGAAAAGAAATTTTGCCTCTTTAATGATCCTTATGATAAAACTTCTAACACTATAGGCCAACAGAGAAATCAACTCATTTTGAAATTTGTGACCAAGATAATGATGATGAATTTCATGATTTTGAATAGGTCTAACATGACCTTGTAGTATTACATCAAATTCAACAATCATCTCAATCTTAAAAATTACCATTACTTAGTAAAGTTTCTCATTGGATCATAGAAAATCCAAAAATATATTTGGCAAGATATTTCACTACAGAACCTATTCTCATCAAATCCAACATTCTTTCTCCTTTACAATTTCTTATTGCAAATCTTTGTCAACTGTTTATTTTTTACTCAATCTTACATTTATTCATTCCAAGTTCTCATATTAATCATATGCTCAATGCAATTCTCATGTTCTTTGAGTCTCTCATTAGGATACTTTCAATATCTAAATCCATCATTTACTAATGCACTTTGTTTGCTGTTAGATTTGAACAACTTACAATAAAAGCAATATACTTTATATATATGTTTAGAGTAAACTAACCATTTTCTATCGCTAATGTCGAGAGGTATTATCTAAAGGAAACACAAGATTCAATTATTTTATAGGCCCTTTTTCAACTAAAATGTCTTTTACTTTATTATTAAGATTATCCCAATTTATACGATCATAAATATACAATATAGGGATTAGTTGCTCATATGTCCTTTAATTTTTTAAAGTAGATGCATTTAGTATATGATCATGCTCACTCAAATTACTAATATCCTCATGAATATGAATCTCATCACTTAAATTTTCTTTATATTGTTGAAAATTACCTTCACCTAATTCCTCCGGATTCTTACTAAAGGAGCCTACTCTTTTAATAAATTTAATTCTATTAATTTTTCTACTTGTTTTCCTTTTTTCCTTTTTTTTCACTTCGGACAAATGCTTTTTAGGTAACATAATGTAAACCAATTATAACACAACTGGATTAGAAAATGAACAAAAGCATATGTATGGAATTAGAAGAAGTATGCAGGCACAATAGAACACCAATAGCTTGATAATATATCATAAAAGATATATTAATGGTATTATATCTGTGACAGAGAAAAAAATGAAGAGCAAATTTTAATATCCTATATTAAAAATGAAAAAATAAAGATCAAATTTTTATGATAGAGAAACACTAATTTCTAAAAATACAAGAAATTAACATACTTAGGAGAAAATACAGTAAATTATGTTATAAGTTATTAAATATTTTAAGTTTGTCAGGCCAAATATTATCCTATTCTGCAAGTGTGCAAATGATTGAATATTATTTTGTCAAGCAACAAGATAAAGGTCTAAATTATTAAATCAAATATTTTCAATAGGTTTTTAATTTAAGTAATGTTATTGATTTTTAATAAGAAATTTTCTTTTATGGGAATTAACATAATGGTAAATTTAGTATATCATATCAACTATTCATGATATTATTTAATAATCAAATAATTTTTATTATATTTTAAGTAATAAAAAATCTTTTATGGGAATTAACATAATTGTAAATGTAGTATATCGTATCAACTATTTACGGCGTTATTTAGTTATTAAATAATTTTTATTATATTTAAGTAATAAAAAATTTTCTTTTGTGGGAATTAACATAATGGTACATGTAGTATATCATATCTACTATTTATGATATTGTTTAATTTTCAAATAATTTTTATTGTATTTTATGAAAATTTTAAGTGAATTTAATATTATATTAGTTTAAATAAATATAGATAAAATTAAAAGGAATACATTTTGTGAGACTTAAATAATAATATGCAAATACATAATAGTTTTCTTGGAATACAATAACTAAAATAACAAAGTCAAGAAATAATGTATTTTATTATATAATTTTCAAAGTGGGTTATTCTTCTAGTGCAATTTATTCAAGGACCTAGAGAGTGCCAAAATGTAAATTAAATAAACTTCAATTTTATATATACTAAATTTAGGGATTTATTGCATTAAAAGAAAAAAAGGTTGCAAGTAGATCAACCATAAGTGTTGCGATAAATTATCACTCAAATATTTAGTAAGCTACAAATACATAAAAATTAGAAACCTTACCTTTAAATTATCACTCAGAACTTAGAAGTCAGAACCGTGAAAATCTTTTGCTGCTAATTTTTGAGTTGAGTATTTTAGATTCATATATTGATGGAAATTAAAAAAAAAGAAATACACCCAATTGCTTCAAAGGAATTTATAAACACAGGAAGTTAACGTTAAGCTAAACTTTTCAGTTTCCATGTTTAAAGTTAACAAAGGAATTTATAAACACAGGAAGTTAACGTTAAGCTAAACTTTTCAACTTCTATGTTTAAAGTTAATGTTATAAACACAGGAAGGTTAACTTTAAGCTAAACTTTTCAGCTTCCATGTTTAAAGTTAACAAAGGAAGTTAACATTAAACTAAACTTTTCAGTACGTTAACTTTAAACATGGAAGCTGAAAAGTTTAGCTTCCTTTATCAGCAATATTATTGCCACCCAAGTGGCACAACAAGAGAGAAAGAGATGCCAAAAATCTTCTCTCTTCCACTTCTCTGACAACCGCTAATTAGGATTTAATAACCTTCAAATGAATGAAATTCTGGAACAGTAGCATGCTGAAATGAGATTGAGAGTGGGCCTTTAATGAGAGTGGGCTCTGTTAAGTCAGAATAGACTTTACGTTGTGAATAATTTTGATGACAAACAAAAAGCAGACAAATGAAAAAGCAGACAGAATTTACAAAATTAGAAGAAGCAGAAAATGCAGACAAATGAAACTCGAACAAAGAAGACGTCAGATGAAGATGATTTCAATCATTAACAAAGATACAGACGAAAGGAGTTCGAGAAGTTAGAAGACAAAAGAAAAAAACAGACGAAAGAAATATGAAAAACAGACAGAAGTACTGTGTGATGCAAAAGCAGACGATGCAAAAGCAGACGGTGCAAAAGCAGACGATGCGAAAGCAGACGCAGTTCATTCTAAGAGTTACGAATAACAGACGAAAGTTTATATGAAAAAGAAAAAGCAGACAAAGGAAAAAGCAGACAAAGGAAGTCGGAGTATCAATGTGTGGAAATTACTAAGTGCAACTGCCGAACCGTTTCTGTAAAGAATCAAGAAACAGTTATTCAAGAAGCAGTTGAAGACTCAACTATAAATAGAGAGTTGAAGTCGAAGAAAATACTACTGAATAATTTCCGATACACACACGAGAAATACATACTCATATTCTGTGAAACTCAAAAGAGTGTTAGTGCGAACAGTATTAGAGCGATATTTTGTTGTAAACAAGCTCTAGTTATCTTTTTAATTTGAAAGAGATACAGATAGCCTGAGGAGGCTAAGTGTAAAAGAGTACCTACTGTACAGAGACCTGAAGAGGCTCGTCGAAAGAATACTTGTAAAAGTTTTTGAAGATAGTGAAATCTCAGAAAGGTTTCTGAG
>JANKOE010000007.1:15629240-15645329 GCA_026284465.1 Erythroxylum citrifolium | reverse complement strand
AATACATTATATTTTTAAATTAATTAATTATCATTAAGGTAAAATTTAAAATATATGCAAATTAAATGTAATTAAAATTTACACGTTAATTGTATATAATAAAATTATATATATTAGAAAATTATATTAAGTCATTCTAATCAATAAAAGATGTCCATCATATTATAATTTTTGAAAACATAACAGTACTATCATTTATAAAAAAATAAATCAATTAGAAATAATATAATCACTTCACATTTACCTAGCAATTTCATCTTGCTTCTAAGACATGCCTCAAAGTTGTGCTAGAGTGATATTATACTTCACTTGAGAACTTACATTTTCATTTTTACTTTTTCTAACTTGTTACAACTGTCAAATAACTTTTTACTTTGTCCATACATTCTAATATAATTGTGTATAATACAACAAATAATAACGATGTATCTTTGTTTCTTCATATCATAACTCGGCATGTTTTTAAGTATAAGGAATCTTGCTTTTAATATTTCTTAATGAAGAATGTTTGTAGTTAAACAATTCATATAGACCTTGAGGTCTTCCTCTGCCTCTATAATTTCACAAATGATATCTATCACCTCTGTATAGTGAAAGAAATCCAAACATATTAGTGTAGCCCGAGTCAACCAAATAGTTCTTACCTAACATAGAAAGGACATAATATTAACAAAAAAGATGTTAATAATGAATCATAATTATTATCTTTATTTAAAATAATATAATAACTTATGGAGGCAGAGGAAATTAATACGTTGGATTTGTCACTATTTCCAAAAGAACTTGAGAGTCATTTGTAGTACCTTCTCATCCAGTCATTATAAATGTAAAATGCATGTCAAATGAGCAATAACACATAATATTTTGGGTTGGATTAAATATTTTGCCCCTGTATGGTATTTATTTATTGATTGGAATATGTGCATCAATATGTGTAGCATCTATTACTCCTATACAATCCTAAAAATAAAAATAATATTAAAATAATTATAATCATAAGGACATAATTAAAATAGTAATTAAATATATGAACGTACCTGAAAATATGGAAAGAATTTTGAATTATGTTGAATCTCAGGAGGTGAATTAGTAAAAGATGATAGAGTAATGACTCGTTTAGCAAGATGATTAACTACATATAAGACTTTATGAAAGTACTTCGAAATTGTCCAGATCAAATGTTGAAAGCATTTTGCATTGACTCTAGTTGTCTGACTATGCCCTATAGTCATCAAGAAAATTGCTACTTGTTCCTCTACAGTCAAATGACTTGTAGCCTTTAAGCCTCCTAAACTCTTCAACTCATCACATGAGCTCAAGAAGATTATCTTTCTCATTCTTAAGTTTCCATAAATCCTTGTAGGATTCCCATTTAAAAGTTCTAATATCCTATCATGACCTGGTAGAGCAGAAGTTCTACATAGTCGCTTTTGTAAATGAAAAAATTTGATCTCTCCTCCACCTACAAAAATAATGATTAAATTTTTCCGTTCATCATTAGAATTTGATTCGAATTTTGATAAGAAATCCATGTATCTACATTGTCAACATTAAATAATTAATAAAACATTCAATCAAAAGGTTTAATAAAATATATACAAAATATATATACAAAATATAAAGTTAAATTTAAGTCGAATATTCATACAAAGCATAAACTTAAAATGTTCAAAATATGGAATAGTGCTTAATATAAAAGTGTCAAATCAATAAGAATTCGATATGCAATATCATGAAAATATAACTAAAGCGACATAATCTAATCCAACTTCCTTGTATCTTTCATCTTCATAAAAATATCCTTATAAAGTGGAAAATCATGTAAAGCCTTCACAGTTTTTCCATATTGCACACCGTTAACACCCAATTCATCTAAGAAATTCCGAATTCTATTATTATGTTAGACTTTTGAGATCCATTCTCTGCAGTAGATGATGTTTCACTCAGTTTTTTCTCAAGTAAGTTATTCTTCCTTTTTGATTGTTTACCAAGTATAAGTAAGACTTCTTCTATAACGTTAGAATATGTCTTCTTTGCCTTCTTAGACTTAGGAGATTTATTTCTTTTTAATGGAGAACTTTTATCTTGATCTTCTTTTTCACTATACAAGTAATCTTCGTCAACATCATTTTCATGTTCCTCTTCTGTACTATTCAATGGAGATTTAGTTTATGGATAATATCTCCAAAAATATGACACAAGTTTAAAAATTCTTTACATTTTTTTTTCTTAAATCTGTGACTCATTTTATGCACCTATAATGACGAAAAAGGAATATGAGAATTAATATCATATCATATGACATATTAATAAAACTAATGACATATTTTACCTTAAATAGATTTTCCCAACATTCATTTATAGCATTAACTTCACCAGTAAAGGAGTTGTAGCCGAATCTTATTTCTTTGAGTAAGTTCTTGAAATTCTTCAATCTACCCTTTAATCCATTATACTTATTCTTCAATTGAATATCAATATACTTCTTATTGAATTTTGTTTGAAATCTTGCCTAACTATTCTTCCAACCAGATTTGAAAAAGGTAGTAGTTGTTCGATTTCCCTTCTTCACTTCTTCAACCATTAAGGATATTAAATACATCTCTATGCTATTACTCTACACTCCATCTTTTTCATTTATTTCCACACGATCATTGGAATCATTCATATTGTTCAAACCTTGCATCACTAAATGTAATCACGTATAAGTGACATCAATCACAACAATTTCTACAAAGTATTAAATGCTAAATATAGTTCAAAATAAACATGTAACAGTGATATTGAATGTTAAACTGCATACAAGTGCATGGAAATAATAAAATAAAAATAAAGGTGTAAATTTAAGTAAGGTCATAATACATGTATGATGCATGTCATTCTTTTGTGTTTATCTACAACAAAGATTATGCGATTCGAAGGGGACAATTGAATTTAGAGAAAAGCAGGCAGAATTATTAAAATCAGGAGCACACATATATATATACATACATATACAGATAGATTAGATATCGCTTTTTTACATTCTGTGTGTCAAGTATATTAACTAGTCCTTTCTTGTTCATTGAGCTACATCTACCTTTTTTTCTCGTTGCTCCTACACGTGAGTTATGTCTCCTACACGTGAGTTATGTCTTCCTTTTTCATTCACAAATCTATCAATTCCTTTTTTCCCTAATCTTTAATATGGGAACAATTTATTTGGTTATTCCTTCTATTCATAGGATTTAACTACCAAAGCAGACGTAAGTTCCTTCTCTATCTTGCTCAGTCTCACCTTGTCGTGAATGACATAAATCACAAACCCAAATCAACTTTATGATGTTTTTTTTCCGTAACTCATAATTTTGAGCCACTCCACCCCAGTTCCTGTCAAATTCATTGTATATGGAAAACTTTTCTTTTCTGAGAATTGCAAACTTCTCATTTTCAAATGTCTTAAAATATATCATGTTGTTACAGTTGAAACACTAAATGAAAATGATTAGTTCACTGAACTAAACTAACTCCTTAAATTTCAGTTTCTTTATTCTTCTTTCTTCTTTCAAAATAGATCTCCAACCTCAAAACTTCCCAAAAAGCGTTTCCGTGTCTTAGAGAGGCCTCCCTTTGGTCTCAGGACAACATACATAAAAGAATACAAAAGCCAACATAGCAGTTCCTACAAGTCCCACCAATTGTTATTATATAAGGTAATGGATATTGTCCCACTCATCAACCTATTCACTGCCATCCCCAAAGCCACACCTTAAGCTCTCAATCTCAATGGAAAAATCTCAGAGCAATACACATAAACCATAGGACCTATCCCAACAGAGAATGCAGGGACGTATAAGTATACCATTTCAATGCTTATCCCAACTACCCATGAGACCTTAGTATTAGAGCGGTTAGTCACTGTAGGGCATAACATTAGAAGTAGAGGTGCCATTATCATACCACCAACACTGCTTAGAAGCAATGGCCCACGTCCTTTTTTTATCTAACATGAACGTAGCAAATATAATTGAGAATGTTTTGACTATTCCAACAGCTACAGTTGCTAGCAGCAAACCTTAGAAGATTTGATGCCAACCTTTTCGAAGATCCTGGGACTGTACAGGACAACGACGTCTATGCCTACAACTTGTTGGAAAAAGTGCATTACAAGGGCACAAATCAATATATGACAAATCGCATGACTAGGGTGAAGAAATAACTCTCTCCGTACATTGGCTTCGTGGCTTTTCTGCTTTGGTATCTCTACAAGTGGCCTCCTCAACTTTTGAAATAGTATTGCTTAAATGAGGGTAATAATGCATGGAACGAATATCTTTCTGAGTATCCACTAGACTATTTTGCTAACCTATTCATAGGCAAGTATGGGAGGATCAACAATGAAGAACCTTACACCTTTGTAGTTCTAAAGCTATCCTTAAGCACTGTATGGTGAGGAACACAAGAAGGGCTCTCTCTTGAAACAAAAATAGTGTTGATGGATTAATGAATCATTTTTAATTATGTTACTTCTCTTACGTGAATACGAAGAAGAGAAGGTGATGGACGTGTTTATGTTTCAACAAAAATAATAACAATATTTGTCGAGCAACAGGTTAGAAAACACAAATAACCAGATATGAAAACAAACCTGGAAATTGCAGATGGAAGAAATCACAAAAGATAGCAGAAGATGCAGAGACTGAGAAGGTGATGAAGAGGATACATTTTTCGTTGATTTCTATATGCAGAGACCTTTTATCACAAGTGACAGAAATAACTTAAGGAACGAAAACAAATAGGCAATAGGTATAACCAGAGATATAGCAGAAGAGGTTGAAGGCGCACAAGATTATATAGTCGGCACAAGGAAACTTGTTTTTGTGAAATATAAAAACCTGTTTTAAAAATACACGAAAATGTCTTTTTTACATTTTCATAAAAATGTTGCCTTTTTTATTTTTAACAACGAAAAAGAAAGACTTCAACCAAACCAATTTCCTGGGACTGTTTTATTTTTATGAAAATAACAACAAAAAACTCAAAAAAATGGAATCAAATACCTCCTTATTTTCTTAGCTAAAAACCTTTCGCTACTAAAATTTTCTCGTAGCTAAAACACATAATTCCCTTAACTATCATCTAAAAAATGAATTTTATAGTTAAAAAGATTTTGGCATGAAAATATTTTTGTAGCAAAAAGAGAAGAACAATGAAAAGGGATCAAATCTCCTATTCTGACTATAGTGTTCCTATCATGTTCCATTAAATCTTATCCATATATTTATATGGACCTATATAAATATATGGATGAGATTTAATAGAACAGGTTGGAACAAAGTAACTGGAATAGAGGATTTGATGTGCAATGAAAACAATGTTATTTTGATAACCTAAAAACGTTCATCCTCGTCTGTTTTCTAGCAGCTCCTCGTTTGTTTTCTCCAACAACTCCCTCATCTATTTGTGTCTTTCTTTGTCTATCATCAATATGTTTTTGTCTTTCTTTGTCTTCCAACAGCTTCCTCGTCTGTTTTCTCTAACATCGTGTTTTATCTGGTAGTTCCTTTGTTGCAAAGATTATCGAAGATAAAGGAGTATAAGCACAAAACACAGAAGAGCTGGAATCGTAGTTAGGTTATATACAGCGTTTAGAATAAGACCAGGGAACATCATATGTACTTGCATGTAGGGAATGATTCGCTAATTATATTAAGCGTGTCTTTAACACATGTACAACATGTTTGTTATCAATGAATGATGTTTTTCTTCTCTCTCTACGTGTCTTTCTCTGTAACTCTGTCTTCCTCTCTTTTCTATAACTAATTTATGTTATTCAAAAATTTCGTGTCAGCTACGTTGAGTGACAAATTAATTCTCTCAATAATTTGGTTTCAGAGCAAAACGATCTTGGGATAAACATTGGCAGAAAGACTAGGAGAGTGGAGTTTTGAAGGTTGGAAGATGACCTTAGAGGACTCGTGGAAGCACGTGAGAAAATGTTCACAGAAGCACAGAACAGGCATGAATGACTGCTTCTAGAAATGTAGGATAGAAGTGAGAAGTTACTATCGGAGATGCAAAACAAGACGGAGAAATTGGAAAAAGAAATGTGGGAGTTACGTACGACACTATCACCAGAACTGTCAAAATAGGGGGAAGAAAGTAGTATATCTGATCATACACCTAAAAGCAACCATACGCAACACGATAAGGAAAGGCACATTACGCTAACAAGGTTGAGTAGAATTGAGTTCCCTTCGTTTGATGGGGACAACGTTAAGTTATGGCTGTACCGTTGTGAACAATTTCAGTTAGATCAAACTCTAGAGCAAATGAAGGTAAACATAGCCATTCTACACATGGATGAACGTGCACAGGAATGGTATCGATTGTTCATCAGAAACTGTAATAAAATAGAGGTGGTGGAGTGGACAAAATTCACGAGGACTCTTACACAGAGGTTTGGTGCAGAAATTTTTGATGATCCTGTGGGGGATTTTAAGGAGTTGAAGCAAAACAGGACAGTACTGGAATATTGTGCGTAGTTCGATCATCACTCTAATAGGCTCTCTCTCTCAGAGGAATAACTAGTTGGTTTCTTTGTTAAGGGCCTTAAGCTGGAGAATGGTGTTGCGGTGAAGTTACACGAACCACAGTCTCTGCATCAGGCTTATACATTAACTA
This sequence comes from Erythroxylum citrifolium, assembly GCA_026284465.1. Lineage (NCBI taxonomy): Eukaryota > Viridiplantae > Streptophyta > Magnoliopsida > Malpighiales > Erythroxylaceae > Erythroxylum > Erythroxylum citrifolium. Next base: position 15,638,666 of record JANKOE010000007.1, on the reverse strand, counting down.
AGAAACAGAAAGCAATACTAATGTTGACAGGAAATGCTATGATGAACAGAGCCCAGTCCGCCCGGAATGTGATCAATGGAAAAAATTTCAGTTCCACCTTAAAAGCACTCCACTCAACAACATTTAATTGCAGTCCGAGCGCAGAAGGTATATTACTCATACCGCCTTCAACACTATGATCACCATCGATGCGATCTTACAAGGCTTCAAAGTCCATCAATAGTTGAGACTTTGATGAAAAAAAGGCATAGGGGCTCTATTTTTTGAGCGACTAGAAATATACGTTCGACCACAAAGGTAAGAACAAACAGCTACAATTCTATGTAGTTTCTGAAGAGAATGACAGTAGGAAGCAGTCAACCGACCAAGTGGAGGAGGATTTGGAGGAAGGATGTGTAGATGAAGACTGTCCCATGGTTTTCATGCAGGCGATGATAGGGTTCTCCGGCGAGACAGAATTCAAACAAATGCGATTAGTGGGAATGCATCAATGGCGGCACATTCAATGTCGTTTTGGGAGTTCAGTGGCTAGTGGGATTAGACAAAATTCTATGCAATTTCAGAACTTAGAAAATGTCGTTTAGATGGGAGGGAAAGGTGGTGACCTTACGGGAAGATCTAGAGGGAAAATCAAAGGTTGTTTTAAGTAAAGGGCTCCAGAAGACTCTACAAGGGTCATCGAGTGGACAGTTGCTTATGATACAACTTTCGACTCCAATCGAGTATCAACTCTAGCATATGCGAATGAAAGAAGAACAAGGAAGTGTGTTTGACGATGTTAATGCAGTATTGTCCAATTATGTTGAAGTGTTCTAGGAACCATCTCATTTTCTCCCAAATCGCAAATACAACCACCAGATTGTGCTGATGGACGGAGTTGATACAATCAATGTGAGGCCATATCGTTATTTAGGAGCACAGAAAGATATAATAGAGCAAAAGGTCAAATACGCCACAGTTACGGTCCATATGCGTCGCTAGTGGTTCTTGTTATGAAGAAGGATAGCTCGTGGAGGATGTGCGTGGATTATCAAGAGCTGGTGAAAGATAAATTCCTGATACCCTTTATTGAAGAATTATTGGATGAGCTGCACAGAGCTAGTTGGTTTTCTAAATTGAATCTACACTTGGGTTACCACCAAATCCGAATGCAACTCAAAGACATTCCAAAGACGAGTTTCAAAATAGATGAGGGACATTACAAGTTCTTGATGATGCCCTTCGGGCTGACGAATGCACCCTCCACATTTCAACGATTAATGAACGAATTGTTTAAACCATTTCTACGTCATTTCATTTTTGTTTTCTTTGATGATATATTGATATACAGTTCCTCATTAATGCATATAGAACATATTTCTATAGCCCTTCAAACATTACGAGACAATCAATTATTTCTACGAGGAAACAAATGTGTCTTTGAAGTTCGACAAGTGGATTACTTAGGTTATACCATTTATGAAGAAAGTGTGGCAACGAATTTGTGGAAGGTTAAAACAATAGAGGAATGGTCTGTACCGAAGTGTATTAAGGAATTATGGGGATTTATGGGAATTACGGGTTATTATAGGAGGTTTATTAAAGCTTATAGAGTGACGGCAAAACCCTTAACATAACTAATTACGAAGGACAAGGTATCCAACTGGGGTTGGCAACAAGAGGAATAGATGGCTTTTGAGAGCTTGAAGAAGGTCATTATGTTTGCTTAGATGTTAGCATTATCGGACTTCTCCAAACCATTTGTAATCGAAGCTAATGTATGTGGGCAAGGAATCGGTGTGGTACTACAACAGGAAGGCCACCCTATTGCCTTCTTAAATAAGACATTGGCAAGGAGGCATCATGGGTTATCTATGTATGAGAAGGAGTTTCTGGCGGTAATTAAGGCCATCGAACAGTGGCATCATTACTTGACTCCCAGACCTTTTATCATCAGAACTGATCATCAGAGTTTATAGTACTTGTTGGAACAACGACTGTCAACTCGATTCAACAATCGTGGCTACCGAAGCTATTAGGGTATAATTTCGAAATGCAATATTGAAGTGGTAAAGATAATGTTGTAGTAGATTCCCTCTCAAGAATCACGAGTGTAGAAATGTTAATGATATTCGTAACGTAAATGCAGAGTGAGCCTTTAGAAGATATAAAAAAGAGTTGGCAGGAAGATGGAATCATTCGGGATTTAATCAAGACATTAGAATCTGACATTGTTAAAACTGGTGCATACGAATGGAATGAGGGGTTATTAAGATGGAAGGGACGTTTAGTTGAGAGAGCCAACTCGAGACTTTGCCAACAGATCATAGGCATTAGTCATGATGATGCCATGGGAGGCCATACAGGTCCGATTGCTACTATGATGAAGCTACATAAAATGTTTTTTTTTGGAAGGGCATGGCTCGTGATGTGAGGGTTTATGTTCAGACCTGTTTGTGTTGTCAGAGAAACAAATACAACATCTCTGCTTATCCTGGTTTACTGCAACCTCTCAGAATACTCGATGGAAGCTGGAAAGAGGTTAGTATTGATTTTGTGGAGGGTTTACCTGTTTCGAAAAGGAAGTCTATTATATTGGTGGTGATTGATAGGTTCACAAAATACTCTCACTGCATCCCTATCAAGAAACCTTGTTCCGCTTATATAGCCGAATTATTTCTTAATAATGTGTTTAAGTTACATAAATTACTGGAGTCTATAGTCAGTGACAGAGATCCAATTTTCTTGAGCAAATTTTGGCAGGAGCTTCTTTGGTTGCAAGGGGTTAAGCTGAAATATTCAACTGCCTACCATCCACAAATAGATGGACAGACGGAGGTCGTAAACAAGATTCTCGAAACCTATTTGCGTTGTTTCTGTGTAGAAACACCTCAGAAGTGGGCAGAGTGGTTGGCGTTGGTAGAATGGTGGTACAATACCACGTACTACGCTACCATTAATACAACTCCGTTTGAGGTTTTGTATGCCTATCCATCCCCAGTGTATACTCTGTACATTGTTGGAGATTCGAAGGTTTTAGAAGTTGATAGAGTTTTATAGAACAAGGAGGCTATGCTTAATGTTACAAGGCTTCACCTACAGAGGGCCTAAAACCGCATAAAGCAGTATGCGGATTCTAAACGTGCAGAAAGGAATTCAAGGTTGGAGATATGGTGTTACTAAAACTACAACAATACAAATATTTTTCTTTACAAAGGAGGAGCAATCAGAAACTATCCCCACTGTACTATGAGCCATACAGGGTGATTCAACGTATTAGGAATGTGGCTTATAAGTTAGAACTGCCAGCTTATGCAATAATACATCCAGTATGCCATGTATAATCACAGCTTAAAAAGGCGTATTATAGCTAAGATCGCACTACTTCATCGCTACGTGAATTCCTGACACTCGTAGAATGAGTTCCAATATCAATATTGGACAGAAAATTACTAAGAGAAACAATCGAGCAGTCACATAGTAGTTAATTCAATGGTCCGATGGTGAAAATACTATTCCTACCTGGGAGTATGTTTTCGACCTCCATAAGTGGCTTCCTGAAATTAATTTGATAGATAAAGACATTAAGGGGAAGGGGATTATTGCGAAGATTATCGAAGATGAAGGAGCATGAGCATAAAATGCAGAAGAGCTAAAATCGTAGTTGGGTTATATACAACATTTAAAATAAGACCAGAGAACATCATATGTACTCGAGTGTAGGGAATGATTCGCTAATTATATGAAGCATGTCTCCAACACATGTATGACATGTTTGTTATGAATGAATGATTTTTTTCATCTCTCTCTACGTATCTTTCTCTGTAACTCTGTCTTCCTCTCTTTTCTACAACTAATTTTTATTATTTGAAAATTTCGCGTGAGCTACATTGAGTGAAGAATTAATTCTCTCAACATCCCTCATTTGTCTTCTCTAACGATGTGTTTTCTCCAGCAGCTACCTCGTCTTTCCTCATAGATCTTCATCTGTTTCTAGGTATGTTATGTACAAAACTTGTTGTAAGTAATTATATTATGGAAATATTTAAAGTGTGTGATGCATTATGCTGTTGGTTAGGATCTTTAACTAAGGTATGTTGTTGTCTCTATTTTCCCTACCTTTTTGTTGGATTACTTGAAATGTGGAGGACAATTTCAATGTGAATGTTGTCTTAGAAGCCAAATACTTAGCAACATGAGAAATTTTCCATATGCTTAAAGATCCCCTAATGTTTGGAACTGTTAGAATGGAAATTTCATGGCTTATGTTTCTTTTCTATTTTTATATGACTTGGAAAAGATTAAGAAAATGGTGAATTGATTGGTCAGATTTTTTGATAGCTCTTTGGGTTCTCTTTCTATTCATTATGTATAAGAGTTTCTCCATTTTGATATATTTTATAGGCTCAAGCTCCAGATTGCTTGGAATTTGTAACAAAAAGAGCTTTGGAAAAAGAAATTCCAGCTTTAGAGCCTTCTCTAAAGCTTTGTATAGTTTCTTTACTCTCCCTCTTTAGTCAACATTGATTATTCACATTCAAGCTTATATTGTATTTTTTTGAATTATTTAACATATATGTTTGGTGTTTAGTTTATTAGTAACCCACATTGTTCTGTGAAACTTGATTTTTGGATTGCTATTTGGTTCTAAATTTAGTTGTTATGCAAAATCTAAAATATCATACCATGAATTTTATCATTTCTTCTCTTTAATTGATTTGTGGCAACAAAATTTAAAAATGGAAAGGTCAAGAGTACAACATCTGTATTGGGATCCTCCGTCACCTGAGTTGGCCATTACCTCTGCCACTTGAACCTTGACATCGCCTCCTTCACTCCCACCTTCCTTCCCCCAGCCATTCCCATTTCTCCCACATAGCATAAAAATCATAATAACTTGCTCTCTTTCATAATCCACAAAAAACAAAGAAAACAGGAAACTTTACTTAGGCCTTTAGCTCTCCAGATCTCTTGCTTTTGCCCAAACTTGCAAACCTAAAAACAACCAAAAATTAATCCCTCAACATAAACTCAGATTTTCCATCCTTGCTATCCACCATCCAATAAAACATCCTACCAAACCCTAATTCTAAATCCACTCTTCCTTCCACCCCCCCAAAAACCCGTTGTACCTCTTCCCTCTTCCCCATCGCTTTCTCTACAACTACCCCTACCCCTGCTATGGCTGCTCCTCATCCTAAAGGAACAAACATTACTATAGTAGACAATGCCAAAGGAACTAAAAAAACATGGAAACAGGTGATTGGGGATAACTTAGACTCCTCTTTGGTTTTCAACCCTCCTGTAGAGATGGATGGTAAATGGTAAACTAATGGTGGCACCTAGTGTAGAAGTTTTACAGAAAGGAGCTAAAACATGGGAAGCTACATTTGTGGGTTTTTAATGGAAAAAAGGCCTGCATTTATAGTTATACAAGCATAGGCTATGAGGAATTGGAAAGGAAGAGGGCTAATGGAGGTAATGCTAACCAAAGAAGACAACATATTATTTACCTTTTCTTCCAAATCAGAAGCTCAAAAGGTACTGTATTTTTTTCCAAATAGAAGAGGGGCCCCTGATATATCTCTCAACTTCCTCTATTTCTCCAAAATTGGCATCTGGGTATGGAGCTGGAAAAAATTAGAATGAAGAAAATTTCCCTATGGGTGAACATTAACAATATCCCATTGGAGTATTGGACTACAAAAGGGTTGAGTATGATTGCAAGCTACTTAGGGAAACCGATTTGTATGGATGAAAATACTGCATTGACGAAAGGAGTGGGTTTTGCACGTTTATGTGTGAGTATGGATATGGCTAAGGAAATAAAGGATAGTAATCCTATCTTAAGATTAGCGGATGAAAACTCTCTAAGAGAAGGTAAAGTCCTGGTGAATTATTAATGGAAACCATCTCTTAGAGCTCAAGGCAAAGAATGGAAACTGACGGGAAAGCTCTTCATCAAAGGTGATTACTAGGAAGTGATGGGAATAAAAAAAAATGAGACTAAAGATATTAAAGAGACGAAGGAGATAAAACAAGAAGAAGAAAATCAAGATCTAGTTCAGATAGTAAAAGACTCCCTTATAATAAGGAAAGACATCCAGGACAAAAAAAATACAGTTCCTGTTCAGCAAAGAGTATTCTTCATAATCCATCAGAAGATTTCTGAAAGTCTACTATGAATAAAGACGAACATGATATGGAATCTATTGGTACTAATCAAAATGAAGGATTTTCGGAGGTTAAACAAAGCGAGCAAAGTATATCAAGGGTTGATGTGCTAGATGGAAATAATCAAGAGGAACAGTTTGAGCAGGTCAACTCTAGGAAAAGTAGTAGGAGCAATAGGAAAAGCTCCAAAGGTAAAACCAATTGATTATGACAATGATAGTATGGAATGTTCATGGAATAAATAATCCTTCAAAGCTTAATGCTTTAAGGGATTTTGTGCTAAAGGAAAAGTCGTGGGTATTTTGTATGTTGGAGACTAAAATTAGAGAAGAAAATCTGAATAAATTGAGTTGCCTAGGCTTATGGAAGGATTATTATAGCTTATCATGGTAACTTTTTGAAACTAGAAGTTCTAGAATCTAGCCAGTTTCGTATCCACACTATGCTTTATTTCAAAATGGAAAATTATTGGGTTTTAGCTACTTTTGTCTAGATTCAACACTGTGTTCCAAAGAACTGACCTATGGAATTTCTTAAGAAGGATAAAGGCTTCAGTTAATTCCCTTTGGATGGTAGGTGGGGATTTTAACACTACTTTGTACAAGTCAGAGGCTGAAGGTAACTATAACCTACTCAACTACTCCCTAGATATGTTTGATTGTATGCAGGAGGTGGAATTTATTAATCTAAAAGTTGAAGGTCACAAGTTTACTGAGACAAATAAACAAAGTTCTAATTGGCACATCAGGAAAAAAGTAGATAGAGTTTTGGTAAATGTGGAATGGCTACATTCTTTCTCAAAAAGCTCAGCAAAATTTATAAACCCTAGTATCTCATATCACACTCCTATAAAGATAGTAAACTTATTCACCTCCTTCAGAATCCATCATCCTTTCATATTTAACAATTTTCTGGTTAACATGAAGGGTTTTCAAGAAGCAATATAGAAGGGTTTGGAGCATGGATGTTATGGGACTAAACAATATATTTGTATCCAAAAGCTCAAGGCTATGAAATAAGAGCTGAAGATTCTTAATGGTAAGAGAGGTCTGACTCTTACAAAGGAGTTTGCAATAGCTAGGGATAAACTCTCTTCTATTCAAAAAGCATTGGCAGAAAACCCCATGGATGGAGCTCTAGCTACAACAGAGAAGGAAGCTCTTAAAAACTTTTTGGAAGTAGTGGACAATCAGCACTCTTTACTGAAGCAAGAAGCTAAAATAAATTGGCTAAAAGAGGGAGATAGATGTAAAAGGTTTTTCTTCAATTCTATGTTAGCTCGAAAGAATGCTTACAGAATTACCTCCATTAAAGCATAAGCTGGAGTGGAGGTTTTTAAACAAGATGACTTAGCTAAGGAAGCTATGAATTTCTATAGTAAACTACTTAGATCAGATTCTCTCCCATCTAAGTTGGATTACGATCTCATCCTGTTTGTAACCACTAAGATTCCTGATCATGAAGTTAATGGTAAGACCTGTTATAGATCAGGAAATAGAAAATGTTGTCTTCAGCATGAATGGATCTAAAGCTCCAGGACGAGATGGATTGAATGGTTTTTTCTTTCAAGAAACTTGGAATCATTTTGGGGGTTTAGGCAAGGAGGCAGTGCAGGAGTTCTTCCTAAAAGGGGTTTTACTAAAAGAAATAAACAAGACCTTTTTATGTCTGGTCCCTAAAAACTCCAGCCTAAATACTTGGAATGACTACTGACCTATATCGTGTACAAATTTTCTCTATAAGATCATTGCCAAGATTTTGAAAAATAGGCTGAAGGAGGTTCTAAAATTTCTCATCAGTAAGAATCAGGGGGGCTTTTATACCAAGCAGAGATATAGGTGACTATATTCTGATTGTTCAGGAGCTCTTAAAAGGATATAACTGAAGGAGAAGTCCCTAAAATTGCAATATTAAAGTTGATCTACAGAAAGCTTTCGATAGTATTTATGCTAAAAACATAGGAGATAATGAATTTTTCCTTATCTTTCATCAAGTGGATCCAACAATGCATATCTATTGCTTCCTATAGGATATTGATTAATGGTTGCCCCACAGGAATGTTCAAAAGGAAAAAATGGTCTTAGGCAAGGGGATCCCTTTTCCCCTACCTATTCCTATTTTGTATCGAAGTCCTCACTCAGCTGCTCAAGCACAACATTTCAACTGATTCTAAATTCAGATATCACTCTAAATGTAAGGAAATTTCTCTAACCAGTTTATGTTTTGCAAATGATCTTATTCTCCTAAGCAAGGCAAATGTCTAATTAGTCTCTCTTCTGATGAAATCGCTCAACCAATTTAAGGAGATGTCGAGATTATGTGTCAATCTTCACAAGAGCTTTATCATACTCTCCAAAAGTGCTTCTTACCTCTCAAATGTTTTAGCTCAAGCTACAAGCATAGAAATTAAAGCTTCTCCTTTACATTACTTAGGGATAACTATCTCATCTAGTAGGCTTAGATTCTATGAATGTCTTCCTTTGTTTGAAAAGATATAGGAAAAAATTGGGGTCTTGGGCCAATAGAGCACTTTCCTTTGGAGGGAAACTTCAGTTACTAAAATTAGTTATCATGTCTATGAACACTTATTGGTGTTCATACCTTTTCCTTTCAAAAGGGCTGATTAAAATAGTAAAGAAATTGATGAAACAATTTTTAAGGGGGAAAAAGAATGGAGAGAAAGGAATAGCCAAAGTAAGTTGGAAAACAATCTGTCAGTTGAAAGATGAAGGCGGGTTAGGACTAGAGTCAATCTCTAATAAAAAAAGATTCTTATGGAAAAGAGGATTTGGAGAATCCTTAGTGATAAATAATCAGTGTGGACTAAATGGATTCATTCTTATATATTAAAAGGAAGGAGTTTATGGGCTTTAAAAACCATGGTCAGTTACACCTAGTTTCTTAACTAAATTCTTAGAATGAGGGAGGAGATCTACCATCACATGACTGGCCAGATAGGGGCAAGAGACAGATTTTACTTATGGTATGATAACTAGTCAGTAAATGATCCTTTAATACTAAACCAGATGGCAAATTCCCTTTTAAATAGATTCCCTAAGGATACTAAGCTCCAAGAAATAATAAGGAATCGAAACTAGACTCTATCTTCATATGAGACTACACTTCTACACATTCCTAAATTCAAACACCATAGGGAGCGAGGTAATTATTTATGGAAGGGAATTCCAATTTCTGGGATTACTGCAAAGGAAGTCAGAAAGATGAGGGGAAGGCCAGAAAATAGAGTAGGGTGGGATGCTTTGATATGGAATA
>JANKOE010000007.1:15605769-15619286 GCA_026284465.1 Erythroxylum citrifolium | reverse complement strand
ATCGGGAACTTTCCGGAACAAAAAAGTTTTGTTTTCCGCACTGTGTTCATGTGATGGACACCCCGGGATTTTCCTACAGCTAGGGGCTGTTGTGAGTGGTTATGGCAGAAGTCTTTTGATTAAGCCTTTCCTTTGTTATTGTATCTTGTCTCCCGTTCTGTTTAGGCTTGTACATTGTAGCTGTTTAAATTTTTTGGTAATATAATTTCTTTAAATTTTCAAAAAAAGAAGTTTCATGTGTTGAAGGTGTTCATCAAGTGTTTTGTTGTAGATGAGAATGCCATCAAATAAAATGATAATAAAATGTCTAAGGAATGGTTTAAAGACTATATTCATGATGGCTTGGAAAGTGGATGGAGCGTTTGTCAAACCAAAAGGCATGACAAGAAACCCATAGTAACCTTCATGAGTACAAAAGGCTGTTTTAGGAATATCATGAGAGTGGACACAAATTTGGTGGTAACCAGCTTGAAGGTCTATTTTAAAGAAAATGGTGGCACCCTGAAGGTCATCTAATAATTCATCCACAGTTGGTATGGGAAACTTATCCTTGATAGTAACTAGATTTAAGGCTCGATAATCAAACAGAATCGCCAAGTCCCATCCGACTTTTAAAGTACTCGGGATGAGAATGGACTTTAACTGTGGCAGATTAAACCAACACCAACATTTCTGACACAAGCATCTCTATTTCAGATTTTTGGCTATGAGGGTAACGACATGGCTTGACGTTGATAGGGAAAATATTTGGGAAAAGATGGATTTTGTGGTCAATGAGCTTATGAGGTGGTAGTGCAGTTGAATCCATGAATATATCCTCAAACAGATTAAGCAAAGACAATAAAGAACTAGGGACAGAATGCACCTCATGCTGTTGTATGGGATCAGTAGTCAAGGAAAGAAGCTGAAAACAATGTGAAATTGAATCAGTTCGGGATATCCGTCGCAGCTGGTTGGATTGCACCTATTGAACTTGCAATGGAGAGTTCCCTTGTAGTGTGATATGGTGACCTTCATGAGTGAATTCCTTAGTGAGATTTTATAATCCATAGTGACTTTGCCTAACAACTACAACCACTGTGCACCCAAGACCGCATCAACGCCCTGAACTGGTAAGACATAAAAATCAATGGAAAAAGTTTCATTTCCCAATTGGAGTGGAACTAACGGACAATATCCTTCACAGACGAGAGTTTGTTCATTTCCTACCATCACATTAAAGTGTGGAGAGGTGACAATAGGTAGCTTGAGAAATCTAGCAACCCGTTCTTGTATAAAATTATGAGTGCTCCCACTGTCAACTAAGGTTTGGATGTGAAAACCAGATATCAATCCCTCTAGTTTCAAGGTTCGAGGACAGAGTTGGCCTGCCATGGCATGGAAGCTAATCTCAAGTGTCTCTTTGAGAGACTAATTATCCAGTGAACTTGAAGAAGTAGCAACATCAGTAATTGTAACTCCAACATCCTCATCCTCAATCAACAAAAGAAAGAGACGTCCCTTACATTTATGGCCTACAAAAAATTTCTCATCACAGTTATAACAGAGGCTTTTTTCCCGTATAGCGAGCATCTCAGTGGTGGACAATCTCTTAATCAGGTATGTAGGAGGTATAGGTGTAGTGTTTAAAGGTTTAGTGGATTGTGGTGGGTAACAAGGGAGGCAGCATCTTAATTTTGGGTGGTGTGTATGGTTTAGTCCAATGTCTGTCATGCATATGCCTGCTAGTAAATCTACGATCGGTTAACTTATCAACATACAACCTAGCCAACCCCATAGCTTGGATCAGAGATTGTGGCTTGTAAGTTGTAAACCTAGATTTCGTTTCTAATATCATGTCTGAGACCTGAGACAAAACAACTTACTAACACATGTTCGGGGACACTTGGGATTTTATTGGCCAATTGTTCAAACTGTTGTTGGTAATCAGTAAGGGAAGAAGTTTGAATCAATTTACAGGGTTTACCAAAATGGTCTTTATATTCAGAGGGTCCAAAACACTTTTCCACAGCAAGTAAAACTCATTCCATTCAACAATTAAATTGTTCTTATACATCCATTCAAACCAATCTAAAGCAGGGCCATCGAGATGAAATGAAGCAATCAACAATCGTTGAGGAAACGCATAAGTCTTTGGCCCTCTCGTCACTGCTACGAAGAGCATCGCTTACGGCGGCCGATTTTGACAGAACTAGTGGATAAGCAGTGACGATAGTATATTATACGTAGATGCGTAGGAGAGAAGCCTTTGAATTTTGAAGAACAATAGAACACGCAAACCTGTGAGATAATATTGTTTAGTCTTTAGTGGGATTGAGCAGACTGTAAAGTTTTGGGGCCTAGCTACTGCCTAAAACCTGCACATTCACTTACGTGGAAATTGATAACGTTGAAAGAATTACGTGAAAGGCAAAAGTAGTTTTGACATTCGGAGTTAACGGAAATGACAGTAAAGATCTTAATGGGAAAGAGGGAATATTCTAGGGCATATTGGCATATGATTGACAGGGCTTGGTGTCGATGACTACATGACGTCAGACTCAGTGGTATATTATAGAGCATATTAAGGAATCTTGTTCCGTCTTACACACTCTGCGTACTGAATTGATCAATGTATAGAAGAAGAAAGCGGAGGCAGAGCTGTAAGTCTTCTGCTTTCACATGTTCTGTGCATGGGAATTAGCTGTTGTAGTCACCGATAAGGAGACAGATCTACACGAAGCCAGGTATGAACCAATCATTTGTGCATCAACTTGGTGATCTCTTTCTCATGAAAACTGCTATCCCCTTTCGTCTTGCTTCATGTTTTACTCATACTTAACATTACGGTTTTTTCCTATTTATGTTAGGATTTGTTGCATACGGTACTCATTTGTTTAATGGCTTAAATCGTTACTTGGTTTGCAATCTCTGCTTGTTCTGAAGCTTTTGGGTTCTTCTTTTTCTTTTGTTTGTTTTTCTCCATTGAAGAAAAGAAAAGAACCCTGAAATAGTTTATGCTATTTTGTTTTAAGAAGTTGGAAATGCGCTGTGTTTAGTTGTATGGAGGCCATTTAAGTTGGAAACTGCTTCCTTAATCCTAAAACTACTCATTCCTTTTCTTGGCTTCTTCCCATGTACTTGTATTGTCTTGACAGACAAACAATATTGTTAGACCTGATAGAAACAAAAATAATAATAAAGAAAGTGGAGTACAATGGAATGAGACATCCTTGGCTTCATTTTTAATCCAATTATACGGTATTCCTCTGGATTACCAGTCTATTAGGTATGTTAGTGTTACTGAATACAGTGTGCTCGGATTCAAAGGTTTCATGTTTGCTTTCACTACGGTTTCATCTTTTCCTACTGTCACCTCAACGACAGTATGAACGTCGTGTCACTTTCACAAAGGCTCCAGACTTTCTGAACCTTTGTTCTTATTATTCTCTATTCTTCAACTAGTTAATCCCCTGAACACATCTCAAAAAGCAGCTAACGTACATTGACGAACCCTGCAAATGAAGCAAAATAAAATGTTGAAAGTCATTTCCATGAGCAACTTAAACAAGACAAGTATAGGGAATAAACTTGAATTACCTGCAAAAAGTGGGGTTCGTTGACTATCATCTTATGTAAGAGCAGGACCAACTTTGGCTGGTTTTAGAGTTTTTAGGCCTTTCCGCAAATAGTCAAACATCAATACAAACACCCCATAGAGGTATATCAGGTAGAGATGTACTTTTCCTGGTATGCTAGTGCCGGAATAGACATCGTCTCCAGCCTTCGTACTTAATATTCCACATGTCATCCCTCCTTCCAACCAGCCTAAGAACAATAAAGGAGAAGTTAGGCCGTGATCTCAAAAAGAAGAAGATATTAACAATATGTGCACATTCAAGCGAAAGTTATTTTCAACCCATCATCCCTTGGCAGCAAGATATGTAGTTTAATTGGAGACCTTTTCAGTACCATATGGATTCTAATTAACAAAATGCCTTAACAAATTCTTTATGCTACATAAACTATGTTTAAACACCTACCAAAAAGACTGGTATTCCTTCTTAGAAGGAAGGCAAGGAATGATACAATACCGGAAATCATAGCCTTTATGGAATTTCAGTCTTCTATGCCATCTCCTCATTTATATACTCCCTTTCATCCCTATCAGTTGATTTAATTTAAGGAAACCAATGAAATTCAGTGGGAAAGTAAATTCAATTTTAAGCTTCATAGTTTCTGCAATTATGTGGTCCAATCTTGAGGTTATGGTGGCAACAAGTCTCGGTGTTAGTGCCTAAAAGATAGAGCTTTAGCATGTGCCGTTCTTACCTGGGTGTTTCTTGGGTAAATTAGTCCAATCATCAGGACTCATCTCTGCTTCCGATGCCTTGATCAAATCCAAGAGAGCTTGATTGACCTAAAATGTTGAAATTTTACGACAAAAATATTTCACGACTAGTATCGACCACTTACAAAAAAACTCATAAGCATCAGTTGTAGGTTGTAGGATGCACTGAGACGTAAAATGTTTGGCAGTAGCAGCAGTAATGGTGAATGTCGTCACCTAATTGTTGCTTTTCCTAAGCATTCAAACAAGTTAAATCAACCATTCCTTGGTTTAGTTTCCAACTCTACCATATCTATATGGCTATATTTTTTCAAAAAGCCAATTTGGATCACAAGATCTTCAACTATGGAAAGAAATATAATTTTATTTTTCTCACCCCATCGATCACTTACGGGCCACATTTTTCAGGATACCATAACACAGCAACCTATTTCAGTATAATTATGTATAGACAACAAGATACCTCTTTAGTCCTCTCATGACTCACTAGATGCCCACCATGTAGATCTACCATCTTAGCAACAGGCTGCAACTTTTCTGCAAGCCTTCTTGCATAGCACATTTGAGCAATTATATCGTACCTGTACAAAAACAGTGAATCACAAATCAATCTCACACAAATATAAACATTTATCTATATAAAGATACATCTACCAGAAAGCATCTGCCAAAATTCTCATTTTTGCAATGAAAAGGTTTTTCATGTACTGACCACCTCCAAAATTTAACAAAAGATTAAAGAAGATTTTTAAACTTATGGCTGGATTTTAAATATCAAACCTACATGATGGACGAACATGTTAACTGTCTCACATTGTACATCATAGTTTTTACTTTGTAGCATGTTTTTTTTTTTTTTGATAAACAACTTTCTAACTATTGAAAAACTTCAAAATACAAAACTCTTCTTGATCCTACCGGTTGTGCATTGAAAAGCTGTGAAATTTGTCAGACAGAGCGAAGGTCATCTTTTATTATGAAAACAAATATTCTTGTATTATGTAATGTAAACCAGTTAATATGCATATATTCATGTATTAGAGCTGTGTTGACGATTAAGCTCAAGCTGTATTTCTCCATTTTCTCTCTACTTTAACAATTTAAATACATTATTTGGCAAATCTTATTCTACATGCGCTGAAGTTAAGCATAAACAATGGATTTTTATGATGACTTGGTAGCATTATTGTATCTTATGGCCGAATCTCATCTTTACCTCCCATGTATGACTGTCACAAGGAATCCAGCAGAACGTATCAGTTCAACTTCTGTTCTTGTCACCTTATGTGTCCAGCAAGCATTGATTTGACCATCAAAACCACTAGTGGATTGCATCCCACTTGATGATATACCTTTTACATATTCCTGTAACCAAAAATTACCAAGGTCTAGCTAAGACACTCCTAAGTATTATCGTCAATCAATTCTATTACAAATTGCCAACAATAGCAAGTCCCCGCAGCTGGAAAAGGACATGACCCTAAGCTTAATATGACGTCATGCTGAATCAGAGGATTCCATTGTTACTAGCAGAAAATTAATAAATGACCTAGAAAACAAGGCTAATCCAAGTGAATGACGAATTGTCATTTCAAAGCCAGGGATGCTGGTTTTGAAAGTGCTAGACTGCTGGCTAAATGTTGTCTGTATTTGTTTATTTTCTTCCATCATTTTTTTGATCCATTGATTGTGTTAATGCATACATTCTCTTAAGAGCAAACATCTTTTAACAAGCACCAAAATTAAATGTCTCTGTATGAGTAACATGCTTCACTCACTTGATAGAGAATTGCTCTTCTTGTGGTTGTTCCAACATATTCCTCAAGATATTCCTGTATGCCCGAGATTGATAGAATTGTAATAAGTTCCTCGAATCCCATAAAAAATATACTCAAATTGTTATTTGATGCAGACAAAAAAAAGGAGTACGTGAAGCTGTCTCCGCACACTATTTAATACATATATGATACATGTATTTTATGCCTGCCCATGAAAGAAGTCCAAGTCCTAGTACATCTTTGAACCAAGCCAGCTGGAGCAGTTTTGTGAAAACAGAACCAACGAGAAAAAGGCATTAAAGTTGCAAAGGGTAATCCATATTATCCAATTTAGCACATGATTGATGTGTCTACCATCCATTGAAACACAAAGTAGAATGTAATCTTTATAGTCTATCAGTGTCAGTATAAAATGCCTAACAGTTTTTTTTTTTTTTCCAAATTTAAGGTTTTATGACAGCAATAGCAAAAAGAAAAAAACCAGAAACATGCACTATTATATAAAATTCACATTGTTGTCTAGCTTATAAACTGGATATAGTTGGCAATAAATGAATAAATATTCTCCATTTTCTCCCTGGGTCCTGGATACCTGCGTGTAGTGAGTGTCGAGGTCAACAGCTGCCCTTTGTTCAGGTGTCTTAGCCTTTAAAAAGCGAATTGCAATAGACAACGTTTGCCAATCAAACTGCAAAATGTGTATAACATCACCATCTTCCGATGATTTAAATGTAGTAATTTGGAATAACAACTCTTTAATACTTAACAGTTACAGCGCACGGGCAAAAGGTACATAAAGTTATCAACTGAATGAGTAATAACGATGTATTCCCTACAATGCAATATTTATTTTAGTAATGTCAAAACCAAAGGGCTCCTATCCATCAATTTTCTCTGTTCCTGCTATCATCATACAAAAGCTTAGTATATTGACCAGGAATTGTAGGAATTGGTACTTAACTATCTTCAAGAATTGTATACCCCCATTAGGAGGGGTTTTGCACATGAATATATCAATGTTTCTATAAAGAGGAAAAAAGTTCCATTTTTCAGATAAAAAGGACGTAAAAGACAAGATAACGCCTCCGGTTTAATGCAAAAGTGTGATAATAATAGGAAAAGCTTTGATAATCACCCATTAGATCTTTTCACTTTCAGTCTATGAACACAATTGATGCAGTAACAAGTAGTATAACTAAATGTTGCTACTATCTTCTTACCATATCAAAGCTACTTGGAGACTTGTAACCGTAATAGCTTCTTGCCTAGAATTCTTTTCATTTTACGCATGAATCTTAGCTATTCTGTATGGGAATTACCAAAAAAGGAATTCTTAAGGAATATCAAGCAAAATCAAATGCATAAGACTCCACCTAGTTGTGACAATTGTTGGGACAATATATACATAAAATGCGCATATATCTCTTACTCCATCCAATACATACATAAAATGCGCATATATCTCTTACTCCATCCCTTACTCCATCCGATACATACATAAAATGCGCATATATCTCTTACTCCATCCGACTAGATTCTAAACAATGGTGGCCAATTTAGGCCATCTAAAGTATATGAAAGTAAAGCCAACAATTTTATTTGTTCACGACTATTTACATAGTCAAGTATAGTCTGTATAGACTCCAGCAACAAGCAAGCAGATAACGGAGAAGCCGCACAAGTGACAAGAAGAACAAAGTACCTTTGGAATGCATTCCAAGCCTCCACCAGTGACATTCAACAACGCCAAAGACAAAACCCTATCTGGCACCGTGGATGCTACCTTGCAAGCTATCATAGCTCCTGTTTAAGGAATAACAAGTTGAGTTAGCTTCAAAATGATATCGACCAGGAGTGAATTGCTGTAAAGTGACTTGCTCAAGGTCTGACTTACTTTGAGACTTTAACACAAGTCTAACTAATGTCAAAACTATCTAAACAAAGATCAACCAATAACCTCTCTAGATACTTAAGGCATATGCCTTTAACAAGTAATTCTTTACATTACGAAAGGAAACTGAGTTTAATGGACTAACCCATTGAATGGCCAAATACGTGGGCTTTTTGCCACCCCAGATGATCCATTAAAGCAATAGCATCTTTAGCCATTGATTTTGTTCTGCACGCAACGCAAACATGGAAGGCATTGGTTAGAACAATTGAGTGCTAAAAATACAAGCGAGTTTCCAGATAACATAACATAGCTGGATTAGCTTAAACCATAAGTTGTTATAGTGCTAAAAAAACAAGCAAGTTTCAAGATTAAGA
This sequence comes from Erythroxylum citrifolium, assembly GCA_026284465.1. NCBI lineage: Eukaryota > Viridiplantae > Streptophyta > Magnoliopsida > Malpighiales > Erythroxylaceae > Erythroxylum > Erythroxylum citrifolium. Next base: position 15,610,910 of record JANKOE010000007.1, on the reverse strand, counting down.
TAACATAGTTGGATTAGCTTAGAGGAGCTTTTCCAGTTTCTTGCATTTTAAAGAAACCAAACATGATTACAGTTTTATCTTCTCAAACCAAACAAAGGAAAAAGATCGGAAAGGTAATCCAAGACCAACGAGAAAACGTGAAAACACTCGAAGAAAAAATAAATGTCAGACCCAGAATGTCAAACACAGGAAAAGAACACATCAAAACGCAAGAAGGGAATGCCGGTCAAAACTAACGTATATTTTAATTTGTCGGTGGGTACGGAGCTCCGACCCACACCGCGATTATCAAAAGCACAGACTTCGATCCCGTTGCCGCCTGAATTCCGATCGGGGCTCCTCAATTCATCATCATTAGGTACATCGGTGCCCGTCAGTCCTATTATCTGTGGACCCCATGAATCATGCGTCGCCGCCAATCCTGACCGTCCAAAAACAACCATTGAAACCCAAACAATGCACCCAATAGACAAATTCAAATACCAGGAAATTACCAATTATCATGAGAACCTTGATGGGTCCGCCGCCGTAGGTTCTGTAGAAAATTCTGATGCCATTGTTGCAAGCTCTGTCCGCACTGTCCTGGTATTTCGCGACCTCGCAAAAAGGCATGGTTTATTTCCAAGACACGAAGCTAATACCCAGAAACAGAGACGCGATTAGTCCGTATATGAGCTTTCCGGGTCCTATCGTCAGCTCACAAATAAATAAGAGAGGAAAAAAAGACTGGAACAGAGGAGGGGGATGGACCACTCCTATCCCACGTAGGATTAGGAGGAAGAAGGACGGTCGACTGCCAACTTGCCAAGCCGCAAGTATGTGATTTTGGGTCAACAGTCCACGAAGCCGAACAGTCGTGTCGGGTGTTCCAACCAATTTTATACATGTATCCCTTTTACTTTCCCCATTCACTGGGTCTTGGAGTTAGGGATGTGCGATTGGTGTGTTACGTGGGATGGTGATAAAGTTGTTCTGGGACTGGGAGGGTTAAGGTCTAGCGTTTAAAACATGCGACAACGCACAAGAAGATGTGGTCGGACCACGCGTATTTTTTGATTTGGATGGGCTAGATTTCTTATCTGTTTATTATTTGTTTTGTAGCTATTAATTGGTATAGAAATCGACAAAAAAGCTTAATAGACCAATTAAACTTAAACTATTCCAACTTTTGGCAACAATATACAAACTATTGAGTGTTATGGTTATGGATGTGGCGGAGACAAACAATACAAGAAAAATTTTATACTGGAATATAAAATAAATTAATCTTTAATAAAAATATTTTAAAAATAGTGATAAATTTATTAAAGTGTTATCAGAGTTTTAAAATTTTATCGTATGGGGTGTAACAATCATACAAGATAGTTTCCAAATCACAAATGAATACTGATTTTTCAACTCTTCTTTCAACCTTCAAACAAATCACCTCTTCTAATCCTAGCTCAACTCGTCCCTCTCTTTCTACACTTTCTACGCCTCCTTCTTTCCCTTCCTTTTCTACAACTACCCATCACTCTACTACTGCTGCTTCACCTAAGGGTTCTATCCCAATTATTGGAGACATAGCTAGAGGACCTAGAAGGACAAAGAAACAGGTCACTGGAGATAACCTTGACTCCTCTTTGGTGTTCAGCCCTCTGGTGGAGATTGATGGTAAGCTAATGGTGGCTCTTAGCTTAGATGTTTTGCAACCGGGAGCTAAGACATGGGAAGTTACTCTTGTTGGATTTTTCATGGACAAAAAGCTTGTTTTTCGAGAAACTGGAAAGAAAGAGGTCTAATTGAGGTAATGCTAATTGAAGAAGATAATATAATCTTTACGTTTTCTTCCAAATCAAAAGCTCAAAAGGTAATAGAAGAGGGCCTATGACATATCTCTCAACTTCCATCATTTCTCCAAAATTGGCAATTAGGAATGGAGTTAGAAAAAATCAAAATAAAGTGCATACCCCTATGAGTGAACATTCACAATATCCCTTTGGAGTATTGGACTACAAAGGGGTTGAGTATGCTTGCGAGCTACTTGGGTAAATCTTTATGCATGGATGCAAATACTGCATTGGGAAAAAGAGTTGGATTTGCTCGACTATGTGTGAGTATAGATATCTATAAGAAAATGAATGATAGTATCCATATTCTAAGGTTGGCAGATGAAAACTCTTTTAGAAAAGACAAAGTCTTGGTGACTTACCAATGAAAACCGTCTCTTAAAGCTCAAGGCAAAGAATGGAAACCGACTGGTAGAGTCTTCATTAAAGGTGACTATTGGGAAGTGATGGGTATGAAAAAGAATGAGTCTGAAGAAATCAAAGAAACTGAGAAGGTAGAACAAGTAGCAAAAAACCAAAAGATGGTTCAGTCAGTTAATGTCTCCCCTAAAATAAGGGAGTGCATTCCGAAGGATAATAGCCCTGATTCTATTAAGCTGAAAAGAGTTCAACAAAATTTATTAGAAGATTTTTGTAATTCGCCAATGAATAAAGGAGGAAATGTTCTGGAAACTAGTGGTACTATTCTAAATAAAGGAGTTTCGGTTGTTCAACAGAATGAACAAAGTCTATCAAAGGTTGATTTGCAAAATGGTAGTAATCAAAAGGAGCAGTTTGATCAGGTCACCTCTCAAAAAAGTATTAGGAGCAATAGGAAAAGCTCTAAAGGAAAAACAAATTGCCTATGACTTTGATTGTGTGGAATGTGAGTGGAATAAATAATTCTTCCAAGCTTAATACTTTAAGAGATTTTGTGCTAAAGGAACTTAGGGTTTTTTGTATGTTGAAGACTAAAATCAGAGAAGTTAATTTAAATAAATTGGTTTGTCTAGGTAGCAACTGGTAGTTCATTACAAACCATCAAAGTCATGTATATGGAAGGATTATTATAGCTTACCATGGTGATTACTTGAAAGTGGAGGTTCTGGAATCAAGTTAGCAGCACATTCACACTAAGCTTTATTTTAAAATGAAAATTTATTAGGTTTTAGCTACTTTTGTCTATGGATTCAACACTATGTTCCAAAGATCTGACCTCTGAAACTACCTAAGAAGGATTAAGACTTCGTTAAATTCCCCTTAGGTGGTTTGTGGGGATTTTAATGCCACTTTGTTCAAATTAGAGGCTGGAGGTAATATAACCTACTCAATTACTCCTCTGATATGTTAGATTGTATATAGGAGGTGGAACTTATAGATCTAAAATCTGAAGGCCATTAGTTTACTTGGACAAATAAGCAAACTTTTATTTGGCACATCAGGAAAAAATTGGATAGGGCTTTGGTAAATATGGAATGGCTACATACTTTTTCAAGAAGCTATGCGAAATTCCTATATGTTGTATCTCAGACCATACTCCTATGAAGATTGATAACTTGCTCACTACCTCCAGAGTCCATCATCCTTTCAGATTTAACAATTTTCTGGTTAACATGGAGGGATTTCAAGAAGCACTAGCGAAGGGATTGAAGCATAGATGCTATGGGACTAAGCAATACATATATATCCAAAAGCTCAAGGCTATAAAACAGGAGCTGAAGATTCTTAATTAGAAGAGAGGTCTGAATCTTTGGAGATTGAAATAACTAGAGATAAACTCTCATCTATTCAAAAATCATTGGCAGAGAATCCCTTGGATGGTGCTCTAGCTACAGCAGAGAAGGAAGCTTTTAAGAATTACTTGAAAGTGGTGGATAATCAATGTTCTTTATTGAAGCAGAGAGCTAGAATTAATTAGATAAAAGATGGAAATAGATGTACTAAGTTCTTCTTCAATTCTATGTTAGCTCGAAAGAATGTCAACAGAATCATCTCTATTAAAACTAAAGCTGGCGTGGATGTTTTTGAAGAAGATGATATAGCTAAAGAAGTCATGAATTTCTATAAAAATATACTAGGCTCAGAAGCTCCCCCATCTGAGTTGGTTTATGATCTTAGATAGTTTGTATCCACTAAAATTCCTGATTATGAAGTTTTTTGGTTAATAAGACCTATTATTGATCAGAAAATTGAGAAGCTTATCTTTAACATGAGTGGCTTTAAGGCTCCAACAATTGATGGCTTGAATGACTGTTTCTATTAGAAAACTTAGAATAGTTTGGTAAAAGGCATTTTACTAAAAGAAATAAACAAGACCTTTCTTTGTTTGGTCCTAAAAAAATCCAGCTCAGATACTTTAAGTGATTATAGACCTATTTCGTGTATGAATTTCCTCTACAATATCTGCAGCACCCCACTATTGCAAGACATGTACCCGACATCTATAGTGATATCCGAGTACGTACCTCACAAAGGTGGCATGCTAGAACGATCATTCAGTCAAAATTCATTACAAAACTTTTGTTTCTTTAAAACAAGGTACACGTAATCACTAATCAAATCGAGGCCATGTCATTTAAAAACATTTCCATTTACAAGTTAAAATTATTACAAACATTAGTATTCAACAATAACTTGGGCCCATTTCAGGTACAAAACACTTGCAATCATAAATTCATTTCATTTCCAAATCATTTACATACACTTTGTACAATTCTTACGGAACATAATTCAAAAATAAAATCACTGAAGACATATGCAGGTGGAAATTGATCCCGACCCCTAACTCATGCTTATTTGCAGTGGCTGGACTCCAATTGGTCTGATTGGATAACTCCTCTGAACCTGAAAAGCCACATTGCAATTTTTGATGAGTTTTGCAACTCAATGAGTGAACCATCATTGATGATTTCACCTGATTACATACAACATCACATATATCACAGATATTCATTCAAAACATATAATTATTTTTCAGACACTCACATAACATGGCATAACCTATGGTTACTCATTACAACTTTGCAAATCATTCATAAATTTCAATCTTATATCAATGTTATATGTATGAGACTCACATTCGTTCTTATTGTTGTGACTGAGTGCCTAACACATACTTATACAAATACTGACCCATAGGGCTCAGTCAAAACCGAATCACGGAGCATAGCTCTACATGCACACACATATATTATGAAGCAAAGCTCTACGTGCAGAACATATATTACGGAGCACAGCTCTACGTGGAAGCGTTTCATACTGGCTACTCAAGTCACAACGCCTTTATCTGAGCATGCATTTTATGAAATGCATCAAATACTGATTATGTCATAT
>JANKOE010000007.1:15585298-15595405 GCA_026284465.1 Erythroxylum citrifolium | reverse complement strand
TAAGAATGAGATTGCATTAGTTAAGGAAGTGGATTTGGGACAATTGCAAGTTTAACAAGGACAAGATTTATGTTTGACTTCCATGGAAAATCTGGAAAAATTGAGAAAGAATTAGCCAAAGTGTCCTTCATGAAAGATGTAGTTCGTCTTTTTAACTTTCTGACATTATAAAGTTTGTAATTTTTGGATGTCGGCGTTAAGAGATATGAATGATACAAGTTATGATGTTGCATAGGGTTTGTATATGATGACAGCTATGGTGTATTGATGAGAGTTGTAGTTTTGATGATTTAAATGGATTGATATTTGAGAGTTTGATGAGATAATTTAGATGGTTGAATTGTTATGAAGTGATTTTGCATGATAAGAAGTGAAAATTATGAAGATTATAAGTGTTTATGGTGTTAAGATGAAGATAGGAAGCATGAAAGAAGGTTTGGAGGGGTTTTGGGAAGCCCCATGTCCGTTTAACGGACTTAGAGTCCGTTCGAGTCAAAAAGGACCCCTTGCCCAGTCTATGTCCGTTAAACGGACATGGAAGTCCGTTTAACGGACCTTTTCGAGTGAAATGGTGCAGTTTGCCCGATACATGTCCGTTCGGGAAAGATTGCAATATTTGACCCTCTTTGAGGCAGAATCAGGATTTGTGGTATTCATGAAAGTTTTAGATCTAGAAGTCTTCTTTCCAATGGTCCAAAAATGAAAGCACTCAGACATTTGTGGTAAAAGTTATGGCATTCGCGCCAAGAGAGGTACAGATCTATTTAAGGTATAAACATGGTCTATTCTTTTAGACATAACTCCCTCATCTGACCTTTAATTGAAGTGATTCTTAAACTAATGGATTCCTAAGATATGTAGCTATCTCTCCTGAAAATTTGGCATCATTTGGAGTTGAATTGAGGAAGTTTGAATTAAAGTAAGTGAGAGGTCGGTTGAGAGAGCATGAATGATGTATGAGCACATTTTGGTATTTTGATGATATCTTGAGCTGTAGAGCTCCGATTGAGGTGATTCTTGATCTAAAACAAACAAGAGACATAAAGCTATGATTTCTATGAAGAAGTTAAACTAAAATTAAGATTTTAAGTTTTCCAAATTCTATTCGCAAGTGAGAGAAAAGGGTTTCAAGCATGGTGACAGTTTTGTGTAGGGCACACCATTTAACAAATTACGAGTGAATTTTTGGATTGTTATGAGAGCGAAGATAAATTGATGATGTCCAACAAAGGTTCAATGAAAAAAAAATATAATACCCTTCAAGGTTATATGCACGCTCACGTTTCATGATTTTCGCAAGAAGGTTGGGTTCCGGAAACGGGATCCAACAGTTAATGTAGCTTGCAAAAACAAATAATGCCTATATCATTTTCATGTTCACGCGTGTGATAAAAAATATGATCTTGAATAGAAAATCAACACCAAGTTAGGATGTACATGTCATGAAGGTTATACATAAACAAAAGACAATAAGATTGATATGGATGTGTCAATCTATAAGGTAAGGTGGAGTCTACTAGGACAATATTCTATTATCCCTAAGATAATCCAAAAACTCTTGGCTTAAGTATTCACCACCTCAATCCGATTGAAGTGATTTAATACTTCTCCCAAATTGTTTCTCAACTTCATTTCTGAATTCTTTGAACCTCTCAAAGGCTTTAGACTTGTATCTCATAAGATTCACATACCAATATCGAGAATTATCATCGATAAAGGTAATGAAGTATACGAAACCACCTTTGGCCTGTATGGACATCGGACCACATACATCAGTATGTATTAGGTCTAAAACTAATAAGATGCCTTTTTCTGCTTCAAGGACTCCAGACAAGCCTTACAATTTCTCTTCTAGTGGCCATCCTTGCCATAGTGGAGGCAAGTTCCCTTCAAGGCAGTCTTCTTTGCTTTCTTGACACCTCCCTTAGGCCCTACAGACTTCTTCTTCTTTTGGCTCTTTTTCTTCAAACCAGAAGAGTCCACCAGCATCACAACCTTGTCTTTGCAGATAGATGACTCAACTGGCTTGAGCATGTTGACCAGCTCGAGAATTGTGTTGGATATATTGTTCATTCGATAGTTAAGTACAAATTGTGAGTAACTATCAGTTAAACCCGTCAGAATTAAGTCAATACTTAATTCATGATCCAAAAGAAACCCCAAAGAGGCCAACCGCTCGATGTAGCCATTCATCTTCAGTGTGTACTACACTGGAGATGTCCCTCAACCATCTTGGAGCAGAAGAGCAATCGCGAAGTCTCAAACCTTTCAGACCTTGCTTGCTCATCAAAGAACTCCCTAAGATGATAGACTATAAGTATGAGCATCCATAGCCTCGTGTTGCTTTTGCAACTCTGGTGATATAGTGGCTAGCATAATACAACTAGCCATCTCACTATCATCGAGATGCTCCTTATATGCCCTCCAATCATCATCAGAAGAATTAGCAGTATAAGGAATTTAATAACACGCATTATGACTCCCGCTATTTTTCACGAATTCAGAACCCTTAATATAAATATGAGAGAACTTGTAGAGAAATTCTCCTAGTAGGTCAATATCCAATATCCCTAAGAATGACCTTGGGTTTGCCCAACAAGCCACCTTTGTTCAACCGGTAGGTATCGATCATACCAATTGCATCTCCAATGCAACTATCAAATATAGTGCTATCAACTGTTGATGTGTGCACACTCATTAGGCTTTCGACTCTTGACATGTGTACATCTAATATACACTAACCAAGTTCGTCTATGTTCACGTTGATTTTGAGTTTGCCCAACAAACCAATGCTTCTAGTTAAAACCAACCCATTAATTCGAAAATCCTATTTCTATGGTTCGAACATATCCGTGTAAAGCGGGCTTAAGTTTACCCAATAACCCTAACTTTAAAAGGACTCTGGTTCTCGCTATATTAAAGGAAGGCGTTAGTTTTAATATTCTAAGTTAGGGGTTTGACTAAGGTCTCATCTAACTTAGATGGTCTTATAGATATAACTCATATATATGTATATATATATATACATATAGTTACTATAACTACATGGCATGATATGGACTACTCAATCAAATTGAGCCTAAGCCCATAACCATCCATCATACAAGCCCGCTATTTTTCTCCTAACCATGCATTCTCTAATGCATATATGTAAACATTTTATTTTGGTTATGACATCTTATGGATCCTAACATGAAAGCCCAATCCAACACTTGGATCTAAGCCAATCTAATACTTAGATTTATTATCTTCCTTTTACTAACTTGGCTAAAATTACTATTGTATGTTATTTCATTTGGAATTAATATTAATCTAATTAACATGAATGCCTAATTTCAAAAATTAATTCATAATTAACTTACCTTAAAATAATTATTTGATGTCCAAAATTAAACAACTTCAATTTTGTCACACATGTCAATTTTTCTAATCTTACTAGAAAATCTATTGCTCTACTAAAATTAATTCAAAATGAATTTATATAATTTTCCAAAATTCACAAATCATCAAATTATCATTCCAACTATCTCTAGGTCGTTTCATGATGATCAAAATAATTTAGGAATCACCCAAAAATTATTGTGATCACCGAAACATCGATAAGATAAGAAAAATGACAAATATGACTTCTAAAATTTTTCTAGAAATCAAATTTTAAGAAAAATCATTTAAGCATAAATCAAACATCAAATTAACACATTTTTATCACATAAAAATATTTTTAAGGTTCTGGAACCGAAATATAAGCATACAAAAACATCAAACAAAACAGATCCAACAATTTCTAAAAAACTTCCAGATCTAGAAAATTGTTTGATAAAATTATTAAAACATTTTAAATAATTCTACAAAAAGTACATAGGTATAAACACATCCCAAATATGTTCACATAATTTTTCCAAAATAAAATTCCCCGAAAATCATGTGTAACCTCATTAGTTTAGCCAATAGACATCACATGTCCAACAGAAAGACAGATTTCATGCATGTTTTTGTAAATTCAAAATTAAATATTTTAATCAAATTAAAATTATTTTCAATCACACTGAATCATTCACTTACATCTTATGAACAAATTGGTGAAAGAAAACCATGAAAACCTTTTTTCTATAATTAATTTCGAACAAAACATTACAAGCACAAGATGGCTCTGATACCACTGTTAGGTTCCAATCTTGCATCTCATACATAATATATATCAAATATATGTAGCAAAAAATAAAACAGAACCTCAAAAACTAGATCTACTCATGCATATAGATATAAAAAACAAAAACATGAAATGTAAGATGTTTACATACCTTTTCGACGAACTCCTTCATTCTTTAATCTTCTTCGCATTGGGTTATCGTAAACTACAACAATCAACATAGACTGTCTCTAATGAAAGTCCACACGAAGATAGAAGGATAAAACCACATTAGGAGATGTCTAAAGTTCTTTCTTTGTGCTAGCAAAGATAAGAACTCTTGTGAGAGTTAGAGAGAAAAATAGTGTGTGTGTAAGAAAGAACTTTTCTTTTGCTTGTGTCTTACACAAGGTACATGAAAATTATCTCTATTTTCTACACCATTTGGCCTTCCATAACCACCATCACTAATGGATAGTTATGAAAAGTTAATGGTCATAAATAGTTTGCATTAATGAAAGTTATGAGAAGTTAATGACAATGAATAACATGCATTAAAGGAAGTTTGGAAAGTTAATGGCTATGAATAGCTTGCATTAATAAAAGTTTGAGAAGTTAATGGTCAAATTGGCAACCAACAACACTTGTTTCTAATCCATTCTAAGCAATGCTTTCTACTATGATCACATCGCGAAACAATCCCAAAATACTCTCTCATATCTTGAATCACCATTTAAGACCATTTTACTCATCCTTCAGATCTCTTATATGTGTGACCCATTAGGTTCCTGGTTATGTTGGTCACTTGAATTAACACTTAATTCAAGTAAATCAAGAGCGGTATCTAACAACACGTCATGACCTCCAATTGACCAGAAGTCAGTGGTTTGACTACGAACCTTTCCATACTCAATGTTGCCACGCAATTTGTCATTTTGCCATCTATACCCCACTTGATTCAGAGTATGATCAAAATGTCAACTCCCACTAAAATGACTACATCACATCTAGTCCAAGTGATATTAGATCTTGTCCTAAGGATCTCATTACTATATGTATCATTGAAGACCCTCTTCATGACACATATTTGCTCTGATCAGAGACTCCCAAGTAATGACCCTGACAAGAGACCGTGGGTATCATCTCCTTCTATCAGGAGTGGTGAATCCTTTATTGGTTACTCAATTACCTTCGAATACCTCAAGTTATATCCAATCACCACCCTATGAGTAACCCCTGAAAGGCACCGATGAATGGAGTCAAAGCACAGGATCAGTATTTGAGATATTCTTGAGCATCTCAAGTCAAAGGATACTTGCACCATTGCTATGATGAGACTATCATTGACATAAGAATAGAATATCTATATGGTTGTCTCATAGTAGGTCAATCCAATGTACTAACTACCCTTAGCAAGCATCCATATGTTAACCCTAAACAAATCATATCTACAGCTTATGAGATCTACTACTTGATCCAATCAAAGAGTATAACATGTGCTAGTCTATCCGGATTAATGATATCTCATCTCATTAATCCTATGATTAGGGAAAGTTTAGATACTAATATAATTACACATGATAGGAATCTCATTATCATCATCTCACCATGATTTCCTCCATACTATGTTTTGTATCAAGGATAGGAATCTCATTATCATAATCTCATCATGATTTCCTCCATCTATGCTTGTTTTAAGGACTACATTAAATCAATTTAAGATCAACATCAAATTCATAAATGTATGACCATTGAAATAATAAAAAATGTCTTTATTAATCATAAAATGAATAACAGAAAATCCCAATTTGTGAAGCATTTGGCTCCATACCGATTTAGTGTAAGTGCAGTTGAAGAATAGGTGATTCCTATCTTTGGTTGTGAGATGACATAAAATGCATATAGGATAAGTGCCATACCATCTATCTTTGGTGCTAAGTCTATTCTTGGTCACTAACCACGCGATTATGGAGGCTTTTGGATTGAGACTTTTCTTCCAAATCAACTTGAACTAAGGGATTATTGGGTATACTGGCTGAAGGCTTCTGTAATATGACTTGTTTGTAAAGAGGCCTTTGGGATGAGGTTTCCAAAAAAACCATGTCCTCTTGATTGTTGTTGACGATATTTGAGAGATATTGACTTAATAGTTTGTACCCTCTATAGTTCCCAAACCATTGCCCATCGACAATGAGAGTTGAAGCTTTAGTTTGGATTGGGATTCGATTTCTGAGTTACTCTAGGTCTATTCTTTGGATTAATAGACTAAACCCAGTCCAATTGTCAAACCAAATAGAGATATTACATCCATTTCCCAGCTTGTGAATGATGAGAGGGCATATCTATGATCTGATACTTAGCATTTGCTTAAATACCCATGAGCAGTCCGTAAAGCTTGTTAATTGCCAGAAGTTTTGATTCTGCAAGTAAGTTTGATGGATCCATTTGATCCAAATGGCATTCTTATCAGTATAAAGTCTCTATATCTTCTTACACAATAGCACTTTCTGTAACAAGTTGGTTGAGAGTATTCCTAACCTAACCTGTTTCCTAGGAAGCGAGACTTCTTCCCATTTGACCTTGGCTTTCCTTGCATTTTTCGTAGCCCCGAACATAGAAAAGCTTTTATAGTACGTTCGAGCTCCTTGATCACTTTTCTTGGCAGCATCAAGTGGTTGATCCAGTGTATTTATAGATTATTAAGAACTGATTGGATAAGCATAACTCTTGCAGTCATAGAGAGAATCTTGTTTTGTCAAGCTAGGATTTTGGCTTTATATTTTCTCTAGGAGTGGAATACAATCTCTACATGTTAGCTTGGTATGAGAGATGGGGACTCCTAAGTACTTGAAGGGAGTGGTGTGTAGTTCCATACCCAATGTCTATGTTATTTCAACTTTATTATTGACATCAGCTGAACAAAAGAAATTGCTCTTTTGAAGATTAACTTGCAAGCCTGACCAACAAGAGAACCTCTACAAAATATCTCTGAGAATGTTGATTGAAAATATATCAACTCTAGACAAAAGAAGTAAATCATCAGCAAGCATGACGTGTGATTTTTAAAGCTCTGCATTTATAGTGGAAACAGAATATGCCATTATGAAGAATAAGTTTACCAAGCATTGTCGATAGCCCTTCAATGGCTAAGATGAAGATATACGGAGAGAGGGGGTCTCCTTGTCGTATTCCACGTGCACACTTCACTTGCTTTGTAAGGACTCCATTAACTAGAATACTTACTGAGGAGGTATGTAAGCAAAGCTTTATCCAATTAATGAACTTCAAGGGAAAGTCCATAGCCGACAGACATGCTTCAATAAAATCCCAACTTACTGTATCAAATGCTTTGTAAAAATCAATTTTCCAGAGACAACATTTCAAATTCTTACCAGTTTGATAGCTTCTTAACAGCTCTTGCATAAGCAATATACTATCACCAATGGTTCTTCCTTCCATGGAAGCTCCTTGTGTGGGGTTAATAATCTCCTTCAATGCTTTTTAAAAACGACTAGCCAGCAGCTTGGCAATAACTTTGTAAATGGTATTATAATATGAGATGGGTCTATAATTTGTCAAAGAGGATGGATTTGGATTTTTGGGAATGAGACAGATGAACGTGTGGTTAATTTCTCTTAACATTTTGTTTGATGACAGTGTTTCTTGTATAGCTTGAGTGAAAAAGTCTCATGTGATACTCCACGTGTATTGAAAGAAATGAGCTATGAAGCCATCCATCCCAGGAGTTTTCAAGGGGTTTAGAGAAAAGAGTATTTCTTTAATATCGGAGTCATAGATAGGAGCTATTAGGCAATCTTTAATGGATTGATGTAAAGCTGTCGATGAATCTATGTATTGAAATAGACTGGTTGGTCTGGTGAGAATAACCCATCAACTGCTCAAAATAGGTTTTAGTGATATCCAAAAGTGCTAATTGGTTAGAATGGTGATTACAAGAGCAGTTAGGGAGTTGCATAATTCGGTTGATATTTCTCCTAGCAAGTATAGAAGCATGAAAGAAGGCAGTGTTCTGATCACCATCTTTTAACCAGATGGTTCTTGCTTTCTAGTGCAAGATAGATTGTTGCAAGAAAAGGGCTTGTTATAATTCATTAATTCTCTGCAATTCTATCACACATTTGGGTATTATGAGAAAATTGATAACAGTTAGTCCGAGCTTCTTGTAGACGGATTTTGCATTTTTGAACCCTTCTATAACTGTGAGCAGAAAATGATTTGATAGCTATTTTGACCCTTCATAGCTTCTGCATTAGCTGATAAGATTTATGCCCCTCTATATGTTATTGCTAGCATTCTGTAACTAGATCCAGAAATCCTTCTTGTTTGATTAGCCTATTGAAGAATCTGAAAGGAGCTCGTCGAACAACATGGTTATGTAGATTATGAATAAGGATTTATGAATTATCTGAGAGCAAATTGTCACCAAAATGAGCAAAGGATTGAGAAAAGGAATTTAACCATTCCGAGTTCACCATAGCTCTATCCAGCTTCCTTCGAGTCATATATTGCCCTTGTTGCTTGTTGTTCCAAGTAAGGAATCTTCCATTATAACTTAAATCAGTTACTAGAACTTGTTACAAAAATGCTTCAAGCTCTCTGTTGGAGACCTGTTGTAATCCCCTCCCTCCTTTCGATTATGTGCTCTTATAAACACAATTAAAATCCCCAATGATCAACCAAGGATTACTGATAGTGTTTTGCAGAAGTTGTAGGTTGTTCCAAAGCAAACAGTCTTTGAAATTGGCAATTTGAAGCATAAAGAAGGGGTATTTCAAACGCGGGGGAGCATTGTCTTCTAGTTCCTTCAAAAGACTATTAGAGCAAGCAGATAGCAACCTTGAAGATTCACAAGTAAAGTGTTAGGCCTCCCATTATGCAAGTATATTCTAGAAGGGCAAGGCAAGGGGTAACCAAGTAAAAGGTTACTCCATTCGGTTAGGCAGGGGCATGAGAGAGGATGTGAGGGGGAGTTAGTTACGGTACTGAGAGATTTAGCAGAAAGAATAAATAGTGCATTGAGGGGGGAGAGGGACGGCATGTTATTGAGTATACTTTGAGTGTGTGTGAGCCATAGGCTGGAGGTTCCTGGTCCTCGAAACCAGATTTATCCTTTGTATTCGTTCACTGAAATCTATAGCAAACTACATATTTTCCATACCTGTTTTTGGGATTCTAACATAAAGGTGATGTCTTTTTCCGTTGTAGAGGAAATGCTAAATTTGATTGTTCTAATTTGTTTTGAAAGGACTCCAAAATTGATACATGTGCTTACACTTCATTAGGGTTTTGCTTTGTTTTCGATAAGAACAAATGCAAAAGCTAAAAGGTGAAATTATTGAAAAGAAGCACTAGATGCAGGTCCTGGAGCAATGCATGATTGGATCAGTTGGCAAGACTTCATGTAAAACAAACAGCTCTGAAATTTCACAGGTAATTTTATGTATTTGTCTAAAATTGCAGATTGGATGATTGCATATGCAATCAACTAATGGAGACTTGGAAAAAGGGTATGTTGAATTTGTATTTAGCAGCAGTTCAGGGAATAGAAGAGTTACTTTACTGACCTTGTTTTTCATATTAATATCCTATAGCTTCAATTGATTGTTTTACTAGCTGTGTTTTGTTCTAGAAAATATTTTCTTATTGTTTTTGTAAAATATGCTTTTATTATGATACAACTGCCAGTAAATGCAATGTATATGTTATATAATGGCAAAAGGTACTTCCAAATTGAAATCATTGAGTTGTAAGTTTTAATGTTTTGGCTACTTATCAGTATTGGAAGGACAGAGGGTTGAAACTTAAGTTTATCGAATGACAGAATGCACTTCAAAGAGTAATTTGTTGTCTAATGCTGTTGTTAGCTACCTGCAGGCTATTTCCAAGCTCACAACTCAGCTAAATGAAAAAACTTTTGAACTTGAGGTTTGTTATCTAATATTCTTGTTACTGTTGAC
>JANKOE010000007.1:15544055-15557482 GCA_026284465.1 Erythroxylum citrifolium | reverse complement strand
AAATATAATATAAAATCATTTGTAGCTATCAATAAATGTTATAATAAACTCAACAACAACATTCTATCAATGTCATGAAAAACTTATCTATAATATTTTTAAATTGTTACAAAATTCATATCTACTAAATGTTAATGATGTTGCAAAAAGTTAATATATAACAGTTCAAAAATGTTATAAATAGATAATTAATAGCATTTATAAAATATAATATAAAAACATTTTTGGCTATCAATAAATGCTATAATAAACTCAACAACATTCTATCAATGTCATAGAATACTTATTTATAACATTGTTAGAATGTTACAAAATTCATATCTACTACATGTTAATAATGTTGCAAAAAGTTAATATATAACAGTTCCAAATTGTTCCAAATAGATAATTAATAACATTTATAAGATATAATATAAAATCATTTGTAGCTATCAATAAATGCTATAATAAACTCAATAACAGCATCTATCGATGTCATGGAAAACTTATCTATAACATTTTTAAAATGTTATAAAATTCATATCTATGACATGCTAATGATGTTGCAAAAAGTTAATATATAACAGTGTAAAAATGTTACAAATAGTCAATTAATAACATTTATAAAATATAATATAAAATCATTTGTAGCTATCAATAAATGTCATATTAAATTCGACAATAACATGTCAAAATTGTTACTAAAGCATCATATCTTTAGTAACATGGGCTGTCATAACATAGTCATTAGTGTTACCATTCATATTTAATAACACTTATCGCCTGTTACCGTATGACATTTTTGTTGTAGTGAATATGTTCATTTCTTCTAACACGAGGAATCAGTCAAGGTTGAGCAGGAGAATTGGCTTCAGAATTCAAATTCCACCATTTAGATATGTTAGTATCCCTATTACCACTGTTAAGCCAAAATTTATTGACTGCATTACCCTAATTGAATCATACAAAGCAAGAATCAATACTTGGCAAAATAAATTTATATCCTTTACTACTAAGCTAACTCTTATCAATTATGTCCTAAATAGTCTACATGCACATTGGGTTGCCTATTTAATACTCCTTAAGAGAGTCATTGAGGAGATTGAAAGGAGCATCAAAGCTTTCTTATGGTCTAATAAAGCAGAAAATTCGAAAGGGGCAAAGGTTAAACGGAAAGAGATATCCATTCCAAGGAAGATGAGTGGCTTGGGAATTATTCCTGTTTCTCTTATGCTAAAAATCCTTTTAAGTAAAAAGCTTAGGAGGTTATACATGCACAAGGGAGCATTATGGATCAAATGGGTTAATGGGCTCTGTCTAAAAAGACTAGAATATGTGACAGTTGGAAATAAATAAGGGACACTCCTCATACTTCATACAGGACATGATTCTCTATCCCATTTTTATATACCAATCTTGTTTTATTTGATTTCAATCATTTATTTTAGTAGGTTCTACATAAATAAATGGTTAAGATCAAATAGGATAGAATTGGTATATGAAAAATGAGACAAAGGATTTGAGGATTGGTATATGTGTTGCCAGATTGTCGGGTATTTTAATGCTTTGATTCTCAAAGACGACGACGTCAATTCATTTGCGGGTCACCTTTAGGACATGGAACATAGTTTGAACCAACACGACATCGAATTGACGATTCGACAGGTTGGCACGTGATCATGTCCTTGCGAAATTCAACCCATCGTCTTCATTCGGTTACTCGTTCCTCGGCAGGCAGCAGAGTCTCAGACAGACTCATGTAAACTCTAGTTCTATTGAAGC
This sequence comes from Erythroxylum citrifolium, assembly GCA_026284465.1. NCBI lineage: Eukaryota > Viridiplantae > Streptophyta > Magnoliopsida > Malpighiales > Erythroxylaceae > Erythroxylum > Erythroxylum citrifolium. The sequence continues at coordinate 15,555,721 of JANKOE010000007.1, read as the reverse complement.
TCTCCTTAACTGTTTCACCTTCCAACTCACCAAAAAATTTTCATCTGCTGTCTCATTTAATCCCATCTTACTGCTGCTGCCGCTTCTAAGATGGACACAAGGCTAGTTTTGGGCATGTCTCCTCCTGGGTACACTTGCTTACTTTGTTATCATTCTGCTTGTTCATTCCTTTCTTAGCTGCTTTACGTACCATTTGTTTCTACATCTTTATCATCAATTTGGTTGCTGTTGTTCCCTTCCAGAGATGTCAGAAAACGAATGATGTTTCTTAAAGAGTACTAGAAAGTATTCTACGGCATAGTAATTACGCTAACTATTTGGATTGTATTTGAAATCTGTGGACGGGAAGTGACATAATACTGGGCAAAACTTAAATATCCGTAATGCTCACCGCCACCAGCAATTTTTCTCTTTCCATTATGAAACACCCAAAATCACTTTTCATAAAATATATTTTGAGTGCAAAGAAATGGGGAGAGTGATCCAAAAATGCATTTGGAACAGGAACATATATTATGGCTTGAATGAAGGAACGGCCTAGTATAGTTCAACTCTGCATGTTGCCATGCAAAAATTTAGTCAGGATCCGCATGAACTTTGTCAGACTTATTTGCAAAATTTTCCAAAATCAGGTTGAATAATCTCTCTTGAACTTACTCAAATTCCAATGTTTTCTTATGCAAATTTCATTTTCGGACTGAACACCAGGAGAAATTTCCGCATCCAGCATGCTAAATGTTACATCACTTGCCTGTTTATAGTACAATCTTTGTTCCTTTTTTTTTTTGGAGAAATTAAAGATTGAATTGAAGAATAATAGTAATGTTAAGAGAAACAAGCAACTAGCTAAACAAGTTCATACACTGAAGTTAATACTATAAAAGGAGAAGATTATGCAAAGAAGCTAGCATATTTCTCCTAGTGTGCCTTCCTTATTTGATGCTCCTGGCGTCATGATCATCTGAGATTGAAAGTCTTTCCAAGCAGGATAGAATTTGATCCCCTATCAACTATTTAGTCTAGTCTGCAAAACGAGAGACCAAAAGCCAAGTTTATATCGGCTAGAGATTTCTTATCAACTTGGAGAGAGCTTGAAAGCTAAAAGTTGTTCTCTTATTAAGCTCATTAGCTCCATAAAGATTTGTTGCTTCTTTGTTGACTTGCCTTGGAAGATCCTTTGATTCCTTTCTTTCCATATATACACTACTCTTTTAAAGGATATTTTGAATATAATGGAATCCTCCTTGGTTCTCCATTTTCTTTGATTGATCCAAGCTATCATATCTGGCCAAGTTTGAGTTGGACACGAGAGTTTGCATTTGTGTAGGATCTCTTGCCATAAGTAGAGAATTCACATTGAAAGAATAGATGCTCAATGATTTCAAGTACTTGATAGTAGAAAGAGCAGTTGTTGAAGATGAGTGTATTACCATGAATTTTTTCTTTGGTTAACCTTTCTCTAATGGCTAACCATAAAGTGAAAGAGAACTTAGAATGGTTTGTTGGAACCAAGCCAACCTATCCCAAAACACTTTAGGGGCTTTGCTTCTTAGGACACGTTTGCATGAGTTGTTTAAGTAGTTGCCTAAGGGGTGTCTTAACTAGATGATGGGGTGTCTTGACCAGATGATAGAGTCTCTATCGTTGGAATTTGGATTGTAAAGGGGAGCAATGGTAAACAGCTTATCTCTGGTTCTTTGGCTAATATTGAATCTATTTTCACTTAGGACCTTTCTTATTGAAACCTCTTCAGATATAGTTTCCTTTACAGTTGTCACTTAAAGGCCCCAGTATGCCCTATTTATGATATCAAAAGTTGGTATTGGAACCATCCTCTAACCTATGCTTGAAATCTAGCCTCATTTGATACCTCAGCTTTAGGATATGGAGCATGGTCCGAGAAGAATTATATTTTATGGAGAAAGATTAGAAGTTTGATGCTCTAGATAGTGAGAATGAACCTATTTAACCCATAAGGATTCTTTGTCAACCAAAATCCTCCAAATTCTCTTGGCCATTAGGACTCTATTGGTTAGTATTATGTGTGCAATGCCTAGACTCGCCCCATCTGTAGGCAAGCAAACATTCCCTCATCCCACTTTAGCTACAAACCTTGCTAATGTCTCTTGACCAAAGGAAACTCCTGAGCATCTTCTCAATAGTTTTGATTAAGCTCTTTGGGAATATTATCTGAGAAGACCTGTACACATGTACAGAGTTTAGAACAAAATTTATAAGTTGAATTCTACCAACAAAAGAGTGGCTCTTGTTGCACTAACTATTAGTTCTCTTTTTTATGCTTTCAATGAGAGGCAAAAAGTCCCTATAAGTTGATCTTTTATGGGAAATAGTGATGTAGGACAAATAGAAGTACTACTAACTAAAATTCACAAAATTAATAAATATAGCTGATATTAGGTTATTGTAATATCAAGTTTCAGGTCTGGATTTCAGCTAGGAATGTTGAAATTTCGTTTTTTGATATATTTGATTGTTGGAATTTAGGCTTAGAATTTCATGGTTTAATATGGCTAGAATTTAGGTTTAAGATAGCTAGAATTTTGGTTAGGTTTGCTGGAATTTATTGAGGAACACAAAGAATGGAGGGTAGAAATCTATGAATCACTCTTAGGGTGTAAGACTCACTCTTAAAAGTAAGCATCACATCTTCTAGTTGAAAACTCAAGTTTGAAGTAAAATTCAGGATTGTTATTTATGAAAGGCTAAGTATACAAATATTTATATAGAAGTTATTAGAACCCTTATTCTAGTAAGAAAAGAGTTCCAAACAAATTTAAATTCTATCTAATAAAATTTTTACAGATTTAAGCCCTAAACAATTAGGATAACATATTTAACTCACTACTATTCCATATGTAATATGGAATCATAATAATCTAAATTTCAGGCTTTATCTTTGTTGTCAACTCAATTTCTAATACTCATCCTATTAAATTAAGGCTTGTGGTTAACTAATTTTTCCTCTTTTATCTCTTTTATAGACTTTAAGCTCTTTTGCATCAAATAGGTAACCACAAATAAGTAAAAGGAAGTTGTTCGACTTGGAGGCTTGTCGGATTTGAGATCCAAAAGGTCAGATAAGAAGCAGATGATGAAATAAAGACCTAGCTCTTTCCTTGATTCATTACAAGATCAGATAACTCTTTGAAAGTTCTAATAGATGTGATTAAAGAACTAATGGAGTGAGAATCAACCCCTGAGAGTAGTAATAGGTTATCTGCAAATAATAGGCTATATATATTGAGTCTTTTGCATTTTTTATGGAATTTGAATTTCCTCTCCATTCTTGTCACATAACCAATAAGTATAGACTGAACATTAGTGCTTAATGTAAAGAGTTAAGGGGATGAAGGATTACCTTACCTTAATCTTTTAGCAACTTTTAATGACCTTTGTTGGTTTCCTATTCACTAGTAGCTATGACAGACCTTGGTAATGATTGTTTAATAAAATTAGGAATTTTGGAGAAAAATCAAATGCATTCAAGGTGTTGATGATGAATTTCTAGTTGATTGAGTCAAAAGCATCGTGAAAATCTATCTTGATTGTACAATTCCTAAATGAGAGTTCTTTATTATAATTCTTGAAGCTAAAGTTAGGAGGATATCATCTCCTATTTGTCTCCTTTCATTAAATGCTCCTTATGTTTGATCAGTGAGGGGCTTTATCACCACTTTAATTCTTGAATCCAAGAGCTTTGCAATAACTTTTTGATCTATATTCTTTCAAGGAGCAAGAGTATAGGCAGTTTTGGAATAAGAATTATGAAAGTCTTATTAATTTCTCTCAACATTTTGCCTTTATTAAAAATTCAAGAATAGCCTCTAACACACTACATGCGTGGTGAGGTGCCAAGGTAAAAAAAAAGAAAAGAGCATTAAATTTATCAAGACTTAGTACCATATTATGTTTGAGCTCAAAGAAAGCCTTTTCCATATCATCTTAACAGAAAGGAAGAATCAAACTATTTGCATCAGCTCCTGAAATTCGAGCAGTAATGAAAGAGTTAAGCATCCGCATAGAATATAAACAATTCGTAGCTGAACCAAGAGTGTTTGTGAAATAATCATATGTTTCTTTCAACAAATCAGCTTGGGAATGAACCAAGGAACCAGCTTCTTTTTGAATTGTTGCAATTCTATTGAGGTTCTTTGTTGAGAATTGACTTGTGAAGAAAAGATGGATTCCTGTCACCATCATTGAGCCATTGGACTCTTGATCTTTGTTTTATAATAGAATAGCTAACCTCCATAACTTGAGTGCAAACTTGCAAAGCTTTATTTTCCTCTTCTTGTTTTCTAATAATAGTTGGGTATTAATAAAGTATTTGTTGGGCCTTAGCTAGTCTAGCTTTTGCATCTATCACTACTTTGTGATTATTTCTATAATTATGTTGATTAAGTAGATTTTAAGTTGCTCCTTAATCAAGTGCATCTTTCTCATATAAATGAAAGAGTGCAAGCCTTGAAACGAGTGATTTAAACATTTGATGATGGCCCTTTCAAAACCTTCATCATTCACCAAATAGTTGTTGAATCCAAAAGGATAAGATCTCTTTTGCCTCAAAATAAGGCTTAGGATCACAATTGGAGTGTGATTAGAGAAGAGGGGATTGTTAAAATCAACTTTGCTTTTAGGAAAGAGACTTGACCAGTAGCTATTGAACTTTGCCTTCTCAAGTTTTTTCTTTAAGAATCACCTACCCTGTTGCTTGTTACTTCAAGAGAAAAAATAGCCTGCCATTTTGAGGTCAGTAACTTACAATATTACTAAAGCAAATGCAAAAATCTTCTGAATGGTTCTAGAGATAAGCATCGTCTTCTACTTCCAAAGGATGTAAGGTGCTATTGAAATTACCTAACATAATCCAAGGATTTTCAATACTCGCTTGGATTTCCCCCAGTTTTGTCCATAAGGAATTCCTTTGAAATGCAAAGTTAGGGCATAAACAAAAGTTATATGAATGCATAACTTCTCCTGTAAAAGCTTTAAATCTAAATGGTTGAATTGATCAGAGATTATCTAGATTGAAAGCTACTACAATTTTACCATTATAATGGCAACAATGGTTTGAGATGATAGACCATTGATTACTAAAAAACCAAGATCTTTGTAGTTCTCTTTCTTCAACTTCGTTTCCAAAAGACCAATCAAACCTGGTTTTAATCCCTATAAATAGTCTCGAAGAAGAAGTTGTTTTTGAGGCTGAAGCCTTATAACATTCTAGGAGAGAAAAGTTATTGTGAAGACTGGTTTATAGATGGTATATTGTTCCTCCTTTTGAGTTTCCTTTTAATCGTGGATTTGAAATCATTATCTAATTCAGTGATATTTTGAATAATTGGAGAGCTACGATTGAGAGCCTTAGATGTCTTAAAAATGGAGGGAACAATGTTGTGATTGGCAGGCAAAATTATGGCTTGGTTTGGTTTATTGCTAAATGAATTCTAAGTGTTTGGCTTTAAAGGATCTTTGTCTATCTCCTGAAGAGCACTAGCATTTATGTTGCCTATTGTTGATTCTATGTTGTTGGAGGCATTATAAGGAATAGGCTCTAATGACACATTCTCAACTTTTAAGTTTCTGTTTCCCATCTTCTTTTCCTAAATCAATCTCCTTGTCTCTTAGAACGTTTAACCACATTAGCTCATAGTAATAGCCATTTTGAAATTTCCTACCTATGGGCTTCCACATCTTGCCTTGGTGGTGAACCTGAGGTCTTTGTTGGTATGAAACTGAGACCTCATCTTTATAGAGTTCATCAACTTCATTAAGTCTCAATATAGAAATCACTTCTAGAATCCCTTGATTAATGTGCACATTCACACATATTCTAGCGTAACTTACACTCTTCATGCTTGTAGCGGATTCATCCATTCCGATTGGTTTTCCTATGAAACTTGCAAGGTGATTGAGGCCAAAGGTGGTCCAATATTCAAGTAGGATATTATGGACGTTAATCCAAAGAGGAACTTGTTTTTTCTCAAGTGCTTGAAGGTGAGTGCCTAATTTCCATTTCTGTACGAATATGGTCATATTGCTAAATTGTAATGGCCATTATCGTGGACCTTTTGAGTATTCTCAAACTTGAAAAGGAAGAAATTATCCTCATTAACTAGGGCTTCTTCAAATCTATGTATTTCCAATGTTTATGAGCCCATGTATTTAAGGGTGGGAAAGTAGACCTTTTGTCTAAGAAAAAATCAATCAATGTTGAATGCTATTTGGATGCACCTTTTCTAAAAAGCTCCAAAGGATGGGCTACAATTATGTGCCCTGCTTCCATGGAAGGGGGGACAATACTTGAGAAAAGTTACAAGAGAAGAATTGCTCAAGACCTACCTCCCAAAAGCACCCAGAGAATTAAAGACTTGAGCTTGTAGAGTCCTTAAGAGGAAAAGTGGAAGAGGGAGCTGAGGGACTTGAAGTTACCTATAGATCAAGATCAGAGGAATGGGGTGAAATGTTGGGAGAGCTGAGAGGAGAATGCAGGGAAGTGGGGGCATTGGATGTGAGAGTTGAAGAAGCTAGTGCTTGGTTGGGAGAGGACCTCTGGTTAGATATAATGCTAAAGAAGGAAAAATGAGTAACTAGTGAGGAGAGTTTCAAAAAACTGTTACTAAAAACAAAAACTAAAAGAAGCAGGAAGATGATAGAGGGAGGGAAAGTGGAAAGGAGAAATAGATGAAAGAAGGAACAAAATGGAGAGGTATAGACTCCAAAGGGAGCAAAAAGACAAAAAGGAAGATCTACAAACCAAGCGAGAAGTGAACGAATGGTCAGGCTAAAAGAGTGGCAAAAGAGGAAGGAGAAGGAATAATTGGAAGCTAGAAATAAGGACAAGGTAAAAAAAAAAGAGACAAGAAAGGGAACAACAGTGAGACAAACAGAGAGGGATGCAATCTAAGGATCATTTGAGAAGCCAGGAAAGTAGGTTTTAGAGAGCAGAATGGCCGGATGGGAAGGGGAACCTAGGGAGACAAAAGAGTTCTCCATCGTTGTAGTATATATGAAAGACTATGTAGACTTTGTAATATATAACTGGAATCCAAAAACAAGGACAAGGTAAAAAAGAAAAGAAAGGGAACAATAGTGAAACAAACAAAAAGGGATTTAATCTAAGGATCACCTAAGAAGCCATAAAAGCGGATCTCGGAGAGGAGAATGTTTGGATGGGAAAGTGAACCTAGAGAGAAGGTAGAGCTCTCCATCTTTATAGTATATATGGAAGATTGTGCAAATTTTGTTCTTCTAAAATGTAGATGGGATTGACTAACTGGGGAGTTTGTGGTGGGGATACTTTTGTTTCATCAATGGCATTTTCATTTTAAGCTTTCGATTAATTGATTCAGCTTTTAAAATTGTTAACTTCTTGTCTTGGTTTAAACTTTGCATGGCATAAAAAAATTAATAATCTTATTGTTTCAAGTTCAGTCTTTAATGAATATCCATGTTCTTTTTGTTCTTTTTCATGATCTGCATGTAAAAAAACCAATTGTCTTCCATAAGATCGAAACATACTTTATTGTATTGCAATTGGATGAATAGCTATAGAATAAATTATTAGTCTTTAGATCTCAAAAACATAAAGGAAAAAGGAAGAGACTATAGATTAGGTTTTTGAAAGAAAATGACTTAACTGAAACAATTCTAGAAGTTTAAGGTGTATTGTATTGGTCGTATGATAATTATATAAATGTAACAACCTTAGTTTCTAGTATAATATAAGCTAGAGTTGGTTATTGTTGTAGATACCTTACCAAAATTCGTTGAAAAAATAAAGGTTCTTCTCGAAAAATCAGAGGGAGGTTACCCAAGAACTTGGTGTTAGTTTTGCTTAATAATATTCAGATTGTTTATAGTATCAGAGCCACTTTTCCCTAAAATTCCTTAAGCATTGTTAGTATTAACTAGATGAGAAGCAGAGAAGATGGAGGATTCTAGTAGAGGATTTGTAAACGTGATGATTAATAGTGCACAATTGAGAAACAATAGTTAGATGAATGAAGAAGGTTCTCTTATGTTACAAAGTTCGAATCACCTTGGTATGACTTTTGGTAATAATTATTTAATTGGATCAATCTATAGATCATGGTGTAGGGCTGTTAAGATTGCTTTGGGTGCTAAGAACAAGTTAGGGTTTGTTGATGGAAAAATGAACTAACCAAAGATTGATTCAGATGAGTTTGAAAAATGGCAAAAGGTAGATTCATGGTTACTAAATTCAAATGGTTATGTCATGGTTGCTAAATTCAATTTCTAAAGATTTAGTAGAAGGATTCATGTATACAACTTGTTCAAAGGATCTTTTGAGTGAGATACATGATAGATTTGGTAAAAAGTAATGGTCCCTTCAATTATCAATTGCAAAGGAAAATTACTGCTTTCACACAAGGAAAGACCTTTGTAACACAATATTATACAAAGTTTAAAAGGCTGCGGGATGAATTAGCTTAGATCCATTGCCTCAGTGTGATTGTGGATTAAGAAGATTGAAGAGATTGGGAACAGGAACATAATAATGCTGTTTTGAATGGAATTGAATGAGGTAATCAGTGGCATTTGCAACGAAGAGTCGAAGCCAAACAAATAATAAAGATCAGAGGAAGTAGAAAACCGAAAAAGAGAAGAGGCATTGTGAACATTGTAATCAAGATGGGCATGTTAAGGAGAATTATTTCAAAATTGTGGGTTATCCAGATTGGTGGCAGCATAGTAAGTCAAAGACACCAACAAACAGAAGAATAGTTGCAAATGTAGGGAATGAATGAAAGACACCATTTGAGGATGATATGGAAACTGAAAATTCTAAAGTTTGAATTACTCTGTAATAGAATGGATGAGATTGTAAGAATGTAAGAGGGAAAAGTAGTGACAAAGCAACATCAATACTATAGGGATACTAGAGAGACTGACAATAACTTGGCTGGTAATTTGAAAAATGATATTTTATGTTTTGCAGGCCAAGTTGATGTATACACCTGGATGATTGACACTGGAGCAACTGACCACATGTGTCCAAAACTGTTTGCATTCAATAATCTTTCCAAACTTTCAAACCCATTGTTAATATTTTTACCAGATGGCAAAACTAGTTGTGTTAACCAAACTAATTTATTTGTCTTCAACCTTTCAGCTGCATAATGTTCTATTTCTTACCTGAGAGTGTGGTGTTGGTGTTGCTTACTATTCAGATTGTTTAGATAGTGAGAGTGTGGTGTTGGTGATAAACATGTTAATGGAAGACTATCACTCAAGCACCATGTCGTATAGGACTAGTGGAGATTAAGAAAAATTACTCATGTTACATATCTAAAAGGTTTAGGTCAAAATTATAATATAAATGTCAGCAGAGTGAGACTTATGTACTATTTCTTCTTACAAAGATTTCAATTTCCAGACCATATTTTTAATGATGGCATTTCAAATTTGACGTTCTTCTTTTTTCTCTTATCTTAACATTCCAGGATTCAGCATCTGTCATTACTGCACTCGCATTCAAGCCATTTGAGTAAGGAAGATACTCCAATTTCTTTCCAAAAACACAGGGGGAGCCGCAAACTGTTCAAAATATCTCCAAAGACCATTTCTTATCATTTCATGTTGAGAATATGTGCATCAGTTGGCTCATCAAATGCAGACCTGGCCTGCAAACAAAATGTTATTTCCTCTAGTTTTTCAACTTCATCTGACTTAACAAAATGGTAGCTTACTTCAGTACATGCTAGATATTCTTTTATGGTCAATATATTTCATCTATTTTTCTCTTTGTAATTCTGATTAACATTCCAAGAACACACACTTCTTGCATTCCGTTTATTTTCATGAAAATGGTTAGGTGTATTAATGAGATGCTTAGTTTCAAATTAGCAGGTCTTGGGCATTGCCTCACAGCTCAACTAAACCCACAGACGCTATGAATGAATTGGAGATGCAGTTGCAAGAGTTATTTGACGAAGTCAAAATGATGGTTAAGATGGGAAAAATAAGTGATGCAGTAGACCTACTGCAAGCAAATTATGAGATTGTGGAAGAACAAATAAGTGATGGTGCTAGAAGCATCCAGGAAGCTGCTACTCTTGATGTCATAGCCCTGGGATATTTGGCAGTTGGAGATCTAAAATTCGTTAGGTTTCTAATGAATATGGTAGCCTCCATTTTCCTTGATTGTGTCTTCATTCTTAATTCATGTGCATGTAGTCTTTTGTTTTGCACTAGTATACTGGCTAATAGGTATTGATTCCTGTTTGAGTTTGCAGTTACCTCATTCTTCAGTTCTGGATTTAAATGTTTTAAAAATGCAAAAGATTGATGGGTTGGTTGACTAGTGGAGTGCTGATGGATTATGACTGGCAAACATATTACTCCAGGCTTTGTGAACCCTATATGGACGATTTGGATTTTTAGGTAAGAATTGTGAAATAAGGGTTGTTGAAACACTATGAAAGGTACTCAGGTAATGGGAGAACATAAGTAGAAGTTGTGTGAAAAGAAGTAGAAGAAGAGTAAAAAGTATGGTAGTATGCATTGTAGGGTGGGATGGGAGAGCAATTCAGCTGCCAAAATACTTGTGGAGATTTACTTTCTTGTGCTTTTGGGACTTAATAGTCCTGAGTAAGAGAACGAAAACCAACTAGGAGTGGAGCCACCTATTTTAATGCTACTATTCCTGAGGCTGCTACTATTAGACAAAAACTTCTTATGAATCTCAATTTGAGATATGATATTTATAAGACAATAAACTTTAAATTAAACACTCCTCACCTTTTGTTAGTTACACCCAGCTAAAGGGAATCTTTTGAACGTTATTTTTGTATAGTAATTTTTCTGATTACATACCATTTTGAACATTTGAATTCAGATTGTTTTCTTTATCTTGTCGGAAATATTTATTTTTCTTTCAATGGACATCATTATTTCATTATCGAGAAAATATGGGCAACATGAAATATTGCCAGATGCTACAAGTAATCCTCTCATATGTTATTGGATATTGAAAATGAAATGGAAGATGAATGTGGCGCACAAGTTCTTACACGTCTCTTTTTAATCATTTATTTATTTGAACAGTTGAGTCAGATTGTCAACAATTTGAAAGATGATGAACCCCTTTTGGAATCAATATTAACGCATATGGGAAGCATTTATTCATCTTTGGGGATGCTTGAGCAGTCAATGATTGTATATCAAAGAGCTATCAATATTCTAGAGAATAGATATGGTAAGTGAAACCTTGTCTGAATTTTGTGATTCTTAATGTGGCCTGTAAAATGAATCAGATTTTGGAGTGTGAGGTTTTTGCAACCTTAAATATTTTCAGTTGCTGTATGTCAGTATTTTGTTCTTATAAATCATCTATGTTTGACGTTTGGTCAAAGGTAAAGTCCAGATTTGAAGCTAGATACTAATTCATATCATTATGCAAAATTAATGAATTTTCCTTTTACACCAGCATGATTTTTTAGCTCTTCCATCTTTAGGATCTTGGTGCACTTTCATTCATAGTTGGAATCACATGATTAAAGACTTGTTGTATCTATTCGTTTGACCACTTGCTGTACATTATTGCATTCACTCCATTAACCGTAGTATGATTTCTTGGTGGAGTTTTGGAGCAATTCCATTGTAAGGATAATATAAAAGTC
>JANKOE010000007.1:15529941-15541240 GCA_026284465.1 Erythroxylum citrifolium | reverse complement strand
AGAAGATGAGGATTGATCTTGCAGAATTGCTTCATGTTGTAGGAAGGTATAACCAGATAAAATTTAGGTTGGAGAATTATAGAACTGTAGGGACAGATGATTGTGAAGCTATAGTGCTTATTAATGGCATACATGACTGCCAATAATTTTGCAAGATGATGATGAAATATCCTTATAATTTCTGCAGTTTAACACTATATCAGTTCTATAAAAGATGACAGTGTATCTTTTACGAAATAGTAGAGTTAGACATGGGAGCAGCCATTAACAGAACATTTATGTGTTGTTATATAAGGTTCTTTGCTCAGTCAACTTCTATGTCTCTTTGGAAAACACTGTCAGAGATGTTCACTCGCTTTCCTTGGAAGTTGACAGGATCATATGGCGAATCCTCTGAGAATTCAGTAGGCATTGATTTCCAGTGGAGACTTGGTTTCCATTCAGCCTCTTTGATCACCTTCATGATCTCCCCCAAAACTATCTTGCTCCCTTCAGCTGAAAGATGGACTCCGTCCCTGAAACAGGAAGTGATTGAGACGAAAGTAAGTGCAGAGTCACTTTAAGAATTTGTGATCAGAATCAGAAATTAGAGAATAGTCACTTCAAAAACTTGTGATCAGAAATTCAGAATCAGAAACTAGAGCAAGAGTCTCTTCAGGAATTGGTGACCAGAATCAGAAACTAGAGCAGAGTCATTTCAAGAATCTGCGATCAAAATCAGGAACTAGAGCAAGAGACCATTCAGAAACTTGTAATCAGAATTCAGAAATTTGTGATCAGAATCAGAAACTAGAGAAAGAGTCACTTCAGAAATTTGTGGTCAGAGTTTAACTAGGAAAATAGTCGCTTCAGGAATTTGTGATCAGAATCAAAACCTAGAGGAAGAGTCCCTTTAGAAATTTGTGATCGGAATGTAACTAGGGAAATAGTCGCTTCAGGAATTTGTGATCGGAATCAGAAACTAGAGAAAGGAGTTGCTGCAGGGACTTGTGAACAGAATGTAACTAGGGAAAGAGTCAATTCAGGAATTTGTGATCAGAATCAGAAACAACAAAGATGACAGTTTGGAAATGATTTTATACCATCTGGATATTTTTGGCAGGGGAAGCTTTGGATTGTCTAATATCCATCCAGACTAGATTAGGAAAGAATGATCTCACGTTACTGGAATTACTCAAGGAGGTTTTGATGATTCAAGAGAAACACTTTGGCTATGAGAGTGAAGAGGTTATGCTAACCCTCAAAAAGGTCATATTCTACTTGGATAAATTGGGAATGAAGGATGAAAAGTTGCCAATGCAAAGAAGATTATCCGTACTCAAGAATAAATACATGCAAACGGTTGGACAGTAATGGCGCAATTTCACCTTGGTGAATGACCAATTTATAGTTTACATTAGGTTAGGTTATTGCAAGAGTAGAAACACGGGATTGGAAAGCAAGGTTTAGTTAACAAGGTATTCATCACCAACCTTTTACACAGGGTGTCGACTGTCTGTAGATCTTAGCCGCCAGTATTTAAAGCACATCTAAGATATTCTGTCATAGTTTATCTCATTCTCCGTAATAAGTAGACAAGCTATGAATTATGAGTAACTCTTACGGATTAGGATTAATTTGTAGTTTAAAAATTCCAATGGTGATTTTATATTCTGTAGAGAGCATGGTGTACAATAGTTTTCAGTACAGTTTTACAGTTTTGAATGTATCAAAGACAACAATTGCTAAAGTGATCTTTATTTGGATGAATTGGTTTTATTGTATGGCTATGGCTTGTCATTCTAACAATAAGACTAATCAGGTTTGACTTGCAGGTGAATGCTTGTGTCTCAGTTGGCTTCATACAATGGTTATGAGTGTATCCACCAACACTTTTGCCTAAGTAACAAATGACAACATTATGTCTTATTTATAACTTTCACTTTTAGAAATTAGGTATTCATAAGAACAATCAGTTTTATTGGGTAAGTTTTAGTTTTGTCTAATAAAACAGAGCAAACAATGTTCTTGAATTAATTTGTATTTTAGTAGGTAAAACGATCAATATTGACATATTAAATTGAACCGATTTATTAAAAAAATATTTTTTATTTCAATAAAGTAGATGTTTATAAACAATCTTGAAATTAATAATAAGATATGTTAATTTTTATTTTTCATGTATTTTTAAAAAGATCTAAAACTTATAATTTACTATAAAAGATGCTACCAATTAATAGATTTAATTATAAACATGAAAGTCATTAGTTGTTTGATGGATAATTCAGAAATATAAAAACAAAATCTTCACTGATTAATATTCTTTTTATATTTGTAATTGTAGAAATAAAAGCATGGCTCTTTTAACTTGTAAGACCATTTGTTATTATCCAATTTTTCATAATTATGTCCTTGCTATATAGTTCATTGGCCTTGAAAAATAATTTTTTTAAGAAGTATTTTTTAGATAAAATAAATAGCAAACTTGTTTAAGAAAATAAAATTAGTTAGTTTAAAAAAATAATTGAGCTAATAGTCAAATGATATTGGAGTTATTAATAAGAAAAAGGCTAAAGATATAATTTAATCCTTAACATTTGCATCAAATTTTGATTTAGACTCCGTCATTTGAAAGCATTAATGAAGGTGTACGAAGGTAGGCTTAAGCTAAGATTTTGCTCGTGAGCATAATGGTATAAGCCTGCTTGACTGTGAGACTGACTGGTCGAAAGAGACAAAAGTCGGCCATAATGATCTGGGAGTCCCGTGTGGAAGGGCTCTCACTTAACCGATTAAAGGTATATAGGGGATAATAGGCTGACAAAATTTTATTAGTTAAATGTTTCCCAATGTTATTATAATTTTTTAAATTAATTTTTATCTTATATGATATCCACCATTATTACATAAAGCCTATATAGTACAGGTGAACTTACTTCTAAATTAAGTTACGTTTCTTCTATCTTCTCGATACGTCCACACTCACATCATTTGGTGAATCAACAACATTACATATCATTACCTTTTCAATCCCTAATTTTTTGTCATGAACATCAAAAGTTTTACAATACAATTATTTTTCTAATTACAAAGACATTAAAACTACTTACTTAATTATGATCTTTGCATATGTTCGCTTCATTCTTTCTCATCTCCTTAGATTGCATGGGTCTCTTTATCCATTACCATCATGTCCTTGAAGTAGCCTTTTTGCATCTCTAATTGCTTGTTACAATATTGGTCCTATTGGGATCGGGTCCTGTTACTAATCCTGTGGTGACCACTTGAGGCATTAGGGTAAGGATCCTGCGAAAAGAAGTCAAAACCTTCAATTAAAGGTGAAAATTCAGCGGCAACAATTGGCGAGTTGGCAACGGCAAAGGATACATTCGTCGCGGCGAAGATATGAAATAATTTCTATGGACCCTTAGGGAGAAGTTCGCCGCGGCCAATCTCTGGCTTCACCGCAGCGAAGGTTCAAGGTCCAACTGACCGACCTTTAGAGACAAATAAGTCGTGGCGAAAGGCGGGCTTCACCACGCCATGCGAAGTCCCCAAATTAAATCCAAGAACCTCTAGGAACAAATACGCCGCGGCGAAAGAGTCTGACTCCGCTACGGTAAAGTTATGAAAAATCAAGTAGAATTACCCTTCGGGGCAGGTTCACCGCAACCGAGATCTGGCTTCACCGCGGCGAAACCTTCACATCCGAACCCAGAAACCCAACATTCTACACAAAATTCTGTACACATACACTTACAATTTCCACATCTATCACAACTCAACTACAAGATAAACATCAACATACACAAAAGAAATTCCTTCAATTCTCAATCTCATTGCTAAATAAAATAGAGTTTGTTCACAACTTTAGTTACATATCAACATTATATCGGTAGCTTAATACAAAAATACAATGAAAGCTCATGTTCGATATGCTGCTAAAGCTACTCAAAAGTAGTCAAACTAACTTAATTACTATATCTTGGAGTTGTCAAATGCCTTGCAAGGATCGCTAACCGTTTTGTTCTACACTTGAGGAGTGAAAATAATGGGTTGACCTACAAAGCTCAGTGGCTAAATATACTTATAGCCATTGACAACGAGCCATGCAAATTAGGCATATATATAAATATATATATATATATATCTCATTTTACTCTAACCATTCAATCATCCACAATTATACCTCAAAGCTCATAGTTAAACATGGTATCACGTAAAACAATCTCATGCATATTCAACCATCCAAGCATAACACTCAAGTTCATACCATTCTCATCAAATCAAAATAATATGCAATGCACAACAAAATAGCTTGAGAGTTCCGTAGAACAAAATGGAGAAACTAAGTTTACACCATGAACAAAATGAGTTCATTTTTTAGGAGCTTATATGCCACAAGCGGGCAGCCGAGAGAAGGCTTTAGGTCAACGTACACGTGACTAATGAAACGGTTTCTCTCTTGCCCAAACATAATCAAATTTCAATGCTTAACTCATTTCACACACATTCATACTTTCCATGCTCACCATGCTTTTTCCTCTTTTAATTTATACAAAATGCCATGATATTTTTCAAGGCATAATATGATCATAATCACAATGTATTTTCAACAATCACAATAATTCAAAACAAGCAATTTAACACATAATACGCAAGCAAGACAAATTGCCAATATTACACAACAACTATAAATATATTATCCACCTAATTTGCTTGTCAAAATCCAATTCAAGCTTGCTTTCCTCTTGCTCTTGGATTGGGTTTTATTGGTTTCCTTCAAATAGACCAAGATTCATTCAACCTA
Source organism: Erythroxylum citrifolium (assembly GCA_026284465.1). Taxonomy (NCBI): domain Eukaryota; kingdom Viridiplantae; phylum Streptophyta; class Magnoliopsida; order Malpighiales; family Erythroxylaceae; genus Erythroxylum; species Erythroxylum citrifolium. The sequence goes on along the minus strand of JANKOE010000007.1, from coordinate 15,536,451 downwards.
ATATTCTAATAAAATTCATAAAACTTCAATAATCACAATAATAAAATAAGTACAAAATTAAGCTTAGGCTTAACCTACCTGTAGCTTATCTAAGTTAAAAAAACCAAAACTTAGTTTAGAAATTCATGAAAAATCTAAATGGGCTCTCTTCTTTCTTCCAACACAACGCATTTCTCTTTCTAACCAAACAAGAAGAAAAGTAATGGAGTTTACCTTGACAAGATGATTTCTTCTTCTTTCCTCTTCTTCTTTCTTCCTCTCCCACGATTTTCTCTTCTTCTTCCGTAGCTTTCGCGATTTTTCTTCTTATTTCAAGATTACATTTTTATGTTGTCTTCCAAAATTGCCCCTCTTCATTTAACTAATACCTATTAACTCCTTAGGCTATTTAAATACCATACCATATTCTAATTAAATTCTAACATTTCCATTCTAATTTCTAATTTCTACTTATACTCACTAAATTAATGACTCAATTCTAAAAATAATAAAAAATAAATCAATAAACAAATAAATGAATAAACCATAAATCATAAATCATAAATAATTAAATAAAAATAAAAAATTCGGGGCCCAACAGGTTTGTTAAGCTTTTTTAGAATAATCATGTCCTTATGAAACCAGATTGTGTTATGAAGCATGTGGCCTATTTTCTTATTCAAATTTAGTTTGTTATATTCTAAATTTTAATAGTCTTGTGGGTAATTTTACATATTCATAATTATTCAACTATTGGATGGGTAGTTTCTGCACAAAAAGGAGTTCAACTAAACGTGAGTTATGGCCCAAGGTCTTCAATTACTTTAGGAAAGGCATTCAATTCCTTCGGTGTTGTAAGAGAGGTAGCTTTTGCCTTTATAAGACATCATATTATCTTGGAGATTCACCTAACTACTCCTCTTACTCTTAAAAATCCTCAAAAAAACTTATATGGTATTGGTTTATGTCCTATAAATTGGTTGTAGTTTAGTGACATAATTATTTAAAGACATTCTTTATTTTATACATATTTAGATATGTATGATAAAGTCTATAAGATAAATATCTATTGTAAATATAATTATGATGAGATCATAATTATGAGATCATATTACATTTATTTATTATCCATAAATTACTCACAGTCATTATTCTATTAAGACTACACATTAATGGAATGTAAAAAGACTAACACATGTTATGTTTCTTTCTAATGAAAGAAGTAACTAATCTCATCGACTAAAGTATGAAGATACTTAAACATACATATGGGTAATTGTTAACTGAACTGATCACATATGAGAATTTATTTAAAACATTATTTGTATGTTTACAGAAATTCTTATTGTGATTCTTGTATAAATGATCATTTGACTTAAGATCTCAAAAGTTATCTCAAATAGATATTGTTATGTTTTTTATTTCACTTATGACCTATTCTAGTCAAGTGTTGCTGAGTCGGTAGTCATTAGATATAACATGAGCTCTATAGAAGAAGTTAAATAATCAATATAGGATTCATCATCCTAAAATGATTAGAGAGAATGTTTCAATTTTCTTGATTAGTATTAATTTGGGACATATTTAGTCAAGATGGAATGACACTTTTTAAAATAGTTTACAAAGGTCATTAATATGAATTAATTACTAATGGTAGAGAACTAATATTATTGGACTCAAATAGAGTAGACATTAATTTCATACTTTATGTCTACTCATAACATTGTATAATGAAAGTATTGAATTATACAAAAAAAAAGTATGTATGGAAAAATTAGTCAAAACTACTTTGACATATATAAATATTTGATGTAGTCATGATGTATTGCTTGACGTTAATCTTGATCTATAAACATAAATTATTTAATTTTAGAAATAAAGATAAATTAAAGGGTTTAATTTATCTAATTCTAAATATGATTTAAGGTTATAAGTTAAATCTATTGCCATATTTGAGAGTCTAATAGGTCACATATAAAGAATGTGTTGAAAAGAGAAAAGGTACTTTAATCAAGTTGAACTTGCTTGTAAAGTTTAAGAAATTTTATGATTAAATATGAGATATTTAATAATTCTCATTAAATTTTAACTAAAATTAGAATTTAATTCTAATTTTATTTAAATTACTAAAATGTCCAAAGACTATAATAGGCTTAAGCTTTAAGGGAATAAGCACTCCTTACCTAACCCTGTCTACAATAGTTGCAGAATTCTCTTAAAATATTTTGTGGATACTGTTAGAGGTTGAATACTTGTTCAGCTATAGTGGTTGAGATGAATTAGATTTTAGAAACGGTTTAAAAGAAATGACAAAAAATTCATGCTTTGCTATGATTTATGTGTTAATCATTTTATAGAATTTTAGTTATCTTGACTTTCAGAAAATCATATGAAACAGTTTTGTTATTATTCAACTGCACACAAGATCAGATGTCGTCCCGATTTTCTAACATATGGAGAAGAGTAATTATTGCCTATATTATCATTGCTTTGTATTATTTTCTAGTTACGTTGGTTATTTGACATTTGGCAACAAAGTAGAGGACAATATCCTAATCATTTTAGGGAAATCTTAATGGTTTATTATTGTCGCAAAAGTAAGTCAAATTTGGTTGTCTTCTTCCCTCTTAGGTTTTGATCATAAAGACCTTTTATTTGATGTATTACATCACCCTAAAATGAAATGAAGACCCTATAAGCTCGAGAGATACAAATATTTTAAGTCAACTTTTTTCCATCTTGATTTTTGATGAATATATGAGTTGCACGGATAAGCTAAGCCTTGCACATAAACTTCTTTCTTTGCTATGATCGTCTTATTAATATGTGGAGTTGGTGTTCTCCTTACCAAAAAGTGATTTTTTAAGAGTGACCAGTTCAGGTTAAGGGATAAGGTTTTGGTTGACTTGTGGATTGTAGATGTTTTATGTTTTATGTTAAATGATAGGATTTCGATCTTGCAGCCTACTAGAAGATGACACTAACATTGGTAAAGGGATAATCTATATGATTATTAAATTATTCTTATGAAGAAGTAGAGAGAAGGAAGGAGATCATAATAAAAGTGAGGCCTACTAATACTAGTTGCTCTCATATTACATCAAAAATTAATTAAAAAGAGTTACAATCAATATTGTCAATTTCGTACCGTATCGATTGGTACCGACCAGAAGGTACCACATCGACCGAAAAATGGTATGAAATCTCCTTCTTCAATACTAGCCTTAGGTATCAGCCAGTATCGAAAGTTTCGTCTGATACTAGCCGATATTTTTGATACCGTAAATTTTGACTATTCTAGGGACTAAATTGCAAAAAAAAATTACCAACCTACCTGCAGACTCTCTCTCCCTCACAAAATCTCAAAATAATTTCTCTCTCCTCTCGATGTTCTTGGTTTTCCTTTAACCTCTCATTGTCACTACCTTCTGTCCTCACTCTCCATCTGGTCATCATCGCGATGCCACCACCCCTAGCCTCTGGTCCCCCCACTACGTCTTCTGGTTGTTGCTCTCACTCTTCACCTGCCTGTTGGTCTCCCTCTCCATCGTATCTCCTCCGCCTGTTGCTCTCCCTCCCCACTGTGCCTAGTCCCTGTTTAGCTGCTCTCCTCTACCATCACTAGTCACTGCTCACTGAAGTTAAAATAAAAACCCAACCATTAAACTGACTCAATCCACCAAACCAAATTAGAATTCTAATTTTTTTAATGTGATTTTATTTTTTTTCCTGCTCCTGAATTGCATTTGAATGGTGTTTTAGTTGTATTGTGTAATATGGAATTTATGAATGATTTGAAAGTTAGAAATTAGAATTATTGGAATTGTTTATGAGAGCTGAGATTTGAGAAATTTGAGTTTAAAAGTTAGAAATATTTGTGTAAGTTGGTTCCATTTGAATGTAATTTAGGCTTTGTCAATTTATGAAGAAAATAAATGGATTGGAAAATTTGGGTTTAAATCCTGAAAGTTGTAATTGTTTGTACATATTTATATTTTGCAAGACATTATTCAAATTTAACATAATGATTTTTTTAAAGTGTTGATTAAGTTTATCCTCTTCAATTTTGTTTTGAAAAGTGTTGAACATACAATATTAAATAAGTATGTACTTATTATTAATTAAATTAAATTAAATATGATTTTAATATATTTTTAAATTCTAATCAAATTTCTATAAAATTTTTAAATTTATAAAATTTTGTTTACTTTTTGCTTAATAAATTAAATTATCTTTTATTAAAAAAAGACTTACGATTGATGATACTTGTTATTATGGATTGAATCAAATTGAAATGAATTAGTTAAAATTTTGAGAGTTTAATCTTAAACATCAACAAAGTATTTCTCTAATATCTTAATGAGTATTAAAGTTAAACTTTGTTTTGTAAATTGGGTAAAGGGAAGAAAAGATTTTCACTAGGCATAAGTTGGCAATTTTTTTTGGTCCTCAATGCTCAATACATTTGTAAACTTAAGTGAATGGCTAAATTCATTTATGTTAAAAAGACTAAATGACTAATGTCATATTAAGTCATATATATTGAAGCAACAAATTTCTTTATTTATTAAGTTAAATTCACTTTATGCATGTAATTTTTTATATTTGTCTTCAAACATATTCAAGTTGATGACTATTAAGTGTATTCTGTTATTATTTATGTTGAATACTTGAATTGTTGGTTTTTAACTTATAATGAATTGTGTTGGATAAAATTCAATTGTGTATGATGTAATTATACAAAATGAGTTATATCATATAAGATATATATGTTTATTGTGTAGTTGTGTGTGTTGTTAATGTGTAGTTATGTGTGTTGAATACTTGAATTATTTTTTTTGACTTATTAGTGAATATGTTGGATGAAATTGAATTATGTATATTGTAATCATATAAAATGAGTTATATTATATAAGATGGGCATGCATATTATGTAATTGTGTTAGTTTAGACTTATGAGTTAAACAATACATATTTTGTGATAATAGTTGATAATGAAATTTGTGTTCTTTATTTGGATATATGTCTTCACTTATTTTTACAGATAAATGGAAGGAAGTTCAAGTACTCCTGATCTTTCAACCGTTTCAGTAAGATACAATGATCCAATTTGGGCTCATGTTGGATTGGTACCTAGTATGAAAAATCATATTATTTGCTTGGTTTGTAACAAGCTTTGAAAGGTAGAGGAATCACCTGATTAAAGAAGCATTTAGCTGGGTTAAAGGAGATGTAGAATCTCATAAAAAAGTGAGCCATGATGTAAAATGGAAAATGAAAACTTTGCTTGAAAAATATAAACACGAGAAAGATAAAAGGGAGATCATGAAATTAGTAGTGGAAGTTCGTTTGCTGGTGTTCATGATGATAGTGAAAATGTTGAAGGTAGTAGTGTTTCTTCTCAGCAAGAAGTGAATATTGCATTTGTTCCTAATGTTAGGAAAAGAAGAAGGTATGTATCGAATGTTTTTGCACCATGAACAATTCCTGGATCTCAGCCTTCAATTCTCAGTGCTATGCAATCAAGAGAAGCGGCTCACAATGTATATATGACAATGACTAGATAGTCGTATGATTCAGATGTAGCATTCAATGCTTCATAATCTTATTATTATCAGTCTATGGTGGATGTTATAGCCTCTTACAGTCCAAGATACAAAGCTCCTTCTATTGACGACTACAAAGGTAAACTTTTAAGTTGCTCAGTCTATGAAATTAAAAGTTATTTGAAAGAAAGAAGAATGGATTGGGCTACTTATGGGAGTTCAATAATGTGTGATGATTGAACAAATAGGAGACATGAGCCTATTATTAATTTTTTAGTTTATTTTGCAAAGTGCTCAATGTTTTTGAAATCTATTGATGCATCTGGTCTTGTTAGGAATACTGATATTTTATTTGAAATATTCAATGAAGTTGTGAATGAAGTAGGGCAAAAAAATATTGTTCAGTTCATTACTGATAATGATTCCGCTTATAAAGTAGTGAGAAGTAGGTTACAAAGCAACTATAATCCTGCATGGATCTTGAATTTAATGAGAAAGGATTTTACCAATGGTAGGAATTTGTGTTATCCTACTGTTACAAGATTTGCAACAAATTTCTTATAACTTAAGTGTTTTATTATGATGAAGAAAGAGTTGAAATAGATGTTTACAAGTGAAATGTGACTTATATCTCAATATACTAGGTCTAATGCTGAATTGGAAGTTTTCATAATTATACTTGAAGATACCGAATTTTAGTCCCAATACGAATTTGTCAAATGAGTTTGTGAGCCTTTTGTGAGGTTACTTCGTTTGGTTGATAGTGATGAAAAGATAATAATTGATTATTTTTTTGATAAGGGCAAAGAAAGCAATCAAGGCTAATATGAAAATTAGGTTTTCTTTGTAGACATCTTATCTTACAACCATTAATGACAGATTGGAAAGGCAACTTTACTATCCGTTGTTTGCAACTGTGGCATTTTTGAATCCTAAAGTCTATTTCAAACCAGATTTTACAAAGAAAGTTGAAGTTAATAGGGGA
>JANKOE010000007.1:15480063-15521019 GCA_026284465.1 Erythroxylum citrifolium | reverse complement strand
AAAACAATTTCAGGACCAAAACCTTCCTAGCTTCTTATTATCACTTTCTGGAGAGCTGGCAAATGATGACAAACCTGCAGATAGTCGGAAATTAGCAGGTTTAATACTTAAAAATGCTTTGGATGCTAAGGAACAACACAGAAAGCTTGAGCTTGTGCAAAGATGGTTGACACTGGACAATAACGTCAAGAGTCAAATTAAGACAGTATTGTTAAAGACCCTTACTTCTCCTGCATTTGATGCTCGTTCAACTGCATCTCAAGTCATTGCCAAGATTGCAGCTATTGAATTACCTCAGAAGCAATGGCCTGAGCTAATAGGATCCCTTTTGTCAAACATTAACCAGCTACCTGGTCACGTCAAGCAAGCCACTCTGGACACTCTTGGCTATCTATGTGAGGAAGTCTCTCCTGATGTTGTAGATCAAGATCAAGTGAATAAAATACTTACAGCAGTAGTTCAGGGTATGAATGCATCTGAAGTCAACAATGATGTCAGACTTGCTGCCACTAGAGCACTATACAATGCTCTGGGCTTTGCTCAAGCAAATTTTAGCAATGATATGGAGAGGGATTATATAATGCGAGTCGTTTGTGAGTCTACCTTGTCCTCTGAAATGAAGATTCGACAAGCAGCTTTTGAGTGTCTGGTTTCCATTTCATCAATGTATTATGAGAAACTAGCTCCTTATATCCAGGACATCTTTAACATTACAGCAAAGGCGGTGAGGGAGGATGACGAGCCTGTGGCTCTTCAAGCTATTGAGTTTTGGAGTTCTATTTGTGATGAGGAAATAGACATCTTGGAAGATTATGGGGGTGATTTAACTGCAGATTCTGAGGTCCCTTGCTTTTATTTCATCAAGCAAGCTCTCCCTGCTCTTGTGCCAATGTTGCTGGAGACACTACTTAAGCAAGAGGAAGATCAAGATCAGGATGAAGGGGCTTGGAACATTGCAATGGCTGGAGGAACGTGTCTTGGTTTGATTGCTCGAACTGTGGGGGATGAAATTGTCCCTCTTGTTATGCCATTCATTGAAGAGAACATAACAAAACCAGATTGGAGACAAAGGGAGGCAGCCACTTATGCCTTTGGCTCAATATTGGAGGGTCCTTCCCCTGACAAGTTGACACCTATAGTCAATGTTGCCTTGAACTTCATGCTTAGTGCTTTGACAAAGGATCCTAATAGCCATGTGAAAGATACAACTGCGTGGACACTGGGAAGGATATTTGAGTTTCTTCATGGTGCAACTTTAGATTCGCCGATTATTACCCAGGAAAATTGCCAGCAGATTATTACTGTTCTACTTCAGAGCATGAAGGATGTGCCAAACGTAGCTGAGAAGGCATGTGGTGCCCTCTATTTTCTTGCCCAAGGTTATGAAGATGTGGGCTCACCATCTCCACTGACTCCTTTTATCCAGGAAATTGTCCATTCTCTTCTCACTGCTACTCATAGAGAGGATGCGGGGGAATCACGGTTAAGGACTGCCGCATATGAGACATTAAATGAAGTAGTGAGGTGCTCAACTGATGAAACAGCACCTATGGTATTTCAGTTAATCCCTGTCATTATGACAGAGCTTCACAAAACTCTGGAAGGGCAGAAACTACCGCCCGACAACAGAGAGAAGCAGGGTGAATTGCAAGGTCTTCTTTGTGGTTGTTTACAAGTCATCATTCAGAAGTTAGGTTCATCAGAGCCGACTAAGCATGTGTTTGCACAGTATGCGGATCAAATAATGGGACTATTCCTAAGAGTATTTGCCTGTAGAAGTGCAACTGTTCATGAGGAAGCCATGCTGGCCATTGGAGCCCTTGCCTATGCAACTGGTCCAGACTTTGCAAAGTACATGCCAGAGTTCTACAAGTATTTGGAAATGGGTCTTCAAAATTTTGAGGAGTACCAGGTTTGTGCTGTAACAGTTGGTGTGGTCGGAGATATTTGCAGGGCAATGGAAGATAAAGTTTTGCCATATTGTGATGGGATTATGACTCAACTTCTCAAGGATTTGTCAAGCAATCAATTGCATCGATCTGTTAAGCCTCCAATATTTTCTTGCTTTGGTGATATTGCACTGGCAATTGGTGAAAATTTTGAGAAGTACTTGATGTATGCCATGCCCATGCTTCAAAGTGCTGCTGAGTTGTCTGCCCACACTGCAGGTGCTGATGATGAAATGATCGAGTATGCAAATTCCCTTAGAAATGGAATATTGGAGGCATATTCAGGCATTCTTCAAGGATTCAAGAACTCTCCCAAAGCCCAACTCTTGATTCCTTATGCTCCTCATATTGTTCAGTTTTTGGATAGCTTGTACATGGAGAAAGACATGTGAGTTTCACCGATTATGAACTTGCTTGTTTTATATTTTGCATACGCTATTATTAATCACATATCTTTGTTTGCAGGGATGACATTGTGATGAAGACTGCTATTGGAGTACTTGGAGATCTAGCAGATACACTTGGAAGTAATGCTGGTTCTTTGATACAGCAGTCTCTTTCTAGCAAAGACTTTTTAAATGAATGTTTATCTTCTGAGGACCATATGATTAAGGAATCTGCCGAATGGGCGAAGTTGGCCATTAGTAGAGCCATTTCGGTCTGAGGTTATTTTTAATTGGCATGTTTGTTTCCTTTTAGAAGTCCCTGCATGCATTTGGGTCTGTTGAGTCTGTCAGGTCATGTGCCATTTTCTGTATAACTGAAGTTATCGATCCTCAGGCTGTTAAACTCATGCATCAGAACCATGGGGTCAGGTTCTTGTTTTTAACGTCATGGTGGGTTTTGAAAAGAAATTTTGGAATCCCTTGAAAGACAGGAAAAGAGAGAGAGAAGGTGAATTAGGGGATGAGATTGTCATGATGGGGCAAGACCTAACTTCCGTAAGATCATAAGGTACAAGTGCCCGCAACTGGTAATTTGGTGTCGGTCTTGGTACTCTCAGAGACCTATCAACTGTGCCGGCTGTCATGATTGTCATCACTGGAGTGCATCTAGCTGACTGGGGTAGATAACTGCTATACTGCAGCATTTTAGGTGCGGTACTTTTCGAAACTTGAAATATCCCGGTTGCCTTGGTTCGAAGGCCTAGATTCACTTCTAGAATTTTGACCCCCTGGTGTTTTTTATTTTTCATTTTTCATTCTCATTCTGCATTAGTTCATCAATTATGTCTGTCTGGTCAGATTGTAATTTTAAATGTTTCAGTCATTTGTCATATACTCGACTGGGGGCCTTCGAATCATTGTGAATGGTGTCCCATCACGCAATGCATTACACTTTCTTTTCAAGTTTCACCACAGGTCTGAAGCATATACCTCTTGTTTTTGTTCTCTCTGTCGGCCTTGCCTTTTCTCGTCATTCTTTTGTCCTTGGAACATGTAATATTCTGATTGATATATATTTTTTGGGTGAAATGTAATATTCAGGTAAATTATCCACCAGTTTAGAGCTGTTACGTGCCAGCTCTGGTGAGAAACAATTTAAGAGGCACGAGCGTCACTTATTGTGATAGGCAATCTTCGATATGAAGAACTTTTATTTAATATCTATCTTAAGATGTCTTATAATATATAAGGTAAAGATTTTGACATAATATAAATACTAGTAGGACTAGTCACTATCTTGGAATATATATTACATTGTTGTTATAGGATAGTTGTATTCTATATTGAGTTATCTTATAAGGTTGATCAGGAAAAAAAGAAAGAACTTCGCATGTTAACCAATGATAGGAGTATTAAATTTCAGAACTATTGTAAGCTATTAAGAGATTGTCTAAGAAGTTCCTGAGTTTGTAGAAGTTATCAACCATTGATTCCCCAATTACAACCAATTTTAATGCTCAACTTGTTATGGACTTTTTGGACCAATGTCAATTGCCTAATCCAATTTAAGATACTTTGAGCTAATTTTTGGAGAGACTTGGAAATTTTGGAGTATTCTTTTCTTCTAAATAGCATATATATCATAACTAATCACAAGATTAAGGTTAATTTAATCACCCTGGTGTATGAATTTTACACTCCTTGTCCAGTTGGTGGACCAGAGCCAACTCTTACCCATATAGTTGAGTTTGTAGAGTAGTAGAGCTTGTCCTAAAAACAAAGCAGAGAAGCAATAATTTGATAGGAGATGATTTGAGCTCTCAAGGCACTGGTTGCAGAGTTTATGTGATAAGTTAATATGAGATACCCTTAAGTTTGTCTAGTGTCCTTAAGCCATGCTTAATGGCAACAAGAGAATGATTGATGCTTAAAGACTCCTCCACTAATTGGTTCTAATGGTAGTAGGTCTGATCAAATTAAAGTAAGATTTGTTAGAAATTTCTTAAGGTTGTGATGCCCTAAAGTGACCTTAACAACTTCCTCAATGTTTGGGTTGTATCCAGGAATATGATTAATAATTGTATCGAATCCTTTGAACCTATAATAACAAACTCCATTTGCAATGATTGAGCTAACATTGGCACAAAGATGGACAAGAAACATCATATTCTTTGAAGTTTAAGTGTAATGGGCCTAAGTCATTTCAATTATTGAACCAGAAGAAAGTATTTTCATCATTTCCAACCTGGAACTGAATTCCCTAGGACATGAATTCTCTAAGCTTTAGAATTCTGATGAGGGCACAAGAATAGGCTTGCTTTCACTTGACATTCCAGAAGCCCCTACCATTGTTGATGTATGAGTGAACTCAATTCACTCGTATTGATTATGAGTCTATCACCAACTTCTATACACATTTGCTACAAGCATTTTGTTAGTGCTTCTTATTGGAATGATCCCTAAGCCACCCTCTTCCTTAGGAACACAACATTCAGACCATTTTATCTTTGCATCTTGGTGATTCCTAGTGGATTCTTTTTTAAGGATTCTCTCAATGCCCCTAGTTAGTTTTTGAGATAAGAAGAGGTGACAACCTTGTTGAGAATTGCAGAGATAAGTTGTAGGTGACTATCATAAGGTAGGAACTTGTTCGTCTAATGGTTAATTCTCTTGTTAATGGAGTAAAAAAGATGGGAGCAATTAGAATAGGAGAATCTTTTATCTATGATTGGAATTCCTAAATATTTAAAAGGAAGTTAAGAGTGCCTTGGACTGGAAATTGGGTAGACAGAATAAATGAGAGCCTTAGAATTAGAGGAAAAATAGAGGTAGCTTTTATTCTTGTTATGCTCAGGCCTAAGAGGCTGCTGAAGAGATGTAGAGAGTCCACTAATGAGCTTAAGGAATCATTGTTAGCAATATATAATAGGATCAAAACATGCAAAATATATGTTAAGCATTCTAACTCCTTGTTTGATAAAAAGATGCAAAATATATGTGATTTTCATAATGTATTTCACTAATATGATACCACTATATACCATAAAGAAATTGATTACATATATCTTCATTTTCGTGACCATTTCATGTCTAAAGAGCATACACAGAAATACAAAAATCATTTACAATTACCTACGATCAAATTCACATCTAATGCTTGTAATATTTTCCTTAACAAAATAGGGTAGGTGCAATAATATCAAACTATGTACTATTAGCAAAAGTAACATTACTTAAACTTATGTTACTTACCCTTAAGGGTAAGTTTATGTATGAATATGCATTTATCTACTTTACCCTGTAGTATACAACTTGACCTTGTGAAAAACAAATAGGCAAGTTTGAAGCTATGTAAGGTATTTATAAATTTGGAAATTATCACCTCAACATCCAAAAAGAACTTGAACAGTGCAGTGCATTTATTTATTTATTCTTCCCCCTTTTCACCCTAAATTTGAGACATTGCTTGGCTAACATGATTTTATTGGTTTCTCTAACTTGGTTGACTTAGTCCAATTGATACATTCTATTGTTATTGATATGTTCTATAGATGTTCTAGCCACTTTTTAATATATTTTTCGTTGCCTTTTATACTTCTTGATCCTCTTAGGGCTCTTTCTAGGATTTCCTCATTTGTCTATATTATAAAAATTAGTCCCAAATCCTCAAAAATACTAAAATCCCACAATCATTTGGCATTTGTACGTTGCACGATTGTGCTACATGCTCTATCATGAGCGTACAATAACTACTTTAACTTCTTACATGATCATGCAAGTTGGACAATCATAAAAGACCTTATCCCCCAGCTTTCTCTTCAACTTTTCTTCAAGTTTCCTTTCTCAACTCGTCAGCAAAATATGCTAAACATCCCCTAAAACATGCATTAAGATCAAAATCTTGCCGCAATTAACAAGAATCAAACAAAACACAAAAAACACTAACAAAAACAAAAAATTAAGTCTTAAACACATGATTATCACTTAAAAAAACACCTAAAAACACACTCTAAAACACATTTATCAACTTCCCCACACATAAAAATTTTCTTATCCCTAAGTATTACTAACATAACAAAATAAACGAAACACAAAACACAAAACTCAAAACACAAATCAAACAATCATGAAACAATACAACAATGACCTAAAATCTCTTGAAATTAACTTACCCACAAACATCAATCACTCAAAAAAGATCCAAAACATTAACTTATTCCATTCATAGTCAAGTGTTTGAATTTAAATATACATATCAAACAAAATAATTACACCCTATTCATAAATATATAGCACTTGCAAGTATGCCCTAATTCTTAATCGCCGTTCGAAAATGCAGTAGGCCATCACTAAGTACCCACTCAAGGAAATTTCTTGGTAATTCATAAGAAGATCAATAGGCTTCACTTATATTTAAAGCACTAAATTATATATTTTATTTAATGATAACCTAGTCTTTTGGCACGAAGACAAACATTTTGTCATTAATGCTCCCAATTACTCAACTAGGTTATGTTCTTTCAAGTTTGAATTTTATTATTTTCTTCTATTTTTTAGAAATGAAAGCAATTGTATTAATAATAGGAAAAGCTACAAAACAACATTAAAATGAGTTGCACTATCAATCCATAATTCAGCACAAACTGATGTTACAAGAGTACATTAAAAAAATAAGAAATAAAAGATATTGAGTTATAACATCCAAGTATTCTTCCAATCATGACTAATTAAGCTTTATTTGTTGTTGGCTATGAAAGCTGCTCAAACCTAATTGACAATGTTTTCTATTATCTAATATTTACCTTCGTCAATTCCCTTATATAATCTCCTGTTTCTTTCCCTCCATATGGAGTAGATGATGGTAGTAAAAGTTGTTTTTATAAGTATTCCATTCGGTTCTTGGCAATGATCATATTGAGGGTCTCCCTCTATTCAAATGTGTGCTAAAGAACTTGTAGCATGTACATTATCCTACTCCAAACTGCTTTTGTGTAACTACATTCAACGAATAAATGATTCCTTCTCTCTTTTGTATGTTTACATAAAACACAAATGGGATCATACACCCCAAGCTATCTATCCTTGGTTCAAAGTCTATTTTTGATTACTAGCCAAGAGAATATTGAAGCCTTTAGGTTGAATGGATGCTTCCACAGAATATCAAGCTAAGGGACAAGTTCAGCAATATGGAGTAAATGGACAGTAAAAGTTGTTTTTTATAAGTATTCCATTCGGTTCTTGGCAATGATCATATTCCTCTATTCAAATGTATACTAAAGAACTTGTATCATGTACATTATCCTACTCCAAATTGCTTTTGTGCAACTACATGCAAAGAATAAATGATTCCTTCTCTCTTCCGTATGTTTAAAACACAAATGGAACCATATACCCCAAACTATCTATCCTTGGTTCTAAGTCTATTTTTGATTACTAGCCAAGAGAATATTGAAGCCTTTGGGTTTAATGGCTACTTCCATAGAATATCAAACTAAGGGAAAAGTTTAGCATTATGGAGTAGATGGTGGTAGTAAAAGCTATTTTTATAAGTATTCCATTCAGTTCTTGAGAATGATCATATTGGGGGTCTCCCTCTATTCAAATGTATACTAAAGCACTTGTAACATGTACATTATCCTACTCCAAAATGCTTTTATGTTACTACATTCAAAGAATAAATGATTCTTTTTATGTTTTGTATGTTTACATAAAACACAAATGGGATCATATACCCCAAACTATCTATCCTTAGTTCTAAGTCTATTTTTGATTACTAGCCAAGAGAATATTGAAGCCTTTGGGTTTAATGGCAGCTTCCATAGAATATCAAACTAAGGGACAAGTTCAACATTATGGAGTAGATGGTGGTAGTAAAAGCTATTTTTATAAGTATTCCCATTCGGTTTTTGGGAATGATCATATTGGGGGTCTCCCTCTATTCAAATGTATACTAAAGAACTTGTAGCATGTACTTTATCCTACTCCAAATTGCTTTTGTGTAACTACATTCAAAGAATAAATGATTCCTTATCTGTTCTGTGTGTTTACATAAAACACAAATGGGATCATATATCCCAAACTATCTATCCTTGGTTCTAAGTATATTTTTGATTACTAGCCAAGAGAATATTGAAGCCTTTGGGTTTAATGGCTACTTCCATAGAATATCAAACTATGGGACAAGTTCAACATTACATGTAATCGTCTTATGGCAGGAGTTGTTAAGAAATGTAACTCTTGAATTGTGAACTCAATTAACTTGTAGCACGTACGTTATCCTACTCCAAATTGCTTTTGTGTAACTACATTCAAAGAATAAATGATTTCTGTTCTGTATGTTTACATAAAACACAAATGGGATCATATACCCCAAACTATCTATCATTGGTTCTAAGTCTATTTTTGATTACTAGCCAAGAGAATATTGAAGCCTTTGGGTTTAATGGCTGCTTCCATAGAATATCAAACTAAGGGACAAGTTTAGCATTACATGTAATTATCTTATGGCAGGAGTTGTCAAGAAATGTAACTCTCGAATTGTGAACCCAATTAATTTTATCCTCTCCCATTTCATCAGGAGTTGGAGGCAAGTAATTTGTAAGTAAATAGAATCCTCTAAAATTGCCACCCCAATCTCCATTTTGGATGAGTGAAGAGACCCTAGCGTTGATTGATATTTTGTTATTGAGTTGTGGTATTTTTTATCTTTGGATAAATGGGGTATAGGAAGTCCAATTATCAAACCAAAACAAACTGTTTACACCATCTCATGACCAATGCTTAATGTAGGGGTAAACCAAGCCTCTCAAGTTGAGTATGTAGTTGAAAATCCATGAAAACTCCCCAGAGTTTCCAATTTGCCAAAAATTTTGATCTTTAAGATGATGTTCATTCACCCATTTAATCCATAATGCTTTTTTATTAGTGAAGAGTTTCCATATTCTTTTGTATAAAAGAACCTTTGCATTTGTGAAATTGGAATAATACCTAGCCCTCCTTGCTTCTTTGGTATAGTGATATCAGTCGATTTCACTTTAGCATTCTTACAGTTTTCTATTTTTCCCGACCACAGAAAAGTTTTAGTGTTGGATCCTATTTCCGGAACCCAACTCTTGCACTGATATCACAACTGTTGGGCTCCGATTCCGGAGCCCAACATTCAGAGTCATAAATTTTGAGCGTATTATCCTGTAGGGTTATTTCAATGAACCCTCATTAGCTATTATCCCACAAGAGTAGTGTGCCCACACCAGTCAAACATAAAAAACAAACTCATTTTCCCACTTCAGCATAGATTTTGGGAAACCTCAAACTGGAATTACAAATTGATTTCTTTAGAATATTTGTTCCCCCTTTGTCTTAAGTTTCTAATGACACTAAGATCATTCCATTTGGTTCAGAAATCTGAAAGTTATAGCTCAAACATTTTCAAACTGTTATTAAACTGAAATAGTACACTATACTCAACTTCCATCCAGAATTTGAAAGTCTTAGGGACTGACCTAAAATTCAATTCCTTCAGATAATTTGTATCTCTATGTCTCTAGTTTATTTGAAGACAAGAATCATCTCATTAGGAGGTCAGAAAACAAAGTTATGGCTGAAAGAATCAAACAAGGTTTTGTCCTCAATCATATGGAACCTGTCTCCGAAAAATTGGCATAACTTTTGCTAGAGATATCGGATCAAGGTCATTCTTAGACGGTTTGGAAGAGGACTTATAGATCTATAACTTTCATGAAGACTTTTAAGATATATTCTATCATATGGAGGGTAAAAATTGGACCAGACGGTAGGGTAAGACGATCCCAGACGAAAGGTTAGACGAAACCAGACTAAAGGCCAGACAATTTGGGGCAATTGGCATAACTTTCTCTATAGATGTCGGATCAAGGTCATTCTTAGATGGTTTGAAATAGGACTTCTACATCTACAACTTTCGTGAGACCTTAAAGATAGATTATGTCATCTAAAGGGTCAAAGTTGGATCAGAAGATAGGGTAAGACGATCCTAGATGAAATGTCAGACGAAACCAGATGAAGGGCCAGACGATTTGGAACAATTAGCATAACTTTCTCTATAGATGTCGGATCAAGGTCATTCTTAAATGGTTTGAAAGAAGACTTCTAGATATACAACTTTTATAAAGACCTTGAGGATAGATTCTATCATCTAGAGGGTCAAAATTGGACCAGACGATAGGGTAAGACGATCCCAGACGAAAGGTCAGAGGAAACCAGACGAAGGGCCAGACGATTTGGGACAATTGGCATAAATTTCTGTATGGATGTTAGATCAAGGTCATTCTTAGATGATTTGAAAGAGACTTTTAGATCTACAACTTTCGTGAAAACCTTGAAGATAGATTCTATCATTTAGAGGGTCAAAATTGGACCAGACGATAGGGTAAAACGAGGTTTCATTCTACAGTGCATAAAAGATGTTTCAGTCTATAGTGCGTAGAAGATGTTTCAGCCTACAGTACATAGAAGATGTTCCGGTCTACAGTGGACAAGAAGATTTTTCAGTTTACACTGGACAAGAAGATGTTTCAGTCTACAGTAGACAAGAAGATATTTTTGTGTCCACCACTAATAACTACTCTTATAAAGATAATGTATATTGACTAATTACAAAAGTAAAAGTACATATTCAAGTTGCCTTATATTTTTCTAGTAAATTTATTCTCTAATTTCGACTATATGGTCTTAAAAAGAGAAAATGTTGTTTGTTGATGATGTGGCAGATTTTGCTGTTTGACATCAACAATTGTCTTTCCCAGAGTTTCTTTGTGAGGAACGCAAGAGAGAGTCCACGACTTAGGAAGTTTTTGGCAGCTGGTGACGTAGTTATCTTCGATGGCTGCTCCGATCACATGTTGTTCCTTCTGCTGCTCCTTTGCATCAAAGACATTTAGCAATTCAACATCAGCCACTCACTCTGCCTTATCTTTTTCGCATCCCAAATTCAATGGCTTCATTTGGAGTTCACAAGACAGAACCTTTACCAGCTCTAGAATCTTTGCAAAGTTTGAGAAATTCCAAGGTGACCCTCCTCAAGAAAGTCCAGAATACGCCACCTCGCAGTTTCAAACACAGCAACAAACAAGTCCAGAAGATGACAGGTTCACAATCCTTTTCTATCGGCAATGGTGTGAAATTAGTTGGGAAATGACGTATACTTGATTCTCATTAGATATCGGTCAATTCCAGTACCGGGTCTCGTGATTTTTCATGGAATTATCAGTTAATTATCAGTTCATTCAAATAAATGTCCTCGATTTTATTCCTTGTAGATTAACCACCTTATTTTCTGAACAAGATTATTTTGGTCATGTGGTCGTGATTCCATTTATAAGAAAATCATTCGTTCAACTTGATTAGTCCATTGAAGGCAGTCAAAAGTTTTCTGTGTATGCTATGTATGTCTTTAACATGTCTAAAAAACCCGAGTTGTAGAAATGATTTTGATTCTTGATATTATGTTACTTCGCCTATTATGTACTATGACTATGGAAGAAAAGATTTTAATGGTATACATTTATGTCTATTTCAGCTGCCTGCCTTCTGACCTGGAGGGTGCAGTCAGGCAATCAAGCGAATCAAGTGGATTGTTTGTGTCTTCAGGAGGAATGAGAGCCATAGTAGGTGAAAATGGAAAAGGAAAAAAATAAATTTTTGTATACACAAAATAAACTACATTGTAATGCTCAAATTTATCTTTTGTAGGTCGAGCTCTTGATTCCTCAACTGCAATTTCTAGATGATGAAGGTGCCCAAGCTGAACTGTGGAAACTGTCAAGGATTTTCTTAGACACACTTATTGAAGAAACAGGATGTCAGGTTCACTCTCACTCCAACTTTATATCGTAGTTTGCTAAGATCTAATTAACAGAACCAAGGTCCTTAATATAAGTGAATCCAAGCTTTGCGAGTTGATTTCTAAACAATGGTAAGACCGGACAAAATGAAAAGGAAAGAGTATTTAGAGACTATATGTTGGATAAATAGCTCCCTCCTTTACTTGTTTACTAAATGTGTTGTATTCTTGTCCCACATTAGTGGGTATAAACAATTTTTTAGTCTTTATATATTGAAATCAGTGTTTGTCAAGACTTGAATAGTTTATTCCTTAGTGCTTTGGTAAGAGGTTGGACCTAGGCCAAATCTGCACGTGCCGCCCGGACTAAAGAGTTCAGTTTTTGAATGTTGCAAACCTTTTCCAGAAATGTTACGAACGTTTTCCGAATTTGTCTCCATGTTTTTTGCCTCACCCACGGATTCTCCTCTAATTTCTGATTTGGTTCTGTATATTGAATCTAGCTGTTCTTTGCACTGATAAACTTATAAAAAAACCTGATAACACTCTTTTCTCTGAGCGATTGTATTTTCTGTGAGTTCCAAGTCTTCAATCGCGAGTGCACGAGTTTGTAGACTAGTTGTGTTAACCTTGGAGAGCAAACATCATCATCAATTGCACCACGGTCATGCCGAAGTTTTTCTTTCAAAGCAGTGGCTATACCACTTCACAACTATTCACAATTTGAAAGCAAAACCATTTCACAATAGAAATCTACCATGGTTGTATCATTGAACAAAATATTACCTGAAGTCTCTAAATTTAAACCTTTGGATGGAACCAACTACAAATAATGGTCCCAAAAATTGCTTATTTTCTTTAAACAATCATAAGTAGATTATATGCTATTCATTGATCTTTCATCTGTTAAAGCCACAACCTCTAAAAACTCCTAACACACCCATTGAAGAAGAAGCTAGGATTAAACATGAAAAGGATAATAAAATAGTCAGAGGACATTTGCTAAACCATATGACCAACTCTCTATCTGATCTCTTTGTGAATCAAAATTCAAAAACTTATTAGGTTATTTGGGACGCTCTAGAGAAGTATAGGGCAGATGATGCTAGAAAAAAAATACAGTAGGTAAATGGTTGCAATTTCAAATGTGGAGGACAAGCCAGTGATGAAGCAAGTTCACAAATATAAGAACCTTATGGATGATGTGGTAATTGAGGGCATGAAGATGTGTGAGACATTGCAAGCCAAAGTGTTGTTAAAGAAGTTTCCACCATCTTAGAGCAATTATAGAAATCAATTGAAGTACAAGAAGAAAGACATGAATCTCTAGGAGCTCATTAGTAATATGAGAACTAAGGAGGCTAATCGCCTTAAAGATAAGCTGAATTTTGTTTCTTCTATTTCTGTTAAAGCTAACTTAGTTGAGTCTTCTGCTAGTACTTCTAAGGATAGGGTCAAAGTCAATGGCAAGAAGAATTAAAAGAATGGGCAACAAAAAATGCAAAATCAGTTCAAGAAAGGTGATGGAGGAATTTAGAAGAAGAAGCTGACTTGCTATGTCTACTAGGCCATAAGGCATATCAGTGCCATCTTTGTAAAGGCTAGCAAAATCAAGATCAGAAGCCTATTGCTCAGTTTACGCTCCAAGTCAGTCTTGCTGAAAAGGATGAAATTATAGCTCCTGTAGTTGTGGAGGCTAACCTGGTATAGAACAAAACTGCCTGGGTGTTGGATACTGGTGCTTTGAAGCATCTTTGCGCCAATAAGGAGTTGCTCCACCAGTTTGAGGATGTTGCAGATGGAGAATGCGTCTTCATTGGAAACTCTATAACTATTGGAGTACTTGGTAAAGGAAAGATCTTTCTTAAACTTACTTATGGAAAAACTTTAGCTTTGAATGATGTCTTGTGTGTCTCCTCCTAACGTACGAACTTAGTTTCTATTAGCTTGGTTAATAGGGATGGATTGAAAATTGTTTTTGAGGCTGATAAGGTCGTAATTGCTAGAAATGGGGACTTTGTGGGAAAGGAGTACTTAGTTGATGGACTCTTCGTACTGAACATTGTTTCTCCTGCTTTCAATGCTAAATCTTCTATTGTGTTTGCTTATATTGCTAAATCTATTAATTTATAGCATGTTAAGCTAAGACATTTAATGTTGTTTCTATTAAGAGGCTTAGAAAGATGGATTTGGTAAATGTTGTGGATGATGACTTTTCTAAGTGCTCTGTGTGTGTAGAAGTAAAGTTTGCTAAATACTGTTTAAATATGTAACAATCGGATGCACAGAGTTGCTTGAGTTGATACATACAGATTTAGCTTATTTTAAGAACTATGTTGTTAAAGGGAATAAAAAATATCATTAACTTTTATTGATGATTATTCGAGATACATCAAGGTTTACCTCCTAAGTTCTAGATATAAGGCTGAAGATTTTGTGTTGCAAATTGGGTATCTGACAATGATGAAGTTTGCTCTACTAGTGGTTATGTCTTTACTTTGAGTGGATCTGATATATCATGGAAATCTACAAAACAAACATGTATAACACGCTCCACCATGAAATTTGAATTTATTGCTCTTGAGTTGGTAAGTGAATAAATTGAATGGTTGAGGAACTTGCTAGCAGGTGTGCCATTGTGGGGAAACCAAATGTACCGGTTTTCCTACATTGGGACTAACAAGCAACCATTGTGATAGCAAAAAATAGATGTACAATAACAAAGAAGACACATTTGCATTAGACATAGTGCAATCAAACAAATGAAAAAAAATGAAGTAATTTCTCGAAGTATATGAGATATGAGAGGAACATGATAGAACCTTTCACTAAAGGATCAAAAAGGAAAGTAATTTTTGAATCGTCGAGGGGGATAAGGCTTAAGCCCATGGATTGAGAGAGTATGGTGGATATCATATTATGGTCAAACAAAGCCATGTGAGTCCTCAATGTGCACAACATTCTCATCCCTATGGCGTCTAGTTATTTTTTAAGTGAGGTTGAGCCTCAAGCTCTTAATGAATCCATAGCCCTGTTATTTAGATGGTCCTGGAGAGACGGATTTGACAGATTCACCACTTGATTTTTATAAGATTCATAGCCCATTGTGATGGTCATAATATGATGGCCTTGATAGGTACAATTTTGCAAAGGTTGAGTCATATTGGGTCTTAATGGTTTCATAACCCTTAATGGGGAGTCTGTAGGGTGATAGACTTGGAAAAATCACTTACTTGTGTGTGAAGGTGAGGCCTCCTTCTATGAAAGAATTAGGTTGTCTTTCTAAAGCACTCGTGAGTACTTAAGGTATGCATAGGGCCATAAAAAGTGCTTCTTGTGATTTATCTTCTTTTTATTGCAGAATTCGCAGAAATTAAGGGTATAATATGAATTGTGAGGGTCTCATCCTAAGTCTATAAAGTTCAAGAGAAATTCACTTTATTAACTAAGTTGTTGCCTCACATCACTAGGCATGAATTCAATCGAAAGAAATTGATGCTTAAGTATATAATCCTTTTTTTCCCCAGAAAATTCAAAGTTAGTAAGCCATTTAGTAGGGGATTGTTGAATAAATGGCCCTCTCCTTTACTTGTTTATCAAATGTATTGTATTCTTGTCCCACATTGGGGTATAAACAATTTTTTAGTATTTATATTTAAAGTGTTTAACAAGATTTGAGTAGCTTATCCCTTAGTACTTTGGTAAGAGGTTGGATCTAGGCCAAATTCTGGTGTGCCGGCTAGGCCGGCGCAGATGCTTGTTATTGATTCAGATTTTTATGAGTCGAACTTGTTTATTTTTCTACTGGAGAGTTATTCTTTGATCGAGTCTTTGCACATTTCAATCTATTTCAGATTTTAAATGTTGCAAACCCTCTCCAAAAACGTTACTGACGTTTTCTAAATTTTTCTTCACGTTTGTTGCCTCACACACAGATTCTCTTCTAACGTCTGATTTAGTTCTGTCTATTGAATCTTTTCCAGCCACTCTTTGCACCGACAAACTGATAACTCTTTTCTCTGGGTGATTGTATTTTCTGTGGGTTCCAAGTCTTCGACCTCGAGTGCACGAGGTCGTAAACAGCGTTATCCATTGCACCACGGTCATGTTGAATTTTGCTTTCAAAGCAGTGGCTATACCATGGCACAACTATTCCATAAGTTTTATTCTCTATTGTATCTTTAATTTAATACACTATACAACTACAAAATGAACAGTGAATGTTAAAAACCTATGTTCTGCATCACTTTGCTTGTCCACTAATTCAGCTAATGCTTAGAGAGTCAAAGCCATATTCCCTGATGCTGGTGCTGCTGCGCTTCTAAAATACCAGTGGAGTGATGCTGCTTTTGGATTCTCCAGGTATTGTCCTTATAGAACAATTTTCCAATAGATGTTCAATTTCTCTGAACCAATTCTTTTCAAGTTGGATCAGTTACTTCATGTAACACTTTTATGCATTGCAATTCCAAGTGTTATAAAATGTACAAGTGGGTAGCAGTTATATATGCATTCAATTGTATGGTATGTCTGTTGTAAGTAGTGAGTAGTATTTTGCATTGACATATGTACTAAACTTATTTCCTCAATATTGTCAGTCTAAGTGACCGGAAACCTGTTGAAAGTGAAGATGAGATTGTGGTCATGGTTGTCCCTGATTATCAGATGTTGGAATCTGTAAAGAGGATTGCATCTGATCTCTCAGGTGAACCGGTATCTAACTTACTTCCGGTTCATACTTCATTGCAAGTATTGCTCTTCACGAGGATTGGTGTCATAAGCATCTATTTCTTTTAACTTCTGATAATTGCACATGTATGATGATTTCAAGAAGGTTTCTTGGTGTGCAAATCAATTCAAAATCAAGTGAGAATGTTTTGTACGATGACACCATAGTTAATTCTCACTTCTAAATGAGTTGGGAGGACAGCTTTAAAGCTTTCAGTTGCAGGGTTATCCAGTATGAACGTTTAAATTTTCATAAAGTGTAAAATTGGAGTCTTCACTATTGAGTTGGTGGTATTTTTGTTCATCTTTGAGCTGCCTGAAATAACAGTATGAGAAAAGTAGGAATTTCCTGTTGTGTGCTTCATGGACTTGTCTATAAAAGGAAACAAACAGATTGGAAAATTGCATAATTTCGTCAAGGGAATACATATATGTCACATATTTAGTTTCAACGGCGCTCAGGCTTGCATTACATAAGAACAATGATCATTCAAACTCTTGCCTAACCTGTACAAAGAATCAATGTACTCCAGTTTGCATTTCGAATAATTGTTTAGCTGATGGTACATCCGCCTTGTATATTCGTAGCCGAGGCCTCTCATCATGTGGAACCCACGTCTCATCAGTGAGGATGTCGGAGTCGGGATTAATGTTCGTAATTTGAGGCGCTACTTCCTAAGGTGAGGTGTTGTGTTCTCTAATTAACTGAAGAACTTTGTCATACCACTGACAACTAACCAACTGTGTACTTTAATATGTTTTGAAGCACTTTCACCACAGTTTACTCAATGAGACCTCTACCAGAGGGAGCTGTCTTTAGGTGTTACCCAGGGTAAATTTTGCTTTTTCTTTTCTCTCCGTGTACTTGAACTGACTGCATTCAAGCATAAATGATCTCAGATAACTTAGCTCTGATTCCTCATTTCTCTCCTTGCCAGAGCGTGGAAGGTCTTTTATGATGACAGGGATAGACCTAACAGATATCTGCTTGCGAAAGAATTCAACAGACGTCCTGATGCTGAAGAACTGGAGGTTAGATTTTATCCTCATTCCATTCACTGAAGATAGCATTTATAACTGAAATGAAACTACTGATCCCCGCAGATAGTATTTGGAAATGTGCATGAGAAATCTGAGCAGGAACCAACTTTGTTCAACCAAGCAGCAGGCCTTTTTGCTTCATTGAACAGATTCATTAAAGTCATCTCTAAGTAGTCTTCAAATGCCCACCAAACTTTTTGGATTCTATATGTATATTTCAAGTTTTATGAGATACTATTTGGACTTCTAATTGTTATGCAAAATGAGGCCAAAGATGCAAGATTGGGATTAGGGATAACAATGGGCCGGCTGGTCTTACTAATTTTTTAAAAATTTAAATATATAAAATAATATTTTTTTAATTGAGTTTGGACGTGGATTACTCGCACCTAAATTTATTCAAGGTCTAACTCTTCTAAATAAAGTACTATTATTTTGCTTAAAAAATTGGCGCTTAGATCGGTATAAGCCTGGTATAAGCCACAGGGCATGCAAAAGTGATTGGGTACAACAATAATTTACATTTCAAGAAGGGAAATAAAATTTAAAAGAACTTCTTAACAAAGACATAGACATTGTAGGATAATTATGTAATACACGTACCTTGGATTTACACGAAAGGATTAAAAAACGAAGGTAATGTGTAATACTTAATTTCGGTCTTATCTTTGATTTAGATATCGATTCCGAGTTCTAAACGATCACGAATCTTTCAGAACTTTTTATGAAAAGTGCTCTTTGAGACATAGGCTAAGTTTTTCTATAGTTTTTTTAATACGTAATTTCTCTTAATAGGTCAGAGATTCCTTATGCTTACGATTGATCTGAGCAACTGCAAGAAACCTGAATCTTTGTATAGCTTTTATATCAGAATTTCCCATCACAAGGTCGATATGGGTCTGGTCCATACTAATTGAGATTTATTTTCTACTCGGACTTTGACCTATTAATCTAGATTATTTATTAGGCCACTTTATTATCTTTATCTAAATTAAATTACGTAACTTAATTGATAACTTATTTAAAAATTAAAAAATATAATTAATAATTGTCCAACTTTATATGAGAAGACAAAATTATCCACCAAATTATTAGTATTGGTTTGATTAAAATCCCCATTTCTCCTATTAGTATTAAACATAAACTGACCCGAACCTCTCTTTCAAGTCTTTCTCACGAGCCTTACGCTATCGACTATGATTTCAATCTCCAAACTTATAATAAAGTCAATAGCCACGTCAGAGCTAATCTTCAGTGTTTGAATAGTAATACAGAAAGAAAAGTCTTTCTTATTTTGTACTAAACGATCAAATGCAGTAAGTAGTCACGTAACTGCCCGGGAAAGCGTGCCCGTCTTCATTTCGAGAACATCATGGATTCCTCTGCTCACCGGCGCCTCAAAGCCATCCAGTCTCATCTCCTCCCCACCGGCGCCCTTGACCACTCCTCCACTCTCCGTCCTAGCCTCACCGCCTCAGACCACAGTAATCCTGTCACATTTTAGTTGCTATAGATTGTAACGTCCTTAGTTTTTCAGTCATTTTTAAGGTACTGTTGTTGTTGTTGCTGTTCCTGTTGCTGCTTGATTAGGCATCCTGAGCCAAACCTACAGTGTAGTTTTACCAGAGAAATTGCAAAATGGCAAGTGGAATGTGTACAGGTCTGCTCGCTCTCCGTTGAAGCTTATAAGTAGGTTCCCCGATCACCCGGAGATTGCTACTTTGCACGATAACTTTGTGTAAGATAACCTCTCTCTCTCTAAACTAATCACTTGAAATTATTGTTTTTTTCAATTCGTTACGTAAATGACTTAACTTTCTATAAGACTCTGATTTGTTTTTCATCTTTCCTCTATTGATATTACTTTCGGTTGTTTATCGATAGTCGTGCTGTTGAAACTTTTTCTGATTACAACTATTTGGGCACGCGGGTTCGACCTGATGGAAGGGTTGGAGAGTGAGTTTTTGATTGTACATTTTCATTTTATAGTTAATTGAACTTTGCGGATTATGTGACTTTTAGCTGTTCTTTTTCTTGATGGGTCTAAGATACACATGGATGACATATGGAGAAGCAGGCATTGCCAGGGAAGCAATAGGTTCTGGACTTCAAGTTAATGGCTTGCAAAATGTGTGTTCTGCTTCTTATTTATATCAGCTTGTTCTTATAACCACTTAATACTGTACTTAATAGTTAAGTGCTTTAGTTAATTTAGTTATTACTCAACAGGGAGCCCGCATTGGACTGTATTTTATAAATAGACCAGAATGGCTGATTGTGGATCACGCATGTGCTGCATATTCGTATATCTCGGTCCCCTTATATGACACTCTTGGTGTGTATTTGACTGTTCAGTTGCAAATTTGCTGGACTTTCCAGCTAATATTGACAATACATAATTTGACATGCAGGTCCTGAGGCAGTTAAGTATGTTGTGAATCATGCTGATGTGCAGGCTATATTTTGTGTTCCAGAAACTTTGAACACCGTAAGTTAGGTTCCTCCTTTCAAATTGCTCTATCTTTCATTTATACTTCAATAAAAACTTCTTATCTTCAGTGAACTATATGACTGAAACTGACTGAGCTGCATGAATGAAACTGACATGCCTACTGCATGTTGATTAAGCTTTCAGATGAGTTGAGTTTTCTTTCCCCCCTCCCTTCGCTAGGTCCATATCTCTTTTGTGGTGCAATTTGCTTATAATATTTCTGAAAATCATTTGTTCTAGATTTCTGAAATGTTTTTGTTGTATAAAGATTGATAAAACTGTGTTCTGAAAATGTGAAGTGATACTTCTGCTTTTATTGTTGAAAGTGGAAGCTCTTTGCGTGTGCTTTTTTGTTAAGTGAAATGCTGATGATATTTATTATGGCCTCTTTATTTTGTATAGGTTTTTTGTCTTTGTGGAATTGTTTCACTTCTACTTACAAGTATGAATAAGACCATCACTTGTGATTTAATATATCCTCTTGAAACTTGCAGCTTTTGAGCTTTATATCTGAGATCCCATCTGCACAGCTGATAGTGGTGCGTACTTCCAGAATTGACTTTGAAAAGTCTTAGCCATGAGTGAACTGAATAATTTTCTATTGTAGCAACAAGTTCTGTTTATATGTGATGGCAGGTTGTCGGGGGTGTGGATGAACACTTGCCATCGCTTCCTTCATCAAGAGTCAAACTTTTATCATATCAAAAACTGTTTGATGAGGTAAGTTTCCTTCTAACTTTTCCTTAGACATTCTTGTTGATAAGAAATAACTATGGATATTGTTTTTATACGTCTCCTTGTTCATTTGGTACTCAAGGCTTTGAAGATGGTTTAGAAATTTCTTTTTGGCTAATTGATGTGCTCTCGCTTATGAATTAGTAGTTTTTAAGGCCTGAACTTTTGAAAATGACTCACCATCAATATGAACTTTCAAAGTTTGAACCACTAAAAATTGGACTCTGCCAAATTGGTGGACTATGGAGACATGGGTATTAACAATTTTCTTGTTTTCATCCATTAAAAAAATATTAATTACTTGAAAAGTATGTTTACCCAAAATGAAATTTAGGGATTTATTACTTGGATCATATTTGCAATTTATTGTCAATACTCTAAAAAAACTCTGATTTTGATTTTGGCCACTCTGAACTCGTGGGTAGTTGTGACCAATTAAATGCTCAAGGATGTATCCTTTTTGTCACAAGCATCTTTTTTTTAATAAATTGTTACGAATCCAAATTACTAACTTATATAAATTAAGATCGTCCATTCACTATGATAGGCTATCTCTTTTTTCTTAAAAATAAAATTAAAAAGAAAGTTCTCTGCTCTACCAGCTGAGCTATCGTGACTATTTCCAATGAATCATCTTCCTTATTTGAAATATTTGTGTTGACAAGAGTTATTAGAGTTGATTATTTTCGTGTATATATTTAAGAATTAATATTTGTATTGATCTCTTCCTATAATTGAGAGATATGATAGCTAGAATATCTCCAAAATATTCCTAGGCCTCTTGGACATATGCCATCTCAATTCACTGTACATATATCTCAATTCAATATATAAAATGCTTTTGTTTTCTCTCCGAATTGTTTTCTTCATGGTATTAGATTCAGTGCGAAAGCTGAATATAGAGCTATGGCGCAAGGTGTGTGCGAACTCTTGTGGGTAAGGAAGCTGATGAATGAGTTACAATTGATGAATGGAGGAAGTTTATCCCTCTACTGTAATAACAAAGCTGCCATTAGCGTAGCTCACAATCCTGTTTAGTATGATATAACAAAACACATAGAAATTGACCGACAGTTCGTAAAGGAGAAACTTGTGAATGACTCTTTACACTTATCCCATGTGGGGTCTAATGATAGATAGTCTTCACCAAAGGGCTCTACAACAAACAATTTCATATCTTGTTTGCAAGTTGGGCATGTGGGATATCTATGCACCATCTTGAGGGGGAGTGTTGACAAGAATTATTGGATTTGATTATTTCTGTGTATATATGTAGGAATTAATATCTTATTGGGAGGTTTGATAGCTAGAATATCTCCAAAATATTTCTAGGCCTTTTGTATATATACCATAGAAATCCTCTGTACATACATCTCAATTCAATATAGAAAACACTTCTGTTTTCTCTTTGAATTGTTTTCTTCAATTTGCATTTGAATAATTTACTAATGGGGAGTCCTTATATGGAGTTTAGTCATTCACATCCACATGGAACAAGAGAAATCCAGATTTCATTATTGCAGTGAAAGTCATAATTTGCCGATCCTTGTTCCATGTGGAGATGCTTTTATCTTTCCTCCTGATGCGTGTTGTATTAGATACTTCCTACCTGAAAAAATGTCTTACCATCTAGTTTGACTGTTCAATATGCCCATCTTAATCCATAATTTGCAATTTAGAGCAGCAATTTTCAATTGGAAATATACTCCTAATGTTTCTATTCAAGTAAAAGATCGACCTATGTAAAATGGTTCTCTTTTAGGGCCACAGCAATTTGCAGCCTTTTTCGCCGCCTAAGCCAAAGGATGTGGCAACAATATGCTACACCAGTGGTACTACTGGAACACCAAAGGTAGGACTGAGGGTGCTCAAGCTGCTCTTTTGAGTTTCTACAGTTAAAGATTTCATTGCCTAATAGTTACCCCATTGATTTCTGTGGAAAGGGAGTTGTACTGACGCATGAAAACCTAATAGCAAATGTTGCTGGTTTCACTTTGGCAGTCAAATTCATCCCCTCTGATATGTGAGTTATGATTTTTTTGTGAATTAGTTGGGGACGTTACTTTTAAGTTCTGAGTTGTACTTTCGTTCAAACAAAATATTTTTACCTTGGTGATGTGATAGAAATTATGTTGGTGCAGTTATATATCCTATCTACCTTTGGCACACATTTATGAACGAACTAATCAGATTGCAACAGCTTACTATGGCGTTGCTGTTGGCTTCTACCAGGGGGTATGGCCCAAATTTCACGTTTAGCAACTGTAAGCTTTTTGGTCATATTAGTTGCAATGATGAATTGTGGCTGAAAGTGAGGATTTTGTCCTCTTTTTGCTCCAATTACATTGATCCAGTCCAGCCATGTGACATTTACATTGCAATCCTAGTGATGTATTTTAACTGTTTTCAATAAAGCATGTGACTTATGGTATTGAACTTCACCCTTTATAATATTGTATAAAAGTCAACTTATTCGTGTTCTAGTTCTCTTTGAGATTACCCGATATCCGCATACTAATTAATATACCTGACCAGTCTTATCATACTTGAATATATAGAACTTTGCTGAGATTAGTTGGTGCATGCATCAAAAGAATCATTTACTAGTTGATCTCATGCATATCATGTAGAACATATATTTTCCAGTGTCTCGTTTGCTAAGCTTCTAGAAAATAAACTGACTTCTTTAGTTTTGCACATTGAGGATGTTAATGGCGTTTTGAATGCATGCATCACAAGCAAGTTAGATGGTTAAACTTGTGCGCAGTTCTCAATAGGCAGTGCTTGTTTGCTTACATATGTGGGAAAAGACTGAACAAGAATTCCCAGAAGCTATTTGACTGAATTATCATATTTTAATTGTTAAAAAATCACTTGCTGTGTTCACTTAGGTCTCCTTACTTTTAGCCCTTCTTATTTGCAGGACAATCTGAAATTGATAGATGATTTGGCTGCTCTAAGGCCAACTATATTTTGCAGTGTTCCTCGGTTGTATAACCGAATATATGATGGGTAATTTTATGGTTGTAGCTCATTATAGCTCGTAGTCATTTGGGCATGCTAACTTAAGTGCGTTGTTGTAGAATCATAAATGCTGTGAAGACATCTGGACCTCTAAGGGAGAGACTTTTTAGAGCAGCCTACAACTCAAAGAAGCAAGCAATATCCAGTGGTATGTGTGCCAATGAATGCAATTTAACATAAGAGTAGCCTTCCAATAGATCAACCACTATTGGAATGCCAAAAATATGTAATAATATTATAGAGCAGAATATGCTTTCTAATGACATGATATTGAAGTTAGAAAACCTGCATTTTAGAAATCCTTGAATTTAGTATGTTGGAAGCTGCAGATGCTTGTTTTTACTTTTTATTTTCAATTGAACTGCTTCAGGTCGGAATCCATCTCCTATGTGGGACAGATTAGTATTTAACAAGATAAGGGCGAAGCTTGGGGGTCGAGTTCGCTTTATGGGTTCTGGTGCTTCACCTCTTTCTCCTGATGTAATGGAGTTTCTAAGGGTGTAAGTTGATCTCTCTCTCTCTCTCTCTCTCCCTTTCTCTCTGATGCTTGTGGGTCTAAGAGGGAATGTGAGGGTAGGGTTGCTTATTCAAGCAATCCACTCATGTACTTATTCATTGTGAATGCTGCAGGTGCTTTGGCTGTCAGGTGCTTGAGGGATATGGAATGACTGAGACCTCTTGTGTCATAACCATTATGAATGAGGGTGACAATTTAGTTGGCCATGTTGGGTCTCCTAATGCTTCTTGTGGTTAGTAGTTGGATTTTCAGTTCACTATTTGTTTGCCTATGTACTGCGTATACTTATTGGCTGCATGTGCTTACGACTATAATATGTTTTATCTTATACATTACATTGTAGTCATGGTGGCATCTAGAATCATATAGTGGCTTTTTTAGATAACTGTTTCTTTGATGGTTATTCATGACGGTAAGGGGTAAACAAATTGGGCATTCCTCAATTTTGTTTTGGAGACTCAGAGAAAGGAAGGTTAGAAGGAAAATAACTTAATGGTAAACTGCTTAGGATACTATTATTGAGTGAAATGTATAATTTATCTCCTTACAGGCTTCTGCTTGTCTCTAATTTCTATATTTAACGTTCTCTGTTTTAGAGGTCAAACTAGTGGATGTTCCTGAAATGAATTACTCATCTAAAGATCAGCCACATCCCCGTGGGGAAATATGTGTCAGAGGTCCTACAATCTTCCAAGGCTACTACAAAGATGAAATCCATACGTACTTAATCTGCAGGATATTGAATTATGTTGTTTTTATACGTTCTTAATATTTAGGGTACCTAAATGACATTTTAAATGGGCAGGAGAGAAGTAATTGATGATGATTGTTGGCTGCATACTGGAGACATTGGCTTGTGGTTGCCTGGAGGACGCCTAAAGATCATTGATAGGTTAGGTTACCTTGATATTTCTTCTATTCTTGTAATCAAGAAAATAAATTTTCACTACTTCGTATACAAGAAAGAATAACTGAAGGATTCATGTTTGAATCCCGATACTTTTCCACTGCATGATAGTGAGACTGTTAGGTAATGAGATAACATGTTCAAAAGTGTATGTTTTTTTGGGATTTTTACAATTTAGTGCCAAATTTTTTAAAGTTTTCAATTTAACAGCTAAATTTTAAAAATTAGTATAAATCAAATCGAAATGTTGTTTTTTTTATGCGACTAATTGATATATATCCATGTGGCATTTAGTGGACACGCCACATCATCAAAAACATCCTTTTGACTTGATTTATGCAAGTTCTAAAAAGATTAGTCACTAAATTGAAAATTTTAAGAAGTTTGGTACTAAATTTAAAAAATCCCAAAAGATTAAACACTTAAATTTGTTATCCCATTAGGTAGTGGTGAGCCATCAGGTTTACTACATCTCATACAATGTCAAGACTTTTGATTTTGTTCTTGACTTATTTTATTTTTTTGTTTTCCCCTTACTTTGAACTAAATTCTGATATAAAGTATCCTTTAAGATACCTTTTCTGTTGTATGGCTTATAGAATACAGTTTTTTATTGTTGTATTCCTCACCCCCTATTTTATTCTGTTTGTGTGTGAAAGATTAACACCTTCCTGAAATTCTGTTGTCAACTTTTTACAGGAAAAAGAATATTTTCAAGTTGGCCCAGGGAGAATATGTTGCACCAGAGAAGGTTGAGAATGTATATACAAAGTCCAGATTTGTCTCTCAGTGTTTTATATATGGTAAGATTAAGTCGATGGTATGCTGTACTCAATGTCTCTGTTGGTAGTATTTACTAACTGCTTAGCTTTTGCAGGTAATAGCTTCAATTCCTCTTTGGTGGCCATAGTTGCAATAGATCCAGATGTGTTGAGGGATCAGGCTGCATCCCAGGGGATCAGGGTGAGTGGTTATCTGTACTTCTGGTGGATGATAATAAATTTCTTTTATTTAATTTCTGAGTACGGATGATTATAGGTCTTAGGCCTTTAGATTTTTTCCTTTGGTAGCATTCATTTCTGTCAAACAGATGAAGCCAGATCAAGTCTGTTTTGTTGTCAAAAGGATAACAAAGAGTGAAATCAGCACTCTATAGGCCCCATTGCTGGAAAGGCTCGGCTTCAAAACCTTATGAACAGTTTATAGGTTTATAGAATAAACTGATTGAAATTTATATCAAACTTTTACAATTTGATCACAGTTCTGAAATCCTCTCCATGGATGATCACTGATTCTTTTACCAAACTTCTAAATGGATTTATGCTTCTCAAGCATCGGATGTTGGATATGTCAATAACATTTTCCTTTTTCTGCCATCATTTCTATAGTTGCCCTCAACCTGTGCAATTTTCTCAACTAAGTTGTCAACAACCTATGCATCTCAGCCATCTCTGATAGCTAATCATAACCAGACCTTTCCCGGATGATTTTGTCCAACATGTGGGGAATAATTGGGGACCTCATTAAATAAGTATAGCCACTATAGTAGGCTGTGGTTTCCATGAGTCATTTGCTAAAGTGAGCAGTGAGTACGCCATATCATTGCCTATTAGTCACCTTCCAAAAACATTTTGAATTAATTTCCTTTGGTTTTCTTGGATCTCTTAACAGGCTTCTATCATTTCTTCCATAAATTGAAATAATAAGTAGCCATGAAATGTCATTTCGTTATTTTTTTGATGATCCAAATTTCCTTTGTGCAGTATAATAGTTTAGGACAACTCTGCCATGATCCAAGAGCAAGAGCTGTAGTTCTTGCTGATATGGATGAAATTGGAAGGGAAGCACAGGTAACTTTAGTACTAATAATGGGATGGAACTCTTCAGCGTCTATGTTAAAATAATATATAATCCATCTTTGGGTCTCACCCATCATCTTAAGCTGTTGGGTAGAGTGGTTTATTGACAGTTTAAGTAAATCATTAATTTTAATGTTGATGATCCAAACAGCTGAGAGGTTTTGAATTTGCAAAAGCTGTAACACTGGTGCCCGAGCCATTTACTGTGGAGAATGGCCTACTGACTCCAACATTTAAGGTGACGTTGTACACATTTTTCTTTTGGTAAATTCATAGAAATATTGGAGTGCATTCTTCATAAATTAAAAGAGAACCTTTTCTCTTTGCCAACCAAAAAAATAAAAAATAAAAATAAGAATAAAGAGAATAAAAGTTTAGAATGTCAAATTTCCCAAGGGCATTCAATTCTGAAATCAAAATGCCAAACATTATCAGGGTAAGATAAAAGTTCTCTCTCGATTCTGATTTGCAGATTAAGAGGCCCCAAGCAAAGGAATACTTTGCTGATGCAATATCAACTATGTATAGCGAGCTTTCAGCTTTTGATTCAACTCAAAGGAAGACGTGATGAGTAAGCTATCATTAAGAGAAGTGATTTGTCAATTTGACTAACTCGGCGCAGGAATTCAATAAAGCCAATATGACACCAGAGCTAAGGATTGTTTAGAGAATAGGTTTATGGCTGTGGTTGTAACATCTCCACATTCACGTAGATTTCCTTGCATCTTAATTTTACTGAACACCTCAGGAAGTATACAGCATTCAACTCTAGTCTCTGTATGGTTCCTAGGTTTTGCTGTTATCTGAGCTTGAAAACGCTTCTTATAGTTATGCTTCTTGTACAAGGGGAGGTGATGATCCCCCAGGACTAGAATTTAGTTTCCTTTTTGATCAATCTTAACTGGGTTTACCGGTAAAAGTTCTCTTTGCTACGGAATTGATCCTTTATAGCTTATTACAAGGAAAGGGTGCGGAAGATGTTTTAGAGCAAAAATCAGTAATAATAGCTATAGAAGAACAAAAAGCAGAAATGAAGGTAAGCCATGAAACTTGCATGTCTTATTATATGTTACATGTTTAAAATACATGAAACAGAGAATCTGCATAATGGTTCTCGATAACTATTCCATGAAATGGAAATGAAAAGGCATGCTTAATTACTGCTTGGTTGCTCGTGTGTTGTTCCATAGCCATTGCCTAGCGGAGCCATCCAGTAATGGTGAAACCTGTCAAAAGCTCTCAAGTCAATCCCTAGAATGGAAGGTGCTTTTTAAGCTTGCACTAACAATCAAAAAGGTAATGTGGCAATGTACTTCATTTCCATTGCGGGCAAAAATGAAAGAAAAGGAAACCAAATATCAGCATTACATTCCCATGTCCAGTGCATTTATATCTTACGTCATTTTCATCACTCAGTAGTTAACAATTGAGAATCAGGGCAACTACAAGCTCAAGAGTATTTTACCTTTTCCCACACTTGTGAATGGTAATCATTGAGCCAATCCGTCTCTTTTGCAGAGAGTAAAGATTGTTCTATCAACTTAATCTGCAGTAGAAGGATTGATAGGTTCCAAAATAATCTTTAATTAGAACAAATTTTAAAGGAAAGAGGCAAAAAGGAAAGAGCAAATAACCCAAGTGTTGGAAATTAATCCCACACAAATACTAACTGAGAACATCCAATTTCTCATCAACCAAATTTCAGCCCACGACCTAGGAACTGTTTGTCAGGCTAGTATATCCATAGAAACAAGCTATTTCCTGGATTTATTAGTCAAAACATAGACTGCATGAGCTTTGGATCTTAAGTTTCAAGCTAGTATTAGAATACCTGAATGGGCACAAATGTCAACTTTTCAAAACCCAGATATTCCATTCCACCAAAGCGGTTTGGAGTGTCGACCTCTTTTACAACAAGGAGATTCTGCAACAAGAGTTGAATAATTTTTATAACAAACAATTGGAAACCAGTAATAGGCAAGGAAGGTAAAATTGTTTACACCAGCAAACAATTAACACAAAGCCTACCCTCCATGCAATCCAAGTCATTTTCGATTGGGAACAGGGAAGCTTAAAAAAAAAGCATATAGAATAAACACCCTGCCACAGGGGAAAAGAGCAGAAACATTTTGCCTTTTGTTATCTTTTTCCGGGGAGACGGTATTTAGAGTTGGATATTCATGTTGGTATGATAATGACAGTTCAACAAAAAACTAATCCCTAAAATTTGTTTATCAAGTGAGCAAGCCACAATATTCTTGAGAAAACTAAGGCTAGTTACTTTGGACCATTTCATTCTCCACCAGGCCCTACTGTTAGCAATCATCATAATAAATAACAGAAAAAAGCTTATCACAAGATCCAATATTCATCTTATGTCACAACAGAAACAGGTCCAAAAAACTACAAATACTGGGTTGAAAATCAAAGAGAACTTGCTTTCCAATGTAGCAACAGAAAAATCAAATAGAGTTGTGTCCTTAAAATGCCAGTAAAGTGCATTCATATTCTTCTATATCGCCACATTCTTCAGATCAAAAGGTAGAAATAACAAGCTGTAATTAGTTAAACAGATTCAGAATAATAAGTTACGCAATATAATTATATTGACCCAAGGTTGAAACTTTAATAGACCGTAGTAAATAACTGCATAGCCATGGTACCTCAATCCGAATGCCAAAGGCATGGTCTTCGTAATACCCAGGTTCATTGCTTACTATCATCCCTTTCAGCAGGGGTGTCATATTTCCAAACCTGAAACTAATACTTTGAGGACCTTCATGAACATTCAGTGCAGCTCCTACACCATGTCCAGTCCCTAACAGATTGAAGGAAAAGGAGAAAATGACATGAAGCTATATCTTCTCAAGTCATAAACTTATAACCTGTTAAGACTTTGTAGCCAACAGATTGGCAGGACCAGTACCATGTCGATAATCAAGTCCTATCTTCCAAAGAGAAGAGCGTGCAAATGCATCCAAAACAAAACCAGGAGTATTTCCAGGGAACACTGCTTGATCTAGAGCTATGTGACCCTGTAATTCAACATTTCATTGAATCAAGTGAAAAATCAAAATTATCAGCTTTAAAATTGCTCTAAGTTTAACATACCACTGAAATTAATTGCATAGACCGCATTGGTAAAGGCTACAAATTATCTCCTATACAGTAGTTTTTCTTTCAATGATATGAAGGAAGCCTGAACCTGTAAAACTCGAGTAAAGCATTCCTTTTCTCTTGCAGTAGGTTCACCAAAGTGCACTGTCCTGGTTATGTCAGTAGTTCCATCAACATATTGTGCTCCACTATCCAGCAGGAAAATTTTTCCTGGATCTACAACACTACAGGTCTCCAGTTCAGGTTTGTAGTGTATAATGGCACCATTAGCACCAGAACCTGTGATTTCATCCCAAACAGTGAGACCAAAGGTGAGGGAAACCATCTGAATTAACTGTAGTTGCAACAGAAAAGAGATGTACATACCACTTATTGTATCAAAGCTAGTATCAACAAAACCAGCTTGATCTGAACGGAATTCAAGAAGTTTGTCTGCAACATCCACCTCTGTTAATTTCACACCATTGTTAATCTTCTGTTCAAGCCAGTCCCAAAACCTTGCTAAAGCCGCCGCATCCCTTAACATTGAATACAATAAGTAAGCATAATATTAGAGAGTTCTTAGGATACATCAACATTAAGTTCACACGTGGGACATTTTTAAGATAGTCTCCACACAAGTAGCCAAAGCCAGAAAACTTTCTAACTTGAAAAGAAAACAAAAAAAAACTTGCATGTCTATATGGACCATTATCTTTTGCTTGCTTATTGTCATTCACAACAGGACACTCAGAGATAGCTTTACATGATTTCTTACAGTCAAGCTCCCCCACAGCATAAGATATTCAACCAGTTAAACCCTAACGAAAGATTTCCAAGCACCTTTCTCTTTAGAACAACAAGTGATAAAGATTATGAAAGAGGATGAAAGGAGATCTAGAAATAGATGTTAGAAATCAGAAAATTTCCTACAACATTTAGATACTATGAACTAAAATGATCATATATTAGCGGCAACAATTTATTGCACAAATTCTAAGGTCAAGGGCACCTTGCAACTATTGCAAGTTACAACAAGATCATGTTCCGAGGAAAAGAGGTAATTACCTCAAGTGACAATTGCGCATGCCTTCTAACTCGGAAGAGTTTTTCACTGCTTTTGTCAGAGAGACAGGTGATGGTTTAAAGACACCAGTAGGTCCCCATGATTTACCATCGAATTTGTTAGAACCATTAGTCTTTCCCACACTGTTACTTCCAAGGTTCTCTAGATGTTTACTGCAAGCAGATTTGTAGGTATTGACTATAGCAGCATTAACAGATGATGTGTCCAACCAAAGTTCAGCTCCTTCTGCAGCCAAACTGAAAGAAAAAGAATGTCTCAAAAAGTATATAGGATGTGTAAAATGTTTGTCAAGTTCACACACAGGTTTATATATGTTAACAAGAAAGTGTATTCAGAACATTTAATATAGCAAGGCATATTTTCATCCTAATGGTACACAACAGTTTTACAAAGAATTTAGCCAGTGATAAACCATAAGGCTATATGAAACTTACCTTTCTATCTCAGAAAGGATTGCATCATATGGTCTTAACTCAACACCAGCATTCTTCAAATGATTGAACACTTCGGGTGGGATTTTCAAGTTATCAACAAAAAGTTTTGCTCCATTGATCTCGACAATAAGATATGCATAAATAACAGGTGAATGTGGAACATCACCCCCTCTCTACACCAGAAACATATATATCAAGTTTGCTAATAAGAAGTAAGAAAGTAATTTTGAATTGCTTGCAAGTTAGATTCTCCAACTGGGAATATGAAGTAAAAATCCAGATTAGAGAAGTGCTATTAAAATTTATTAAAAAGTCCAATCAAAATTCAAGTAATCAGTCTAGTATTACCAAGTTCAGCAGCCAGGCAATTTCATCAAGCGTAGAGATAACAATTGCAGATGAACCAGCATCAAGAAGCTCAGACTTCAGTGAAGACAATTTTGATGCTGCGTCTAGGCCTGCATACTTTAGGCTATGAACCCTACTTGGATTGTTTGGAGGCTTTGGCCTGGATTTCTTCCATATCTCATCCACAAGATTTGGATTGTACAAGTAAACCAACTCCAAATTGTTCTTGGCTATAGATTCCTTCAACTCTTCAGCCACATCAAAAGAAAAAAGGAACTGCTCCCTTCATATGTCAGAGACAAAGTGGCATCAGGCAACGTGAAGTTGAAAAATGATCAAGTATAAGCTCACATGAAACTGATGCTTCAAGACATAGGGATAATAACACTAAAACAGAAAAACAAAAAGAAAACAGGAAAACAAAATGAATCAAAGTAGCACAGATTGGAAAAGAGAAAAACTAAAAATTCGATGAACTGAAGATGTAAAAGGAAAGAGACTTAAACTGCAAATTTTGAAGAAAAACACAAGGATGAAGCTTCTGAGAAAACATCAAGATTGAATGAATGAAAATTTTGGTGCATGTTTGCAAAAATTAGTACTGATACATGTACAAATGTTAAATGTGCTAAGCTAATCAAGGTCACCAACAAAGACACAAAAATCTTCTCTACATCAGTAGACCAACAAGAATTAAGGTTCATTCAACTTAAGGAATCTAGAATTTTCTCACAGGATCGATGCCAACTTTGGCTCCAGGAGGTAAAACATCATTTAGCCATTCACTTGTTGTAGGAACTCCAGTGTTGCCAGCTCGCATGAGATTCCAATTAGAATTCAACTGCTTTTCAGCCTAAGCACATGAGAAAAGATAAATGACTTCCATCTTTTACCTCCAATTTTATGGTGTCAAACCTTAAACTCCCTTACAAATTACAATTCAAATAAAAGTTAAAAAAACTTTGATCCTGCTAAATACATTTGACAATGCAGGAACTACGCTCTTGACTAAAGCATGAAATAATGAACTTGCAGCATTTTCTTTCCCAACCTGGAGAAAATATCGACCATCTGTCCAGAGAGCTGCTTTATCCTTTGTGACAACAGCAGTTCCAGCACTGCCAGTAAAGCCCGAAATGTATGCCCTTCGCATATAGCATTCAGCAATAAATTCACTCTGAAGCCACAAAGAAGAGATTCATGATAAATGGTTAAAGGAAATGAAATTTTGTTAGTAGTATAATGTTGGGTCAGAGTCAGACTATTTCCAGACTCCAAACCCTTTTCCATGCTCTGAGTTAAAAACACCAAAATGGCGAGCTGTCCATTTTGTTCAAACAACATTAGAGCAATTTGAACTTCCAAAAGTTCATAAACCACATCAGAAATGCTATACGGAATAACCAATACAGACCATCAAAACCCGGTGGAGGTCAAGCATAAGAAAACATAAACCATATCAGAAATGCTATATAGGATAACCAATATAGATCATCAAAACCCAGTGGAGCTCAAGCTGAAGAAAACATAGAACATCAAAAGAACAAAGTAAAAGACCGTCAGTATCATGCATAAAACTCAAGAACTGAACCTGGTGAGAATCCTGAGAGGGCACGATATAGGCGTCGATGCCAATTCCAGGCTTGGAGAAGAGCTCACGCAAAGCACGAAGCTTCTCGTCTGGTTCCGAGCTGGCCGTGAGATTTCTACGAAGCTGGGAAGATGGTTTGGCGGATATAGAACTACAGCTTCTAATAAAAAGATGGGTTCTTGGAGAATTGACGTAAAACTTGGGGCTGACTCTTAAATTTGGTAAACGACAGCCATAGAGTGAGAAAGAGAGAAGACGAGAGTAACATGAGGCCGAGGACTCTACTAGAGACGCTGACAGAGAGAGTGGACGCATCAGAGGTGATGCGCTTGAGGGCATAGACATAGTGAGGGAGAGGCAAACACAAACTCAAAACAGAACAGGAGATAAGGTTTTGTTCTTGTTTTTTTTACGCAGTTATTATTTTAATGTAAAAAAAAAGTGCTTTACTCTCGTCTCATTTCATTATCATCAGTCTAGTTACATTTCTTCTTCATTTCAACTGTAGTCTATACTCCATAGAATTTTGCGGAAAGCGGCATGGCAGTCATCACTGAAGAGCCAGAACCTCAATCTACACAAAAGAAACCAACTTTACCACCTGAAGACTCAGAGACACAAAAGAAGAAGCCATTCATTTTCTGGTTTTACTTCACACTTTTGGTGTCTTTCATCACTCTCTTAACCGTCACCCTCTCCTCTCTCACCTCATCTTCTCAAGACCCCAAGTCCTTCTTTCTCTCCCTTTCTGCTCCTCTTCGTCAGCACTACTCTAGGGGACGTATTATAAAGGTCCAGATTGCCAAGAACCAAAAACACACTGAGATTTTTGCTCTGGAGAGCGGTAACAAACCTTCTGTGACTGAGAAGGTGCTGATCGTGCATGGGTTGGGTCTAAGTTCGTTTTCTTTTAGGAAAGTTATTGACTTTCTGGGTTCTAGAGGGGTCCATGGGGTTGTTTTTGATTTGCCTGGAAATGGCTTCTCTGACAAAACAATGGAAGTGGTTGAAGAGAGAGGCAGTGGGGTTTTTGAGAAGTTGTTGGATGTATACGGTCTCATTAAGGAAAAAGGTATCTTCTGGGCTTTTGATAATGTCATTGAAACTGGGCAAATTCCTTATGAAGAGATCCAATCTCATTTTGATCGCGGAAAGAATGTTGTTAAATCTATTGCTTTGGGAGGTGAAGAGATGGGAAGAATTTTAGGTCAAGTGATTAGTACAATGGGGTTAGCCCCTGTACACCTTGTTTTGCACGATTCTAGTTTGGGAATGGTGTCAAATTGGATTTTGGAGAACTCAGAATCTGTTAGGAGCGTGAGTCTGGTTGATACTAGTACGAAACCAGCTTTACCTTTGTGGGTTTTGGAGATTCCACTAGTCAGAGAGGTTGTCTTGGGGTCAACTCTGGCATTTAAAAGATTAATAGGCTTGTGCTGTTCAAAGAGGATCAGTGGCATGGATTTGGATGCTCATAGAGTAATTCTGAAAGGAAAAAATGGGAGGGAAGCTCTTGTGAGCACATTAAAGAAGTTGAATTCTAGCTTCAATGTGGTAGAATGGGGTAGGTCAGATGTTATTAGGAACCTACCGATGCAAGTGATTTGGTCCAGTGGTTGGTCTAAAGAGTGGAGCAAAGAAGGGCTTAAGGTCGTTGAGGCACTACAAAGGGGAAAACTTGTAACACACTCTAGTGGGCGTTGGCCTCAGGTGAGAACCTTTATCCTCCGAATGTTTCTTGTATTTTCATTTTTAATGTGTGCATGATTATAAGCAGGTTGAAAACTGCTTATAATCATACACACTCTAATCTTTTGGTATAAGCAGGTTGAAAACTTTAAACAATCGAAGTCTCTATTAGAGATTCCTCTCAACTATACCAAAAGATTAGAGTTTCATTGCTTCTTACTTCAAAGAGAACTGACATGATAACTGTATGCGGCACATTTGTTGCTTTTTTAACTATTTAAAATAGTGATATGCATGTATGAGTGAGTTTGCATTCAGGGTCCAAGTCTTTTCATAGGGTTATTTTTCTTTAATCATATCCTCCTAATTGGATGGCATGAGCACACGTTGTAATTTTACCTCTATATTTGCTGCATTTTAATGGAAGAAATAGGGTAAGGATGATAAAAACAAAAGGATATGGGCTTGATCTCTGCTTCTGTATTATTGTGGACCTTTTCAGCCGAAATCTTTGGTCTGGATTACAAGTGCAGAGTAAGGCTTCTTCGTCTTCTTGTTTCTTTTTTTTTTTTCAGTTAGAGATCATTATTGGTATAGGGAGTTTTGTATTTGTCAATGACGGTTTTATCAGTATTTGAAAACCTTATATGATATTGGAATCTATCATGTACTTTCTTTCCAACATG
The DNA here is from genome assembly GCA_026284465.1 of Erythroxylum citrifolium. Taxonomy (NCBI): domain Eukaryota; kingdom Viridiplantae; phylum Streptophyta; class Magnoliopsida; order Malpighiales; family Erythroxylaceae; genus Erythroxylum; species Erythroxylum citrifolium. The sequence continues at coordinate 15,484,631 of JANKOE010000007.1, read as the reverse complement.
TTTTCTTAAATGTTCCTTTGGTCTTCTGAGCCATCGGTTTAAAGGTTTTGCTTTTGCTTTAGCGATCAGTTTCTCATTCTTTTTATTTTGTCTAGAGAATGTAGCAGTGGTAACTTCCTCTCCTGAAGTCAGCAGAGGGAGCAGAGAAGGGACCAATCTGCATCACTTATTTTTATCAAATCTATCTTCTTTCAGATTGATAGCAGTCGTGACCCGAAATATAGTCTGCTTGCGGCCAATAAAACTTTCTTATCTCTAGACCATGAACTCAGAAGTCCCTGAGTGTCATTGTTCTTGTTCCTAGTTTCCTTCCTCTTGTTCACTGCATAACGTGAAATTTAGGCAAAAAATCCTTTCCATTTCTCCATTATATATGGAACACTTCCTAGTATATTGTTGGTTGAAACGTGTAGGGGGGGAAAAAAAGAGAGAATAGAATGACTTGTTATTGATTAAGTTCTAATCCCAGTTTATATTACTAGGCAATACAGGTTAACCGTAATATTCCAGAATAGTATTATTCTAATATAAGGTACTTCTAACATAGAATCCTTAACATAATTATTCTGAATATAAAAGTTGATTCCGTGCAATTTTTTTCCGTTGACTACGTGGCATTTTGTAGTGCTTGTTATAACATTATTTGGTGATTGCAGGAAGATGCTGCAGATGAGCTAGCAGAGAGAATTTCTAGTTTTGTATCCTCTTTGCCAAAATCTGTTAGGCAAGTTGATGAAGAATCTATACCAGAGCAAATCCAGAAAAATCTTGATGAAACTAAAGAGAATATGAATGTCAATCATGACCATCACCATCACCATCACCACCATGGTCATTCACATGGTCACACAGCTGACTACATGAATGCATATGGCCTGGGCCCTGGTTGGGGCAGTTGAACTTGAACCTGTACCTCTTTTTAAAACTTGGGTTGATACTGATAGTCAATGTGGCGTTTTGAACATGAACGTGATAATAGACTTGTTTTGATGTATCATTGTTGTGAAATTTGAATGGATTATAGAAAAAGCTTGCAAAACTGTTTCTCCATAGCACTTGGAACTCGTCAAATCATCTGTAATCCTATTGTTATTTTAAACCAACTTGCATTATCTCATTGGCTTTCCAATTGTTCTTTAATGAGAAAAGAACACACAAAATTAGGAGACAGGGCAGCAACTGTGGAGCTACAGCCCCTGGGGCAGTAGAATTAGTCAAATTACCATGCCAATGATTCGTTGTTAGGAGGCGGTTCTTGATAGCTAACCATGGTATGAAAGCTGCTTTGGGGCTGATGGTATTATGCCATAAAAGGTAGTACCACGGGACTACCATTGCATTAGTAGTAAAGAGACTATGGCATGATTTGTTAGAGAAACCACCATCTGCTGTAACATTCCAAGTAATATGATCCTCCTTGGCTGTATTAGAGAGGTTCGGGAAGTGGACCATAAGTGTTGTGGATCCTCGAAAAATAACTTTCTATTCACCGTTGTTCAACAGAGAAGATACTTTGAGATGTAGGGGTAGTCTGTTATGCAATCTCTAAAATTCTGCAGAGGAAATAAGTGGACTGATGTCCATTCAATTATCAAACCACACATTTGTTTTTTCTCCATTGTCGATTATGTGTTGGATATGCTGATAAATGGTAAGACATAGCTGCATCATCTGTTGCAGTATCAGGGAGCCTTGACGAGAGAAATCTACCTGCCAAAAGTTGGAGTTGGGCAACTATATTTCATGGATCCACTTTGTCCATAAGGCGGTATGATCAATGTGTAACTTCCATATCTTTTACACTTTGCAATCCCAAGATCACCTTCTTGTTTTGGCATCGTAACCTCTTGCCAATTCACTCTCGCTTTTCTAGAATTTCCTACCTATCCCATCGAAAGAAAGGTTTTCATGTTTTTTTCCAACTCCTCGATGACTTTTCGAGGTAAGGCAATATGAGCAGCCCAATGAGTGAAAGTCAAACTGCATAAGAGAGGAAGGGTATTGCCAAGCCATAACCAGGGACTTCATTCTTTCTATAATCCAAAGACAATACCAAAGAGAATTCATTTGACATCCTATGCAGTAAATGGAGAAATGAGTAGCTCTTTGATGCCTCGATTTATATTCCATTCAAAAAGCTGAGACATACTAAGACTTTGCAAGGAAGAGTCGGCTGTCACCATGAGATTGAGGAAGTATGCCGTGGCGATTAACTTATCGATTTCTGAGTAAGAGTTTCATTGCGTTCTTCACTTGTTTAAGCTTCGGCATGAATGGAAATGATTTGCATCCATCTATGTTCCAACAAGATCTGACCTGTTCATGAAATCCTTCCATATTTTTGTGATAGCATTAAAGAATCAGAAAGGCTTTACCAATTGGTTATTGTCTGTCAACCTTTGTATATGTATAAAGGAGTGATCAGATATCAACCTTTCCCCAAAGTGAACATTGTTATGAAACTCGCGTTAATTTTTACCGATAATGACAAATTCACCTTGAGCACTATTGTCTAAGTGAATAGAGTGTGAGTGATTGTACTGAAAAATCACACTAAGTAAATTCTCAGGAAGGACTGGAGGAATCATAGACGATCCCACTTAAAACCCAATCTCTTAGACAGAATTTTCTTACACATGTAATTTAATAGCATAATAATTCACTACAACTATACCCGACAATAGCTATTAAATAAACAAATAAAGAACACCAGAATTTAACGAGGTTAAGCTAATTATGCCTACTTCCTCGAACACTACTAAATTAACATTTCACTATTTTCAGGAAATAATACAAGTGAAATACTACAAAAGGAGAAGAAATCTTTGTCTTAAGGAAAGATAGGCAATTTTAGGGATGTTTAAGATAGGTAAAGGAGTCTTCTTTTTATAACTTAAGAAGATTCCTCGATCTTTATATTTCTTCAATATGGGAATATGTCATAACGTTAACAATTCTCCACCTTGACATATTTTGCATCTTCAAATCTCTCGCAAAACTTATTCATAGTAGTGTCTTCAAATGTGCTTCAAAGTGCCCATTTTCAATTTTTACCAATACAGGTTCAGATCACCTGTTCTCACTACTTTATTCATGTCTAATTCTATGAGCATCTATCCATCTATTTTTTATGAGTCTCATTTATCGAATGAATGGATGTTAATGGAAAATAGTAATAAGAACAAGTGATAATACCATATCCATATGCCTCCTCACTATATTTCCTCGTCAATGCACCTCCTGCAAATATATTTATTGCAATTCAAATTGAAGGAGACAATTCATTATTAGATGTTTACACTACCAACCAATCGTTTACACCATAATGGACAATTCTTTTGTAGAATATTGTATCTCTCATGTCTCATGTACATTCTTATCATCATATAGGACAAGATTTATGATTCAATTATTTTAAATATTTTCTAGGTGAAAAATACTTGATAAGAAAAATATTCCAATAACTAAAAGTTTAAAACAACTAGGAAGAAATAGGTGTAACTGTACATTTGCTTTTTCACCACGTGAAAAAGTAAAAGAATCTTAAGAATGATCTTTTCCCAAGTTCCATCAATCACGAATATATCATAGAGCTCATAAGAGTCAACAAGGTTGGGTTAGGCTCTCAGATTACTAGCCCTGCAAAAAAATATTAAAGTATCATTTGAATGATCACTAGTTCAATCTAAAAACTGTTGGCTTCTAAAAATTAATTAGGATGGGAAGGATTTTCGGGGCACACAGGAAAACTATGACACAAACTAGGCTAATCTGGCGCAACAACAACTCTTGGTTGTTACAAATCAATGACTAACCAAAGTCGGATTGGAAGTATGTATCACTCAGTAGGTAGTTCCAGATATCGGAGCTACAACTCTCAACGCCTGTCCATCGGCTTACATGGGCACAAATGCTCTCACCTTTTAGGAACCCTACCTCACTCATATACTCTTACTCTTCATTCCTCGTTAATTCAGTCAACCTAATAACAAGCAGCGGAGATTGTTGACTAACAGTCCTAGACTGTCATAGACTTTCTGATATACAAGATCCTCAGATGAGGCAAGTGTAAATCATACTCATCCTACACCTAGACAAAATAGGAAACAAGACTCAAGTCTTTGAAGCTTTCAAGAAGGAGAAGAGACTTAGAAAATAAACTTCATTGAACTTCAAGCTTTTGGACAAGAAGGCTTCAAACCAAATAAAGCATAAAACTGGATGATAAATTGAAGCATACTTACAACAAAAGACAAGCCCTACTTTTATAGATGACGCGAGGGGTAAGAAAGTAAATCTACCTAGAAACATCATGATGACTACTTTAGAAAAAGAAACTAAAGTACAATGATGAAAGCTAACATAATTCACCTAATCTTATCAAAAAGGAATCTACTTTTCTACTTTTAAAAAATGTCACACCTACCTTTACAAAAGTCAAAAGAACATAATAGCTTAGGTTGAAAAGTCTAAAGGAGAATGATGATGGAATCTTCAATAGGACTTTGAAAGTGATATGTGGGACCATCATCATCAAAAGTCTTTGTCAATGGTTGCCTGAAATGATG
>JANKOE010000007.1:15465924-15479963 GCA_026284465.1 Erythroxylum citrifolium | reverse complement strand
TGGCCAAAGGAGTCTGTTTTTGTGTTGTTGAATATATTTTTTGTTAACACTTTTGGGCCTGTAATAACTTTGAATTTCTGTCTCTAACAGTATGATGTGATGTATTGTAAGCACTGTTTGATATGTTATGTGTGATCTAGTCTGATTTGATTGTACTGTCTTGGGTGGCGTCCACATATCCTCCCAGGGGGTATTTGGGTGTTACACTTTACATGGTTGATGATCGATCCAATGATCAGACTACTATCCTCCAGATCCCGAAGCAGTTGCCTTCATATGAGCTTGAAAAGTTGATGCCAACAGAATGGATTACCAATTACCAGAAGGTATTCCACGCGCCTCGTCGATACTCTTTTCATACGACGACTCCTCCGATTCTGAAGACTTTGAGAGATGGTACTGTTAAGTCCATCTATGCACGGCCCAACCATAACACGTTTGGTCCTTCAACATCAAGAGCAATCTTGATGGTCCAACCCATTGATCAACCTATTCTATCATCTTGGGCTATAGAGAGTTTTCCACATACGTTTTGTGGTTATCTTCGGAAACATACCAAACTTTCGCATCTTGTCAAAGCGGGTAATATTGACTCTTGTCGTTCATTTGAAGTGAGTAAGGAAAGAGCCTATAAGAAATTATGGAAACATTATTTTTCGGCCCTGTACATTTATCTTTAGCTTTGTCTATGTCTTCTTTACCATCTAGTGTGAAGTGTGTATTATCAAACAAAATCGAAAATCTAGTAGAAATTAATCATGTGCCTGTAGAAAATCGTGTTTCTGAGTCTTCTTTACCTTTGTTGAGTCCATACAGTATATATTCTCGTGACCGTTCTTAAATGAGAAGTATTCGTAGTATTTTGTCTACTTCTAGACCTCGTGTGAAAGAAATCATCTAGAGTTCTAGATTGGAATAGTGTGGTCTCAGATCTACAACTACAGAACAATACATAAAGCTTGAAGTCACAAAATCATATACATCTTCATGTTGGAGCTATACGACTTGCTCTTACCTTACATGGAAGAAAAGGTATTCCTGCTACAACCAGGATATCCCTTCTTGACACAGCCTACAGAACGTACCAAAATGTCCTTGTTGGTACCTTGCTGACAATGCTCAACAACGGAAGTGTCATCTTGACCATAGCACCTGATTTCAACATTAGGTTGAATGATCTTACCTTGTCTGAACGTCTACAAATTCAGATCCAGATCACTGGAGCAAATCAAGATCCTATAGCCATCATGGCTACTCTACATCACCAGATGATCTACCATTTACAGAATTATGCTTTGGACATAATCTTTCCAAACTTTACTTCGGATGCACTTTAGATGGTTGCTGATCGATCCAATGATCAGACTACTATCCTCCAGATCTCAAAGCAGTTGCCTTCACAGGAGCTTGAAAAGTTGATGCCAATAGAATGGATTACCAATTACCAGAAGGTATTCCACACGCCTCATCGACACTCTTTTCATATGACAACTCCTCCGATTCTGAAGACTTTGAGAGACGGTACTATTAAGTCCATCTATGTACGCCCAGTGATGACAGGCCTGGTCCTTCAACATTAGGAGCAATCTTGATGGTCCAGCCCACTAAACAGCCTGTTTTATCATCTTGGGCTACAGAGAGTTTTCCACATACACTTTGGGGTTAGCTTCGAAAACATACCAAACTTTCGCATCTTGTCAGAGCGGGTAAAATTGACTCTTGTCGTTCATTTGAAGTGAGTAAGGAGAGAGCCTATAATAAATTATGGAAACACTATCTTCCAACCCTGTACATTTATCTTTAGCTTTGTCTATGTCTTCTTTACCGGCTAGTGTGAAGCGTGTATTATCAAACAAAATAGAAAATCTAGTAGAAATTACTCATGTACCTGTAGAAAATCGTGTTTTTGAGTCTTCTTTACCTTTGTTGAGTTCGTACAGTATATATTCTCGTGACCGTTCTTGGACGAGAAGTATTCGTAGTATTTTGTTTACTTCTAGACCTCGTGTGAAAGAAATCATCCAGAGTTCCAAATTGGAATAGTGTGGTCTTAGATCTACAACTGCAGAACAGTACGTAAAGCATGAAATCCCTAAGGAGCTGATCACCTTATGGAGGGAACAAAATCATACACATCTTCATGTTGGAGCTATACGACTTGTTCTTACCTTACATGGAAGAAAAGGTATTCCTGCTACAGCCAGGATATCCCTTCTTGACACGGCCTACACAACGTACCAAAATGCCCTTGTTGGTACTTTGCTGACAACACTCAACAACGAAAGTGTCATCTTGACCATAGCACCTGATTTTAACATCAGGTTGGATGATCCTACCTTGTCTAAACGTCTACAAGTTCAAATCCAGATCACTGGAGCATATCAAGATCCTACAGCCATCATGGCTACTTTACATCACCAAATGATCTACCGTCTACAGAATCATGCTTTGGACATAAACTTTTCAAACACTACTTCGGATGCACTTTACATGGTTGCTGATCGATCTAATGATCAAACTATTGTCCTCCAGATCCCGAAGCAGTTGCCTTCACAAGAGCTTGAAAAGTTGATGCCAATAGAATGGATTACCAACTACCAGAAGGCATTCCACGCTCATGATCGACACTCTTTTCATACGACGACTCCTCCGATTCTGAAGACTTTAAGAGATGGTACTATTAAGTCCATCTATGCACGGCCCAGCAAGGACACGCCTGGTCCTTCAACATCAGGAGCAATCTTGATGATCCAGCCCACTGAACAACCTGTTCTATCCTCTAGGGCTACAAGCTTTAAGATCCAGCCCGTATTCTCTCATACGGAAGGTAAAGACGGTCCTTCTATTCATTATTTCAAATCTAATGGAGATCCTGTCTATGTCAGTCATCATTGTGGACACTTTGTATGGGATGTCGACCCATCTATGTGCGAACTAGATTGTGAGATATGTCTCAATCCTGAGTCAGATAGTGATGATGATGATCCAAGATATCAACGAAGAAGGAAGAAGAAGTTAAAGCCCAGATCTAGGTGCTTACCTTCTCGTGACTATCACCCTCTTGATGGTAATCCAGATCAAGATGATCCAAATGGTCTACTAATGATAGAGAGATCCAAACCAAAGTCTCTTAGAGAGATGCTCAGGTCGTCTACATGTAGATCTACTGATGGATCTAGCAGATCTACGCAAACAATTCCTGTTATGACTCTTACTCCTATACCCTGTATGATGGCAAAGCCATACGAGGATGACTTTCCTCAAATGTCACGGAGTACTGATGAGACACAGCGGGTTGTCTATAACCCTTATATCAGAGCTTCAGGAATTACTTCACATGGAACACTTGCATCAAATCCATCTGATGAAGTTCTCAACTGGCAAACATCTAACGCAGTAGCACAGAACAAAGTTCTGAGAAAGATTGATTCCAAGCTGGATGGAATTAGTCAACAAAACATTGCTACTCATAAGAAAGTCAATTCTGTTTCGGAACAAATACAAATGATGTATCGATCTTATAAAGCCCAGATTCAGCGTCTTGATGCTGAACTCAAACAATACATCTCTACCCATTATATGGGGCCAGACTTCGACTTCAAAGTTCGTGAGATACAAAAGATACAACGGACAGTACAACAAATGGAAGCTGATATGCATGCAGCTCAATCTAAGACGATATATGGCTCATCCTCTTCAGGTTTCCCAAATACACAGCCATCATATCTATCTCCTATGTATCAGAAGTATCCAGAAGACGCTGACTATTCAAAGGTATTTAAGTTTAATTATCCTTTTATTCAAAGGTATTTAAGTTTAATTATCCTTTGATTAGACAATACATACATCCTCAGACAACTCAAGAGAAACCACAGCGATCAAAACCAAAGTCTACATCTGATCGTGTGCCTAAGCCTCGAGTTTTTGAGTCTTCAAAGGTTCCAGAAGCGTCATCTTCTTATACACCTTTTGAACCTACTGAATAGTGGAGCAAGCCAGTACAGATACGTACACCACCAGAGTCTCCACTACCAGTTCAACCTTCCACTTCTCATGTGATGAAGGATAAAGCTAAACAGATGGAGTACATAGCTACTTTAAACTCAAAATCTCTTGCAGATAATTCCAATTTTTAATAAGAGAAAATTGAAGCAGAAAGCAATACATTTGAAATTTCTGCAACACCATTTGAAAACTCAGAAGTCTTGTCTGAGTTAATCCCTGAGTCATCATTTGAACCTGTTTCAAAACCATCGTCTGACGATTCAGCACAGTTTGTTGATCTTTCACAATTATCTAATGTTGTGATGACTATGCCTCAATATTATGAAGCTTGAACAATGTACCATCTATATATGTTTATACGCTTTTCGGTTCAGGCAAGCAAACAACTGATAGTTTGGTACGGGTATTAACTAGTCTGTATTTCACCTTTATCAAAAAAGGTCCTGACCGATTTGCTGCAACTTGCTCGACCGTAGCTAATACCTATAAAAAATAATGTTTCTTATCATCCCTACTTGTGCCTGACAAAAATTCAATGCTTCAATCAAACGTAGAGATCTGACATAACTGCAACGTGTCTCAGCATGAAACAACCACTAGCACGCAAATTGCTAGCACAACAGCAGACTACTCTGAATTAACGAGATTAAGGATCGAAAGAAGGTAGAATGCCTAAGAAAACAATCGATATAAGTAAGCTCAAAACTTAACCAGCCAACATATTCACAAGGCAAAGTGGATTTGTAACTAAATTTTATCTTACAACCCCGCACAATGACTTCTACCATGTTACATTCGCTTATATTTAGTGGCTAAAGGGCTTTTCCATCATAACATACAAATTCTTACAATAGGGCTATAAACTTTAAATGCAAATGGATACATCACTTTTCTGTTGGTAAGACATCTCGCGCAACTACCACTTAAAATTTGAATTGACGACCCCACAAGCAAATTGCATCCCATCTTCAATTAGAACTCTTCCTTGTAGCATAGACACGATAAGCTGCCAGACCAACAATAGCTACTGCAGCTCCAACTACACCATTCAAACAAAGTGGGCATGGTTGGTGAAATAAGAACATGGTAGAAATCGGTTCAAAAATGAATTAGGCTACAGAACAAGCAGCACAAATAGAAAATATAGCAATGTACCTGAAACAAACATCAGTGAGCGATTGATGAGCCGATGATATTGCTTGCGACTTTTCCCTTCTTCAGTTTCAGGAATGTTTAAATGTGGTTGTTCTGCTGCATAAACAATTCTACGGAATACATTGTTCGAATCACCCAATTTTGAGCTGGTGGGAATAGGTGCCTCTAATCCCATGTCTTGTGTAACCTAACAAAAACACAAAGTATGGTGAAAATCTTGTCATTTTGGTTTCAGACTAGCTCCAATGGAAGACTTAATAACACCTTAAAACCCAAAGGCAGACATCTTCCACAAGCCTTTGCATCAACAACAAATGCGAAGAAAATCACTCTGATTCTGATTTGAGGTAAATACAATATACTAATGTCACTGACACTATCAGATCTTGCAGAATAATAAAGTAGAAAATGCAACTATCACACGTAATAGAAAATCAGAACCAATGCTTCTGACGTCCAAACATCAGTTTTGCTTCTTTTTTTATATATATCAAACCCCAAGAATTAATCACATCAAAGCTCGTTGTGATATTGCTTTTTTTCAGAAGCCTCAAGTAGTCTAAATGCACTTGGAGATTCTTTCCACTGCAAATTAGTAAAAAGCACCCTTTCCAATATCATATCTATAATTGAAATATGCTATTGATCAATTTTGCAAGATAGAAGTTAGAATTTACATGTAATTATAACATGCACATAATTAGTGTTCTAATAAAATATGGTCAAAATTTATTATTAAATCACAGGGACCTTTATCATTAATTTCAGATCACAAAGGACGGTTTGGGAAATAAAAATAACTCCAGAGGCTTCATTGACAAAAACTCAATAAAAGCATAGACAAATATGTTAACAAAACCCTGGCCCAGCGCTTCAGAGGATGAGTTGTCTGTTCTATTAAATAACATTTCAGCAAAGAAAATGAGTACCTTGGTAGTCTCCTGTATTGCTAGAGGGAACGAATCTAGATCATCTTTGGCTGCTACAACTAAGCAAGGAACCTCAAAGCCTGTATCCTCAGCATGACCAGCAACTTCCACAAGCAAGTTAGTTGTTCTCTTCCATGATGACTCATCAGAGCTGCAACAACATATAAAACATTTGAATAAATTATGATTTTGTTCCAGTCCTCAGGTGGACACTAAGCCCTAGAGAGAAGGGTTAGGAGCCTAGAAGCAAGCCTAGGACTCCCTGGGTCCAGGGATGACATGCATAATGTTCCCCGAATCAATGGATAAGTATACTGTTCAAGGACAAAGATCATTATTAATACACGAGAACATGAATCCATTGCAGACAACTGAACAAATGCTAAGATCCTAAGACAATTCACCAACTTATAATTAAATCCTGCAAAGCCTAGCTTGTACCTGTCATATACAAATACTGCTACATCGCATGGTGCCAAAGATTCTTTACTCGATAAGAGTTTCTTAATACCACCTTCAGAAATTTCCTTTAACACAAGGGTTTTCTTAATTCCCTATACAAGAAATTGTCCATATTCAGTTTCACAGATAATTAAGCTAAACAAATGACCATAAATGTCAAGAATACATTAGAAAGAAATCGAAAAAGAAGACAGACGAGAAAATTGAAACGTATGGGAAGGGAAGACTAGGAACTAGTCAAGGACTGTATTCCTAATCACAATTAATCTTCTCCACATGAACAGAGATGAATATATCCTGTGATATTTACATTAAAAAAATTTAAAGCAAACTAGCATTTGGACTTACTCCAGGTAGATCAACAACATTAGTAGCATAAGACTCTTCAGCAGATGATGGACAACTTTCAGAATATGATCTGCATTCACAAACGTTAACATTAAAGTTTCCTAAACTTAGTTAACAAAAATATAGAGCATGATGCAAGGATATTCAGCAATGAGAATAATGAGCATCAATGACAGACCTTCCAATAAAAGAATTCAACAATGCAGATTTTCCAGCATTCTTAGGTCCAAATACAAAGCATTGGAGAACATTTCTTTCTGACTGCTGCTTCTTACGATCTAAACGTCTTCTCCTCATTATACGGATGGCAGAAGCTGGATCTCCAGGATAGTTAAGGTAGATTAGATTTTCCACAGCATGAGATGGATCAAGAAGTGCCATAAGCGCCCACTATAACATATAGCACACAAAGTAACTGTTGAGATAGAAATATGCCAACCATTAAATGTTGCTAATGAAAATTGAAACTATAATCAATCAGTTATACATCCCACCTGATTCCTCAAAAGGATGCAGGTTGAGATAATGGTGTCTTAACAGACATAGAAGACAGAATAAGTTTGAGAAACAAAGTTGAACCACAAACTTCGTACCATTGGCATAAAATTGATTCAAGGGACATTAGTGCAAAAGCATAAGGGAAGTAAGGAAACAAGAAGGAAAATTTGGTATAGTCAGTGACAAGGATTACAGGCTTGTTTCTTTCCAAAAAAAAAAAGAATTACAGGCTTGCTTAAGAGAGAGACAGGAGATGACTGCAAAAGAACATTGAATATTAATACCTTTGACAAAAATGCACCGATAGATAGTCCACCCAATGCAGTTTTCTCCGCAGTATCTTTATATGGAGCTTCATCCCAAGGACTGAAATTATCACAAGTTGAAGACAAAACAATGGACGAAAGTCAAAAGACAGTAAAGAAAAAAAACCTTCATCCAGGAGATGGAGTGGCACATCCATAGCAAATTCCTTGGATGTGTCTCACACATTATAATAGCTAAATAAACTAAGAATCCAGATAAGAGACAAAAAACAATGAAACACCAAACTCAACCTTCGAAATTGAAACAGGATTAGAGAAAACATGATAGTGAACCACATCCAATATGCAGAAATCCCATAGAAAAGAGGTATCACTTAATGACTGCTATTGAAAGACTATGCATACCCCATAGGAAACCAAAATACCTCTCTGGTGCAGTTGAAAAAACATCTTCAAGTTCAGCAGGGCGAAGGTTGTTATCCTGTCCAAGAAAAAAGCACATGGTCAAATTCCTTAATTCCAGAATAACGCAGTTGGAAATGTGAGCAATATTTGTAGGATGTGATAACACAACGGAAAATCTAAGTGGAAAAGATTTACTTAATGACTACCCCTCATAGCAGATAGACATACATAATCACCATCATATATTTCATAGGTTGCTCGCAAGAACTCAATAGCTTCATTTGCAAGCTCCGTACTCTGCATAAATGGAAACAAATGTTAGAAAATTAAATATCACTTGCTGGGAAAAACAGATGAATATCAAAATTATACATGCAAGGTCTTGCAGCCTGTGATGTTTAAATTTTTTTATTTAAAGAAATGGGCTAATTTCAGAACAACCCATTATGATATTGTGGTTTTCCAAAAAAATCACTAAGAGGCACATGTAATTCAATAATTAGTCAAATATGCTCTTTCTGTAATATTTTATTGTTTTGTTCCACAAGTCGTTGATAAGATATTGTAATTTCATATAAACTATAACCACTTATCAATTCTTCCTTGACATAATTAATTAAATTTACAATTTTATTTTACACAATATTGAGAATATACCTATTTGATTAATTAACAAATCACTAGGACCTCTTTGATGTAATCCAAATTATGTAAATCTTTTTGACACAGTGAGACCACAAGAGTGCTTGGCATAGTTAATCTAAAAGAAATCAGAAAAGATCTCTATGCATAAAACAAATAGGATAATAATCTAAATCCAGCCAAAGCTATGCTCTTTACGGCCCAGAATAAGCAAAATCTGGAATTGGAGGCAAAATCCTGCAAGTTTAAGTAAAGTTTATCACTTCCTTAAAATGTCTTTGTAATGAAATCTTATAAAGGATATTTATCTTTGTGGGACCAAATATGTACAATGAACTGACAATTCTAACAAATCAACAAAGATGGGCACGACCAAAATAGAAGTAAAAACAAGATTGACATTGTCCATTTCTAGTATTCAATGTCATGAACAAAACTTAGATGCAAATGCCAACGATTAGGAAATTATTCCCAACATAAGCCACAAGCAACAATCAACAAGATATTACCTGATCAGGTGCACGTTTGAATTTTGGAATTAGTTCATCAGCAAGTTTTATGTCATTGTTGTATCCAAATTTCCGCAAGACAGTCCATGTAGTCTCAAGCCGCCCTTTTTCTATGAAAAGTGCATGAAGAAAGAGGAATCCTGTCAATGTGAGGCCACGTTCATTTACTCCTCTATCAGTTTCTCCTCCACCAGGCAACTTTTCTTCCACCACCCTCTTGACACCCACTATTTCAGAAGGTTGTAGTGGAGAATTAAAACATTTGACCTAATTAATAGAACAATTATCAGATCAACAGAAAACGGCAAGAACAGACATGTAACCTTTTTCTTGGTTGTTGTCCAACCAAAAAACACTGCTACATCAAAGTCCTCGACAAAGCCACTAGATATAAACCCGAATCTGTTATGCTAAGGTTATATGTACTCAAGTTTTAAGAGAGCTAATACTTGGCTCAACAGAAGATACATATTGCACAGAAAACAAAACTGAAACTGGGTAGCAACCACTGGTCTCCAAAAGATCCATGGCACCCAAAAACTGAAAGGCAGACAATAAGAGAGAAGAGGAAGAACAAGTAATATCAAAATAATTTGGAACATAAATATAACCTGAAACTCATTTAATTCAGCGTCACTAAGGGCACCATCCCTGTCTAGATCACAGAGAATAAATATCCGCTTCAATGCCCTCACACACCTAGGCTTCAAAGTTTGAGATTCTTGATCAAACAGTGGACCAGTTGGGTGCAGTACTGCCTTCTGTGCATAATAGAAAACCTCAGGAATCTGCACAGTGAAAACAAATTAAATGATCAAACATTACATAGGACCCTAATACACCGAATGAAAGATCCAACCAAATCATTCACTTTAAGTAATTACATGGAAAAAAAATTGAAAAACCATGAAAAAAATGACATTTACATGAAACTTGAGCAGACAGATTATACAGCGGTAGGGTGTAAAATGCAGTGAAAGCAATGGCAAACGTATTTGTTAAGCAAATCACTGAACACTATCAAAACAAGATGTCAATATCAACTTCCCATATCCCTAGATGGTAAATAAAAGAAAAAGAAATACAGTAAGGCATTTCCCAAGTGTACCTGAATGTGTCTAAAAGCTGAACACTCTATACAAGTTTCTATCTCACGAAATTGTTGCATTATGGGTGACATCACCTGCTCCAAGTTCACCTGTTGGTTCTCATCTCTTAGATCCAGTTTACAGCCCACAACTATAACCGGCACCTTCACCTGCTCATGATTCATACATAGCAGTTAGGATGATACATCTATCCCAATGCGAGTGAAGCCAGTGTGCAACAATTTACCCACAAGATCATTTTATTATTCCATTTTTCACACAAAAATACCACTTCAGAAGGACTATTATGGGAAATATTCACAAGGATAGACAAACCACAAACAATTATATGTTTATTTGTGAAACAAACTAAGGAAGAATTAACTACATAAGGAATTCTATGAAAAGTCAAAAAAACAAGCAAAAGCACAGCCCATATCCCAATCAAATTGATGCTCTCAATCAAGGGGACAGCATAAAAGATCTTTGCAGATAATAAAGACCTCCAGTCGGCGAAGGTCTGGAAGCCAGAATGTACTCAAACGATCAAGTGTCTCGGGTCTGTCACAAGCATATGTAAGAACAACGGCGTCAGCTCGCTTTAGTTCTTCAGCTACTCTAACAGCATCCTCCACCCTAAATCACAGGAACAGAACATTCACGTTGTCTACTGCGACACTCCAAAAAGACATCTACCACTTTCTATATTCCAAACATCAAAGTTTTGAATCAATTCAAACAGTCAAATGCAGAACATAACACCGAATAACAGCTGTTATTATCAAAATTCCTTCAAAAGCTTAAGTATGAATATACACCTCGAGGGAGTATCGATAATAGTGACAGGCACGCGATCAGGGTAGAAATCCTCTGGCAGCCGGGTAGGAGGTAGCACTGGAGGGACATTCGTTGGGTATGTGTCTGCGGCAGCAGTGACTATCAAGCTCGACTTCCCAGTGCCTCGGTCTCCAGCAACCACGATCCGCACCCCGCTTTTACCTCCGGAACTTGCAGCTTTCGCCATCTAAACAGCCACTGACATGCACAAAAGTAGAAAACCCTAACCAATCAATATTTCTTTCTCGATCAGCATTTGTGTATTTGAGGCCAGTGGCATTCAGTGTAGAAACGCTGGTTTGTGGGGGAAAATTAGGAACATAGGAGTGAACCATACTAAATCCCTACTAAAAAATAGAGTTGTTAACTCCTCAATTAGAATATAAAAATAAAAAAAATTAATTTACTTTCTGGCGACACTTTTGGATAACGAATTACATAAAAATACAGAGATTGAGAACGTGTTAATGATGATGAAGTTTTCAGCGGCGGCGAAAAAGATGCAGAATGAGTTTTAAAGTGAGAGAGAGCACACCAGTAATGAAGAGGATACCGGAGATGGAGGATTATACCGTATGGTTTTGGTCAGGGAGTAAAGGAGGTCACAGGAGTACTGGAAACTGGGGGCCGCAAAGGTTGTTGCGGCGGCGGCGGCTACTGCAACGGCGGCTGATGCAAACTAGGAGAAGATAAGATGTAATAACTGGAAGAAGTGGAAAGAGAGCGTCAAGAGACTAGACAGTTTCCCTTTTCTTTTTTTGTTTTCTCGTTTTTTCGAAAAATGATAATTGAATTAAGTTATAAAAGGCTGAAAAGCAAATTTTGTTTTGCCAAAGCTGCAAGGCATTACAAGATTTGCAGCTACAAAAAATTAGTTACATCTCCGAATGTCAATGCAAGTTGATCCTAGTGTAAGCTTATCAGCTCCGTCAGGAATTGATTATAACTTCTTTCCTTCTTGTGAAAATCCCATATGTGCAGTACCAATAGGATAAGGCTATATAATAATACCATATTTGTGATCTTTCTTGACATGTTGTAAGTTCAAACTCTAACTTATGATCTGTTGGCACTCCTCTAGTGTATTATTGATTGCCCATTTCTTAAGTGTTGCTTTTCAAGCTCACATATACTACAAGAAAAGTGTTAATTACTGACGGAAAATTACCGACAGTAAAAAAATCGTAGCCAATTATCGACGGAAATAATATATCCGTCAGAAAAGTTGTCTAGAAAATAAAAAAGCGCAAAAAATTAATGAAAAATTACCGACGGAAGTGTGTGTCATCTTCCATCGTGAAGGTTGGAACTTTTTTATTTATAATAAAACGACGACGTTTTAAAACTAACCACACAACGTCATTTTGTTATACTTAAAAAAGTTCAAGCCTTCAACAACAAAACGGCGTCGTTTGTGTTGAACTTCAAAACGTTTTGCTTCAGGAACAAAACGACGTCGTTTAGTTTAAGTTGGCATACTTTAAAACGTTCAGCTTTTAGCAACAAAACGACGTCATTTGATTTTAAACCATACGACATCGTTTTGTTTAAGAAGATAGAACGTTTTGTTATGTATACCAAAACGACGTTGTTTGGTTTAAAACCAAAAGACGTCGTTTTGGCTTCCTTAAAATCGAACCTGAGCCCGCTTGATGTATACGAAAACGATGTCGTTTGGTTTAAAACCAAAAGACGTCGTTTTGGTTTCCTTAAAATCGAACCCGAGCCCCCCTGCCCCCACCTGCGCGTTGTTTCCTCTTCCTCCTCCAGATCTGCTTCGTTGCGTCCTCTATCGTCTGCGTGTTCTCCGTGGAGCTGCTGCGGCTCCGGACATTGTCGTCATCTTCTCCGGCAGTTTTTGTCGAGGTATTTTCGTTTTCTCTCTATCTTGAATGACTTTTGTATTATGATAATGAATTTTTTTCCTTTACTGTGTTGAATAACTTTGGATTATCTACATGAATTTTTTTCCTTTACCGTCTTTTCTCTATCTTTAATGTCTGATGAAAATTTACTATATTGAACAAAATGAAGAGATCAAGATGAATATGCTCTCTTATTTTTTTAAAAATGCATATAATCAAGTAGTTTCCAAATTTTATTTCACAAAAATGCCATAAATTCAAATTCAAACAAAATTATGCACAATACAATACAAATGAGAGTTGAAAAAAACCCATTTCAGTCTTTAATTTCATTAATGATCAATTTAAAAAAAATCAAGGATATGAAAAACTTAAAAAATACCTAATTCTGAAACCTTAACTCACCAAAAAATGTATGCTTAAGATAACAAAGTACTAACGAAATGGTACCATATTAATAACTAAGAATGCACTTAATGACTAAAAGATGAGATTCCCTCAGGCATGATTGAAATCAACAAACATGCATACACTAAATATAATATTGAGCCTACTTACGGTAATACAAAGCAAACTACTAATCAACCTTAATAAATTTTTACATAATCCGACTTGCCTTTTCATCTTCGTTCAATTTTATTGTGATACTCATAGGTGTCCCCAGTGATTTGGCTTAATCCATTTTGAAGCATTTGAGTAGTTCTTTAGTGTACTTCACTTGATTGATAAAGATACCTTGATTTCCTTTTCTAAGAAAGAAGTTAAGCACTCCTATTATACTAGTCTCAAATTCTCTACTCATATAACTGGAAAATTATACAAATATACTCTCAGTAGTGGAACCAAAAAAAATGTCATCGACATAAACTTAAACAACTAAAATATCATACTTGTGCATTTTAACAAAGAGTGTAGCATCAACCTTAACTTTAGAGAAACTATTTTCTAAAAGGTATGTACTTAACCTATCATACCAATATTTAGTAACTTGTTTCAAACCATATAAGGCTTAGAAAGTTTGTAAACATTG
>JANKOE010000007.1:15411257-15426258 GCA_026284465.1 Erythroxylum citrifolium | reverse complement strand
TTTTTTTCAAGTGTGAAATGTGTTATGTGGGTTTGGTTAGGTCCCATAAGAGGGTCAAGTGCACTTGTCTAGGCTTCGCCCACCTGCTCGCTAGTAGCATTGGAGCTCCGTTACGGACTCCCATAAGTTCACGGCTACATTGGATTGCTATGCGGGAAAGTGTGGTACGTTCTGTTCATGGCTGCACAGGACCGCTATGCGGGAATGTGCAGTATATTCTGTTTCTGGACCGATCCAAACCATTCTGATGTGTTTATGTGTCTTTGTTTTGTTTCTAGTTGTGATGCATCCATGTTGTTAAAAAGAATTGTTCATGAATTCTTTGATAAGTTGAGAATTTTTTAAAAATAAGCATCCGATGAATTTTCTACTGTGAAATTTCTATAAACTGGAAATAAATTTTGGAAAATGTTTTTGCTTATTTTTCGATTTATAAACATGTTATCCACGAGTTGTAAAGCTCACCCCCCTTTCATCCCCATCTACAGGTAATCAAGAAGGAGGTTGGATGAAAGAAAGTCAAAACGTCCGATCTTTATGTTTATGTTTGTATTTTTAAAGTTAGATTGTTGTAAAAATAAGAGCTTAGGCATATGTTGAGAATTTTGGGATTGATGTTGTTTTGTTCGTAATGTATTTATTTTGGAATGTAAATAATGAGTTATGAATTTGTGTATTAAATTGAGGTATGATTGTGACTTGGATATGGATGATTGTGATTAAATGTGATATAGGTTCTGGACAGGAGGTCCGATGATACTGATGTTTGAGAATTATAGAAGTGCTTTACTTATGAATGTGTTTGTTTATGTTGTGTTTCGGACAAGAGGTTCGATGATACTGATGTTTGTGTTGATGGATTTGGAAAATTGAAGTGCTCTTTGTGTATGAATTGAATGGATTGAGGTTGAAATTGATGAATTTTCCAAAGTGGAAATTGTTTTTTCTTGATTAAAGAATGAAAAAAAATATATACCGAATTGGATTAGTTTAGACCGAGTGTGTCTTATAGTTTTCCAACGCTAATTTTTCTAGGGTATGTGTTACCGGATGTCGAAATTTTGACCTTCAGCGAGTTTAAATCATTTTGACTTAAATTTGATTTGCAATCGAAAGATTTTGATCCGATTTGTTTTTGGGCCGTTTGGCCCATTTTCGCTTTGTGATCCGTTAGTTTGTTTCGCTATTCGTTTTTCGTTTTCTGGAAAATGTTATTCGTTTTGCTTTGGGCCTTCTGTTTTGCTTTGGGCCTTCCGTTTTGCTTTGGGCTTCGCTTTTCGTTTTCCGTTTCTTTCCATTTTTTGTTTTTCCGGTTGGGTTCCGGTTCCAAAATCGGGTCCCAACATACATTACGTTCTTAACTAGCTACTAGCACTATTCATAACTCGAAGGCCAACGAAATAGTTATTTATTTAAAAGTTATATGCCTACATTGTTACTTTAGCTACTCATTTTTATGAAAAAAATATTGGCAAAGCTACTTAGTTGAAATACTTATGAATGAATGTCAATACATTCACATAATTCACAATATGCAACTTAAACGCACCAACATAACAATATGCAACTTAAACAAACTAATATAACAATATGAAAAATTCACACTCAAAGTAAAACACACAACCCTCCCTACACTTGAGCAACACATTGTCCTCAATGTGAGTAGGAGACAAACAAACACACGGAAGGAATTAACATAAAATAAAATAAAACAAAAATAAAGTATAAATTTAAAAGGAAACGGTTAGAAACAAAACCATACGGTGATGGAGGTGATGATGGTGAGGTGATGAGATCAAATTTGCTTAACGCTCGAGATTGTTGTCTTACCTTGGAATTGCTTAAACAGAGTAATATTATCTTAATTATACTTTCACAAATATAAGCATATTGAAGTATATTGATGAAACTTACAAACATAAGCATATTAAACTCTGAATTATACTTTCACAAAATATTCATTGCTCATAAATAAACATGAAAGAAATATACATACCTGGTTAGTTATACATGTATTAATGCCAAACTCTAGATCTTGGACAATTCTTCTTCTGTAGGCAAAATGTGCAAATTTAACTAATATTTCATAAAATTACAAGTTAGTTTCTAATATTTTGAGGCATTTAAATGAATTCTATCATTTGCAAACTGTTAAAATTTGGCCGCAAAAATTTAAATAAAGTAAAGCCTTATCAAGATGATTTATGAAAAAAATGCATTTGTCATAACGAATGAATTAAGAATATTTACTAATGGTTAGTTCATATCTTATTTTGATCATATTTAAGTTAAAATTATATTGTATTACCAATTTACAATTGAGAATAATTTCATACATTACTAATTTGTAATTTATTTTAATGCAGTAGAAGAAGTTGATGCAAATACTTTAGATGAAAGCGTAGTTTACGAATCTTTAAATAGCGTTGAAGAATTTGGTGCTTTTGACGATGATAAGACACAACTTCCTTCAGAAATACAATTTTAATTTTTATTGTTATTTTAATATTTATATTAGACTCATATTTATTTGTTATTAATTAACTATATAATAATAGATATTTGTGTATTTTTATTTCAATAAAATATTTTATTTTTACTTATTATTATAAGTTTTATTTCTTATTTATTATACACCAGTTTTATAGTGGTTCGTTACCTGTCAAACTTCTAAACTTTAAACATTTCCTTTAATCGGTTCGATGTCCGGTTTAATTTTTAAAACATTGTACACAACTACTCTTCGATTTTATAAACAGTATCTCACATTTACAAACATCCTAAGCACAAAATTACATTTTGACATTTCCAAGATCTTATAGTCATTATTGAAATTATTTATTAAAGTATAATAATATTTTAAATAATAATAATATTTTATTAAAATAATAGGAACTCGTGGGATCGACGAGTCGGTCGGCGGACGGAGAAGAAGGTGGCAGATGACACGTGTTTTTTAAAGTCCCAACGTGACACCCAAAGCCAAAGCCGCCAGCAAGTCGCGAGTCGTTTTTGGGGAAGTCATTATAAAGCTGTCATTTTTTTCCCATACCTACCCGCTGGAAGAGGAACGTATCCTATTTCCTCTCTCGCTTCTCAAAAGTACAAATATTTGTTGCTTCCATTTGCTTTTTCTCTACCAAGCATGGCTGTTGATCTGGAATCTCTATCAGAGGCTACGTCTGGCGCTGTTGGCTCTCTTTTGAGCACTACTATCTTGTACCCTCTTGATACTTGTAAGACTAAGTACCAAGCCGAAGCTCGTGCCCATGGGCAGCAAAAGTACAGGTTGACGTTCTCCCTCTTCTTTTTAACTTCGTATCTTCTGTTCTTTGTTGATCTTGGTATGTTTTAGTTTGATCTGTGATTGCGATCTATTTCTTGATCTATGGTTTCTTTGCTATATCTGAGTGTAACGTGTGTAATTTCTTCTTCTACTCGTGCTTGAATTCAGATTTGCTCAGTTACATGTTCTTTCGCTCTTACAGAGCCACGTGTTTTAGTGTTATGTCTAGATCGAGTTTCTTTTCCAAAGGTTTTGGGAATTGTAGTGTTTAATTATGCCGAGGGAGTCAAAGGGCTGTTGAGAGAAACTTGGGGAGTTATGAGTTTTGGTCTTACCCTGTCTGCTATACCCTATGCGAGAGAAACGGGTTTAAGTGAATAAAGAGAGCTGAGACGCGCCCATAACATTAATATACAGTGTTGGTGATTTCTGGATTAGTTCCAAATTTTACATCTCCTAAATTGTTTCTTTGTTTGTTGTTCGACGGTTTAAACTTTGGTTGCTCGACTGCTACAATTGAAGTAATCAATGGTTGTCGCTCAACTTGATATCAGAAAGTTATTTTGTGTCCCTTTTTAAGTTTTTTGTGACTTGAGTGGATGAGGATCTGCTACTGTTAGAAGCGAGTTGACCTAACGCATAGTCATGTGGCACTTGGTAATTTTGTGGATCGTAAATGAGGGTAATGATCCTTTTAGGTCAATGATCCATGTGAAGGTCTTGCCGATTAGCACGTTGATTTGTGTGTATGAACATGGTTCTGTAAACCTTTAATTTATTTTCAAATTTTTAAGATATTCAAAGTAAAATTTACCTAACCTCGTTAGTGAAACACTTCTTTTGCAATATTTATCCCAAAATGTAATGAGTTTTTATGCTTATAGCTCACTGAGTTGCTTTATTTTCTCGATTCCTGCCTATCTTTGCTTTTAGAGGACTTGAGGAACCGTACTAAAATATATATCCTCTAGTTTTGACGTAGGTTATGGAATCTCTTTCGTGGTACTATAGTTGTTGTTGGCAACTAAGGTTTATATTTCATTATTTATTTCTTTTTCCTGTTATGGCTTGTGTAGGAACCTTTCTGATGTTCTATGGGAAGCAATATATACTGGGAAGGTTCTGTCGTTATATCAGGGCTTAGGGACGAAAAATCTGCAGTCGGTGATTTCACAATTTGTCTACTTCTATGGGTACAGCTACTTCAAAAGAGTATATCTTGAAAAGAGTGGTTTGAAAAGAATTGGGACAAAAGCAAACTTGATTATTGCTGCTGCTGCAGGGGCATGCACTGTTATAGTTACTCAGGTGAGCCAGCCAGTGTCCCTTCACATTGCCCACGTGTAGTTCGTGTATTTCGTGATTGCTGCATTCTGTTTGTAACCATATTAAATCAAGGATGCATTTTGGTTTATGGAGATTTCCATGGTAGTCCGTGAGTTCTGTTGGATCTGGAATGGAAGTCTGAATATATTCTTTCTGTTAAAAATTTTGCTGGCGTTGCATCCTTATAAAATGGTGCAAATACTGGCAATTGCCAGTTGTTATACGTTAAAGTCTTGCATATACGTCTGTTTGATCTTGTATCACTTGGTGTAATACTTCTTGATTTGTTTGATGATAGAGGGAAGATAAAGTAAGTTAGCAAATAATTAACTACTGTTTCAAAATTTCCCAACTGTTCCAATGTTCTTTTTTGGTAATCGTGTCTCTATGAAAGAATGAATTTGATGATCTTATGAACTGTTTTGTAGCCTTTGGATACAGCATCATCAAGAATGCAGACAAGTGCCTTTGGCAAATCAAAAGGGCTTTGGAATTCATTGACCGATGGAACTTGGAGTGATGCTTTTGATGGCCTTAGCATTTCCCTTTTGCTGACTTCAAACCCTGCTATTCAGGTAGTTTAACTTTCCCTATAGCTTGAAAGAATCGGATGAGTTACTTCCACAAATAATTGCTGAGATTATTGGTATAATTTGAAGTCAGCTGAATCCAGAATTATTATTTATGCAGTATACAGTTTTTGATCAGCTGAAACATAGACTTCTGAAAAGCAAACAGGCTAAAGCAGATGATAATTCCCCTGCTTTAGCGCTTTCTGCCTTCTCAGCTTTTGTCTTGGGAGCAGTTTCGAAGAGTATAGCCACTGTTCTGACATACCCTGCAATCAGGTGCATATGAGCGGCAAAGCATTGTATATTCTGTGCTTGCTAGATAGGGTCAACTGAAATATGGTGTTTTTGCAGGTGTAAGGTGATGATTCAAGCTGCAGATTCAGATGATGAAAAAGCTAAAGAAGCTTTGCCAAAATCAAAATCTAGCAAAACAATCTCCAGTGTCTTCCATGCTATATGGAAAAGAGAAGGAGCTTTAGGCTTCTTCAAGGGACTGCAAGCTCAGATCTTGAAGACGGTACTAAGCTCAGCATTGCTTTTAATGATCAAGGAGAAAATTTCTACAACTACTTGGGTCCTTATACTTGCAGTCAGAAGATATCTCTTCCTCACAAGGGGCAGATTAAAAGCTGCGTAATGGTCTCAACATGATTTCCCTGTAAATAGTATGTCTTAATTTCAGGATAAGGAGAGGCAGGGTTCAATTTCTGATTTTGGGATTGAAATTTTATTCTTACTTCATATTTGAAATGAGGGAAATAAGTGTTTGCGGTAACCATTATTCTGCAAAGAAGCTGATTTTTTTTAATTATATATATTTGAGACTACTAGTGTATCAAATGGAGCTTCAACCATGGACACAGTTGTTTTTTAGTTAAGAGGACAAAGAAACGGTTGTTAATTTCATTGCATGGCACGTCTATTGAGGCATGGTGTCTGGATAGATTAAAGGAATAGGCTTTGGAGAAGGTTAACAATGGAAGGTTTATACATACATATATATATATATATATAGAATGTTTAAGTTGAGTCATATATTTTAAGCTTAAATGGCTATTTACAAAGAATGCCAGTACTTATAACAGATAAGTCACACTTTCATTTTAATATGAGAATCCGATCACTAATTATAAAACATATTATACATCAATAAACACTTTAGCTTGATTTTATACATCTAATACTATGCTATGTATAACAAAATATATCATCATCTATAATAGATAAGTGTTGATGTGATTCTTAATCAATCTGTACTATAAGTATACAGGTCGTATCCTTGTAGCATAAATAGTATCGTTCCCTTGAGGATTGGTCTAGACACTTAATCATTTTTGTAACACTTTGTTTATGGTAAACAATATGATAATGTAACCAAAAAATAAACTAAACTAATGAATAATGAAAATTGAATCCTTAATAAGCAATAATGAATTTATTGATTAATCAATGATGACAACATAGGAATTACTTCTATCCTTGTTTTGTTTTCACTTCACTTTCTTGATTTAATAATATTCTATTAGTAGTGCGCCCTAGGCCAATGGACATATGTGACTTTTGTACTAACGTTATGACTTATTAATAATATATTATGAGGTATTCTTTTATATATGCATGTATATTGTTTATGTAATGTGATTTACGTTCCATGAATAGTATTAGGCTTATGTTATCAAGTATGTGACTTGATAGTAAAACCATAAGCATTATAATACTATTCTAAACTGTCCCTGGTTGATCGTTATTAGTGGAACAATAATGAATTAAGGCTAGTATGTGTTCTGATTGATGATCACGTTTTTATGATAATGGATATGGGTTATCTAATCAGAAACATAGATATATGTTAGAGAACATATATTGGACCGACCCACAGAGAGAACACTACATGGTTTCATGCCATTAGTGATTCTCAATATAGTTTGACTTTAGTTCTCTGACCTGAAGTCATCATGGTTCCCTATATGAGGAATTCAGTGTTTTGACATTAGACTAAGTTATTTTTAACCAAATAACAAGTAGTCTTATGTTGAACATTAAATGAATCATGCGGAGGGATGTGAATGATGTAGATGGGATTTATACCTCTCTTAAATGAGAGAGATATCGTTTGGGCCTTTTGACAAGTATGATTGAAAAATTGCATGGCCATGCTCAAATGAATTGATTAGGAGTCATCAATGTCATTTGTTATAATCAGTCAACTTGGGGATGAAGAAACTATGATTAATTAAAGGTTGCCATATATCATGCCTTGTGAGTAATCTTGATATCGTGTTACAAAGGGACTGAGCCTATAACCATAGTTACAGGTTAAATCGGATTATCGATCCTCATTTTATTTGGGTATTCATAATGTCTTGCTAGAGGCCGCTTATGACTTATGAGCCTTGAAGTGTGATCAAGCCCATTACCAATATCAAATGAGCCTATAGGGTCACACACAAAGAGTGATGTGATCTGGGCTTATTCTCTTGGGCCTAATTTATTAGGCATTGAATAAACATATGTGGATATATTTATTGGGCTAGATTGAATTAAGTTGTCGAGCTTTTATTATATGAGATATAATATGGCCTGAAACTTATTGGACTTCAATGGGGTTAGGTTTTCTCTATAAATAGAGAAACTTAGGTCTCAGTAGTGTAGAAAAAGGTGAGATGAAAACCCTAGCCACCTTTCGAGGGAAAATTGTGCAACGTTCGAAAAAGGTTTTAGAACGTGCTAGCACACACTAGCCGCTACCCAGATCATTCGTCCTCGTGTGGATACTGGTAGAGGACATTCACGCATTGTAGTGTCTACAAATCTGAAAAAAAAAACTCTGCGTCAGAGGTAATTTCGTACATGCTATAGTTTTGGGTTATACTTCTTGTTGTTTTATAGTCCTTTCCGCTGTGTATTATGAATACTGAAGTAAATCACACGTTAGTATAAACTTAATGTTCGATATACAAAATGCACAAGAAGGGGGGTTGAATTGTGTATTCTTTTTCGATGATCCCCTTTTTAAGAACTTATAAAACTTGCTTTTTCCTCAAAACTGTTGAAAATCAGTATTATGAAATATTGCAATTTATTTCTAAATGCTTGTATAAAACAGTAAGAGTAATAGTTGAGAGTTGAGAGTTGAGAGAGAAAGTCAACACGACAGATTTATACTGGTTCACCCCAAACCGTGGGCTACGTCCAGTCCTCAGAATCATTTCTAAGATTTCACTATACTTTGCAAAGATACAAGTATTCTTTTCTCTGAGCCTCTTCAGGTCTGTTGGATCCCGCTTCCGGAACCCAACTCCTCTTGCGACAAGTCTTGACACGTGAGCGTGCATATAACTTTGAAGGGTAATTTTTTTCGTTGAATCCTTAATAGACATTATCAATTCATCCTCATTCTCAAATCATCTTCATGCTCATAACATCCCAAAATTCACTCACAAATCTTCCATGGTGTGCCCATGCTACCTAATCACCATGCTTGAACTCATTTCTCCTACTTGTACACAGAATTTGGAAAACTTAAAATCTTAAATTCATTTTGACTTATTCATAGAAATCATAGCTCTATATCTCTTGTTCAATTTAGAGCAAGAATCACCTCAATCGGAGTTTTACAACTCAAGATATCATCAAAATACCACAATGTGCTCATATCTCAAACATGCTCTCCTATCTGACCTCTCACTTATTCTTATGTAAACTCTCTCAATTTAACTTCAAATGATACCAATTTTCATGGGCAGATACCTACATGTCTCATGAATCCATTGGTCTAAGAATCACCTCAATTGGAGGTCGGGTAAGGGAGTTATGATCAAAGGAATCGAACCTGTTCACAACCTCAATCCTGCAGTGACATGTCTTGGCGTAAATGCCATAACTTTTCTACAAATGTCCAATTGCTTTCATTTTTAAACTGTTGGAAAGATGACATCGAGATCTACAACTCATATTAGAGGCCTCAAAGTGAGATTCAGACTCTAAATTGGTCAAAATCGTGATTTACTATAGTTGACCCGAGGATGTCCGTTAAACTAACATGCATGTCCGCTTAACGGACATGGACTGGCCAAACACTCCATTTTCGTCCGAGAAGGTCCGTTAAATGGACATCTATGTCCGTTTAACGGACATACACTGGACGGGTCCTTTTTGACCTGAGAAGGTTCGTTAAACGGACTTAACGGACATGGGCTTCCCCAAAGCCCTCCAAACCTTCTTTCATGCTTCCAAACTCTTTCCTAACAACATAAACACTTATAATCTTGCAAAATTCACTTAATCTAGTGCCAAATCACTTCATAACTCACTCAAACATCAAACTTATGTCATCAAACTATCAATTCTTGATCCATTTGGTCCATCAAAACCATAGTTTCTCATCAAAACCATGCATTCTTATCAATTACCAAAGTGGTCATACATACAAAAACCTAAGCAACATGCCAACTTGTAACATTCCTATCTCATGATTCCGATGTCCGAAAATTATAAACTTTATAGCGTCGGAAAGATAAGAAGATCATCTACAACTCCAAAGAAGACAAGTTTGGCTAATTCTATCTTAATCATTCCTGATTTTTCCTTGAAAGTCATACATCAATCTCATTCTTAATTATTTCATATTTCAACTCCTAGCTCATTTGACATGCCAATTTAGCTACATCCCATGATTCATAACCTTCCTATCTTTCATGTTCCATAACATTTTACTCATATATATATATATATCAATTCAAATTCAAAGTTCATCAATTCTATTGGATTACACCTTCAATTACATCAAATTTCCACTAAACATCATTCATGCACAATTTCTCATTCCAAATTCACAAACATCACACACAATTCTTAATTCATGTCCATGTGCCAATCCATATTTCATTAACATCATGTATCAAGAGTTTTACAAACTTTATTGGCATTTCCCAGCCAAAATTACAAAATCAATATCAACACCAAAATTACAAAACCCAATAATCTCATGTTCCATTTGAAGCCTTGGTTTACATCAATTATTCTAAATATAATACAACATGCAAATTCGGATTTGGGTCTTGATTCACATTCACTTGATTGCTTGCTAAAAACCTGGAGATGGGGGAAAGAGAGGGGGTGAGCTCAAAAGCTCTGTGGGTAACATGCTTATAACAAAATAGCAAGCAAAAACTGTTCAAAAGTTCAATCTCATGGAAAATTCTCCTTTGAGTCATAAAACCCATGTTTCTAAAAAATCCTTGTTAAGCAATCAAAATCGCAAAAACACAACTCATGCATTTTTTTAACTTATTCATAGATCATGAATGCATCAAAACTTGTCACAATTCATAAACATATAAGCACATGATAATGGTTTGGGTAAGTTCAAATTCATGACGTACTACACATTCCCATATAATGGTCATGTGTAGCCGTAAACTTGGGGAGTCCTTGAAGGAGCTCTGTGCCACTAGCGAGCAGGCGAGGTAAGCCTATTCTTGGGTCAACGTGCACGTGACGGTTCTTAGAGACTACCCTAAACCCACATAACATGAAATTCAAACTTGTTGCCCAAAGTGGCAATTTTCGAAAATCTTGATTTTGATTGAAATTTTGCCATAAAGGCATATTTCAAAACACAAGTTTTCGTGAACATGACATTTTTCAAAAAAATGCTTTCCTGTAGCCATTCAAATACATCTACAGCATTTGCATATCAATTCACAAATTATCATCAATTCATACACCAAGGATGTACAATTTCATAAATCAATCAAAAGCAATAAAAGAGACATTTATAGAATAGTTAAAATCATTTATCTTTCTTGATTTGAACAAACATCAATGGCTCATCATTTCATTATAAAACAAAAACCCACCTCAAAATCCTTGCTATACTTGTTCCACAAGCTTCCCTTCTTGCTCCTCTTGATTTCTTCATCACTATTCACAAAATGCCCAAATCACTAGTGATTTAAATTGGAAAACCCTAGGAACACAATCACCAAAATTGATCTTAGAGAACACAAACCCATGCATTTCTTAAGATATTTAACCCAAAACCCCTTCAAAACTCAACAAAACACAAATCCTCTTACCTTAATTTTCACCCAAACAAAGGGTTTCTTGGCTCATCTTGAAGCTCTTATCATTCTCCACATTTTTCCTTCTTGGATTTTCTTCAAAAACCTTCTTGAATGCTTAGAAAATGGAACCCTAACATCGTCTTTCTTCTTCTCCTTCTTTTCTCCATTTTTGACACTTTCTCTCTCCCTCTTCTCTCAATTTCGTTTCCCTCCCCTAAAAATGAAAGACAACTCTTTCTTCTCCCTTTTATACCACTTATAATTGAACAATGACCCTTATGCCCTTAATGAATAGACTTGTAACTTTAAAAACTTAAGTTGTCTTCCAATTTTGCCCTCATGCATATTTTACCTCCTTATTTCAATTTAATCCATGTCATATGGTCTTAGTCACATTAACATGCTAATTACTCACATTAACATGCTAATTAATTCCACAAAATAGAATGATTAATCTATCAATACCTCAAAATTCATTTAAATCATGCTTAGCTCTTTCCAAAAATCAAGGTATTTTCTAATCATGAAATTGAAGGAATTTGCTAAAACTTCCTTCCAGACAAATATTCCTCATTATATTAATTGTTTTTCTAATGACACCAAAATCATTCAATTTGGTTCCATAATCCAAAATTTATACACCAAACTTTTTTAGACTGTTCATATACTAAATCATTTTCCTGCACTTGACTTCCATCCAAAAATTGATATTCTTAGGGACTAAATCATAACTTGATTTCATCATACAATTTGTAGCCCTATTTCTCTAGTTTAATCCAAATCAAAAATCATCTCATTTGGATAACTAGAGATCAAGTTGTGGCTAAAACACTGAAGCATGCTCAATGAACATTTTCATTTTCCAGCTTTTAACTTCTAATATTTCACATAAAATCTATCTTTTATCTAAATCATCGTTTCCATTTCATTTCAAATTCATGAATTTTTCTTTTTTTCTACACATGAATAATCGCCAATAATTTCTCATTTAATAATTCTAACTTACAAAAAGGTTCGGGGTCCAACATCTACATTGTTCATGAAGACCACAAAGCGCGATTTTGCCATTTAAAGGGTCAAAAATGCATCTTACTGCGAGTGTACAGGGTATGTCCGTTAAATGGACATACATGTCCGTCGAACAGACAAACACGGGTTGGGGGACTTCCATGAAGACTTGTGAAATCAAAACACAATTCTTATCCCTATGAAAAGCTTGAAAAAGCAATGTAAAGACTTGTGAAATCATAAGCAAAACATAATGTATATAAATTTCATTAACATCAAAAGATAAGAGTTTACAATGCTTTAGTGGGCATTTCAAGCCATAATACAACATAATCCAAAAACTAGAATCGCTAATAATGTGACTAAAGCCTTGTTTTACAATATCTAGCTTTAAAAACAAAATGTACAAATTAGAGTGATGCCTTGACTCACGTCTCGATCACTCGATATCTTATTCATCGCCTGAAGATGGGAAGGAAGGGGGTAAGCTCGAAAGCTCGTGGGTAATAGTTTTATAACGGATAATAAGAAAACACCATTTAAAACCTTCATGATCATAGCAAATCCCATTCAATCATAAACACAAAATTCTTAATGTATCAAGCCAATTCACAACTCGCATAAGTCATAAATCCATCAAACTTGCCAATACATCATAATCAAATAATCACATTAGAATGGATTGGGTGGATCCGTAACAAAATGTACTACACATTTCCCCTAATGGTCCTGCGTAGCCGTGAACAGAACGTACTATCGCAATCCCACAAAATGGTCTTGCGTAGTCGTCAACTTATGGGAGTCCACGAAGGAGCTCCATGCCACTAGTGGGCAGGCGGGAGAGGCCTTTTAATCAAGTGCACTTGACAGACATAATAGACCACCACAAACCCACATAACATGTTATTCATGACTTGAAAACCAGTTGCCCAAATAGCACATTTTGAAAACTTGTCTTCCATGAGGATGAAATATTTCATATGCAATTCCATCATCATTTCACATTACATTAACCAAAACCCCATACCAATCATATAGCCATTTCCCAAATCATTCAAAAGCGATAAATACAACTATTATGAAGCCATTTGAAATCATTTTCATATCAGCCCATAATTTATTAATAGAAATTCACTTTCAAAATCATATGGCACATTCTCAAAGCATTTTTAAAGGACAATAAATGCAGATTATCAAGGTAGTTGGAAATCATTAACTTCCATTTATTTAAAGAAACTTTAATGACTTACTAACTCAATTATAAAAATGTCACCCACCTTAATTTTCTTGGTTGAAAACTTGTTCAAAGATGTCTCTCCTCTTGTTCCTCTTGCCTCTCTTGCCTCCCTTTAACAATGACAAAAATTCCCAATTCAATAGAATTCAAATAGGAAAACCCAAAGAACCAAATGCATGAAATTGATCCTAGAATACTTATACCCATGCAATTTCTAAGCTCTTTGAACCAACACCCTTCCAAAAATCCAAAAGATTTAACATAAATTTACCTTGAATCTTCACCAAACAATGAATTTCTTGGCTTTAATGGAAGCTTTAACCTTCCTCTTCCTTTTTCCCTTCTTGAGCACTCTCAAAATCACTCTTTAAAACTAATAAAAGTTAAAATCTAGCTTAGCTCTCTTCTTTGTCTCCTTTCCTTTCTCTCTAACGACACTTTCTCTCTCTTTCTCTTCAATTTTGCATTTTGCTTCTTCTTCAATGCAAGACCACCTTTTCTTCTCCCTTTTATACCCTTAATGATCTTCAAATGTCCAATTTATCCCTCCTTCAATGCCTTAAAGATTTCCCACTTAAGTGATCTCCCAAAAATGCCCCTCATACAACTTACCACCTTAACCTTAATTCAATTAACCTATGTCATATAATCTCATTCACATTAGCAGCTATTTTTTTCCAACATACATTAATCTATCAAGACCTCAAAATTAATTTAAATTATGCTTATTCATCAAGAAAAAAATTCAGGGGCCAACATTTCTCCCCCTCTTAAAAGAATTTTGTCCTTGAAATTCTTACCTGAATCATCGAAGAGGTATGGATACTTCTCCTTCATGGCTTTTAAAGGCTCCCACGTCCACGGAATGATTTCTCCACATGTTACCCCCAGAATTTTTTTTTATGATTATTAAGCATGCTTAGAGAAATTTAAAGCATTAATGAACTAAATCAAGTTGATCTAAATTAAATATGATAGCATTAATGGGGTAAGTTGATATGACTTAATGAAATTACATGAGTAGATGATATGTATTAAATATGATATTAATGAGTTAGGTCGTAAGTAAATGAAACAAATATGTTAGTGGGGCTTGATTAAATAATTAGGCCCAAATGAATTAAAAGAAAAGAAGAGTATAAGTTATGGGCTTATGTTAGTAGGAGAATAAGAATAAGAAGGAGAAAGGAGATGGGCTTTTGGCAATTGG
This sequence comes from Erythroxylum citrifolium, assembly GCA_026284465.1. Lineage (NCBI taxonomy): Eukaryota > Viridiplantae > Streptophyta > Magnoliopsida > Malpighiales > Erythroxylaceae > Erythroxylum > Erythroxylum citrifolium. The sequence continues at coordinate 15,411,551 of JANKOE010000007.1, read as the reverse complement.
GCTTAGGTAGTTTAATTAAGTATATAAAAGAAGAGAAGAAATAAATGAAGTAGTAGGGAAATGAGAGGTTGCCGAAAATAGAGGGAGAAAAGAAGGGAGAAGTCGTGCATGGAGGAAAGAAGAAAAGAAAAAGAGAAAAGCTAGGTCTTTGATTTCCAAGAGTTTGAGAAGTTGTTGGAAGAAAGTCCAAGTATTAAAAAGGAGGGAAATGGCTAGAGCTTCATCTTGAACCAAGAAACTTGTTGTGTTGTTGAAGATCAAAGGTAAGTCTTTTGGTTTAAGTGTTGATTGTGT
>JANKOE010000007.1:15377702-15392062 GCA_026284465.1 Erythroxylum citrifolium | reverse complement strand
AGGGTTTTAGTGCTTGGCGAAAGAAAGCAAGATTAAGAGAACATGTAGGAAATCATGACTCTGATCATAATCAATGTTTTATTGCTTGTGAAAATTAAATGAACCAATCCCAATCTATTCAGTCAGCTTTTTGATGGCAATTTTCTTTCTCATGAGGAACACTAGACTACAAATTTTCAGTTCTTACTTATATTGATTCACAGTAACATATAAGCTTACTAGTTAGAAAACAAATGCAATGAAAATTTAACATTTATGTAACCCTACCCCTCCCCAAAATAAAAGTAATTATACACAAATTCCTTTTACCCTATACATGTAATTTGGTTAACTAAATTTTTAGTTAAACTTAAACTTGAAGACTGGTGTAACTTAATTTATAAAAATTAAAATTAATTTGATTAGGATTAATAAAATAACATTATTTTAGTGTCGGATTGAACCGATCCGACTTACTATCAACCCATATACGTGGTAAAGACCTAAGAATCACATGCACGTTGATGCATAGTATTCAGATTCTCATTCTCATACATGCCACAAGACATTGTAGACCATACTAAATCAAGATCATAGAAATTAGAGCTCCCAAACGAGATAGGATCCACAAACTGCCCACCACTCCACCCGTTGTTCCTCTCAGTCTCCATTAACTTTGTATTTGGTTCTACATGTCTTGCGGTTCCAATGGAGCCTTCAAAGTCAGCACCATCACAACCCCACATGTTATAGATCTCGTCAGTGATCCCAAACCCACATGGTTGTGAAGCAGAAATGGGGATTTGTACACTTCCCGTAAGTGACTGAGTTTCTTTGTCCAAGAAAGCTTGTGACATAGGGTTTTGAGGGTTACAAGTTGAGAACCCAAGATAGGATAAGGAATGCTGATCAGAAGAGGATATATAAGGTGGAGGGGCAAAAGGAAAGGACACATAAATTAGTGTGTCTGTGCCCATGGTTGAATGATCTGCTTGTGAACTTAGAGTGAAAACTTGGCTCTGTTTTTTATGAGTGATATTATGATCAGAAAGTACTTCAGCTTCATTGATGATGGGATAATTATGTTCATACTTTAGAGAGTTAAGATTATGGGTGTCTGGATCTATCCCTTGTGATTGAAGCTTCTTCTTGATGCATGAATTCCAGAAGTTTTTGATCTCATTATCAGTTCTTCCAGGCAAATGCTTGGCTATTTGAGCCCATCTGTTGCCAAGTATTCTATGAACATCAATGATCATCCTCTCTTCTTGAGCAGTAAATGAACCTCTTTTAACATCTGGTCTCAAGTAGTTTATCCATCTTAATCTGCAACTCTTTCCACACCTCTGCAAACCTGTGTAAAAACAAACCCATGTCAATACTAAAAAAATTGCAAGAAAAAGTGCAGAGTGGTCACTGGTTTGTTTATGTACCTGCTAGCTTTGGAACAGAGCTCCAAGAGCCATGACCATGTTTGGTTATATATCTGATTAGCTTCTTATCTTCTTCAGGTGACCATAACCCTCTCTTGACTTTCTGTTTTGTGCAGCAGTGATGGCCCATTGATCGAATCAAATGCATTGTGATGCTCAGTTCAACAATCAGGACGACCCATCTTATAGATAAAGTTCATTATATATCATTAACATTTCGATCACATGGAGAAGGTTTGTTAGTTAAATATTGCATTGCTAACATTATGGGATTAAAAGGAAAAAAAAAAGATGGGAGGTTGTGGAACTTTAGCTTTAGTTGTACTCATGACAGGACCACAGTGGACTATGATTAGTGATTACCAACCACAAATACCATTTTAATGGTGGCTTTCAACCCTAATAAAGTTAAGGTCATTGATATGAGCTTGTCAGACCAAATGAATCATGTCACAGTGAAAGTCTTACTCAATCCTTTAGTTTGTTTCACACTTGTATATGCAACTAATTTTGTATTATAAAGAACCTCACTTTGGAATGATCTAAAAATTATTCAAAGAAACTACAGATCTCCTCCAATGATCATTGGTGACTTGAACAACACTATTTATTCCTCAAAACTAAACAAGGCTTTGGTTAACCACTCTTGGATGTCAAATTGCTCTGATAGTAAGGCATTATTTAGCAATAACATAAGATCTAACCACACACCAGTTGAAATACATAATATGAAAAAATAAGAAACAAAAGAAACTCGTTTTAGATGAAGTGTCTATTTGGATGAGTTTTTGGGAAGTTAATAAACACTTTTCTTCACCACAAAAGGCTTTTTTTTTAAAAAAAATGAGTATTTTGTTGTAAAATAAAAAAGCACTTCTTTAATATATATGACTTTTTTGGCATCCAAAATACAACTTTTTAAGAAATTCAAATTTGAAGCTATTTAAAAAAAGCGCTTTTTTAGGTAGATTTTTTATATCAATTAATGAGCCTATTTTTTAGTTCCTTTTGCCCTTATGTTTTACACATATATAATTCCCACAATACCCACAAACTCATCTTCCCGTTTATTATGTATTTTAACTATTTACTCAACTTGGATATTTATTTTGAGATTTATATAATATTATTTGACCTTTTTTATATGTTTTAATATTTATTTTCGATATTAGTTTACTTATGTTATAATCTATATAAAAGATTTTGTTAAATATATTTTCATTTATGTTTCATATGGTTTTAAATTATATAATAATTAATATATTGTGTTTTGCATATTGTTTAATATACTTTAAATAATATTTATATGCATAAATAATTTTTATTACAAAATAAAATAGAGTTAAAATTAAAAATATTTTTTTATTACTATATTGCCAAACGTACGAAGTTTTTTCAATTTTTAAAAAAAAATAACAATTAAACAATCAGCTAACTTTTTAAAAAAGCTTTGCTGATAAAACTTTATCGGTATAAGCCTATCAGACTTCCGAATCTGGATAACGATAGGAACGGCCCAAGAATTAATTACGCTATTCTCTATACAGATTACAGGCGCGTCCGCCGTATCTCCCCATAAAAGACAAGTTACAGATAACTGAGGGAGAAAGAAGAAGGGAAAGTAGAAAAAGAGAAAAAGGGAGAGGCACGAGATCTGTGGAAAAGATGATGTCAGGAGGTAATTACACCACCATTGATAACCAAAAGGTGTCTGGATCTGTTCCCGTAAGTGTCATCTCTATTTGTCTATCTTCTTTTCCTATTTTTGTATTTGATTTCAGATCTTTTCTTCTCTGTACAGGCCGTTCCAGATCCAGGTCATGTCACCGTCCATTTCGCAGGTTTAGTTCTATTTTTCCTTTTGACCTTAGAAACATTTGTTTTCTTAATATTTCTGTCTGTAATATAGTATTGGTGTATTTTTTAACTTGAATTTGCAGATTCCAATCTACAGACTTTTCCTCCGTCGAGTGCTCAGGGAAAGATCTCTGGCGCCTCCCGCCCTCCGCGTGATGCCGATGGTATTTTATGAATATTCTTTGTTTTCTTGGTAATGCTTTTGAATTTTCTGCTCAACGTAAGACCATTAGGACAGGACTTGGTCTTAATGGTAATGTGCTTACACTCGACGATTTTACATTGTTTCTGCTTGGTGATTTCAATTTTGTTGCCCGTTTACATCTCTAGGAAAGGGTGTTTCACAAATAGTTTTAGTTCTCTCCACTTCATCCCAGATCATGCAATTTAGTAGTCTGATGTGGGTAGGGATGAATCAGTGACCTATGGTAGAATGGATAGTATTTGCAGTTTTTTTATTTTGCTTTTAGCTTACGCTTCTATCTGTGGTTTATTTGTAATGCCGATATAAACTGCTGAGAAATGATGTTAGTGGAGATGAGCTGATTGATAACCTAGGAAATCTTAGTGGATGCTGTGGTAATGATTAAGTGATTATACTGATGTTCCTTGTTCTGATGATTTCTTCGATTAGAACCTTCTTCTTGGCTTACTTACAACACTTTACTATGTTGCAGAAAATGTATGGAAGTCATCTGTATTTTAACTAATTTTCCGCAAAATGAAAGTGTCTTATGGACTGGACTTCGACTCATGCTACAAGTTAATGGCTACTAAACTTTTCTTTGCAGATACATTTTCAAAGCCTGCTTCTGGTTCTGATGAATCACAGCAAAGTGGTTGGTTTCGGGCATGCTCAGTTAATGCATATAAGCCATACTTTGATGTTGACACTTCAGATGTATTGGACAGAATAAAAGATTCACTTTTTCCATTTAGGGGAAACTTTAGCGAGAAAACTGCTAGCAATCCAGATCTGTGAGTTATTCTATCTGACTTGTCTTGAGTGTTAACAAACTATTCTGTTCTATAACTTGCTTTATTAGACAGTCTTCAGTTCAAGATAAGACATTAGTTGGCAATTGCATATTTCTCCTTTAATAACAAGTAGAAATATGCCTCATTTTCAATTCATTCATTCTGCAGATATGGACCATTTTGGATATGCACCACCCTTATTTTTGTTGCAGCATCCATTGGCACTTTTGTGACATACATAGCACACAAACTGAAGAACAAGGAATGGGACTATGATATAAATCTGGTTACTTGGTCTGCTGGCTTGTTTTACGGCTATGTTACTGTTGTTCCTCTTGTGCTGTATGTAATCCTCAAGTATTTCTCAGCACCATCAGGCCTTGTCCAACTGTTTTGTCTTTATGGATATTCTCTATTTGTGTTTATTCCAGCATTGGTGAGTTAATTTCCCTTCACAGTGAATTTTGTGGTAGTTAGAAAATAGAATTTCAGAAGAAGCACTGAGATAGGATTGGTTACATGATAAATCTTCTGCATTTGGTGGCAGTGTCTCTCCATTGTTCCTTTGGAAATCTTTAGGTGGGTCATTGCGGCTGTTGCTGGGCTCATGTCTGCAAGCTTCGTGGCACTTAACCTCCGAGCACATATCATGTCTGCTGGTGAACGATGGTTCTTGATTGTAGCTGCTATCTTTCTATTACAGGTAGCTTTGTCTGTGGCCCTGAAGATATATTTGTTCACAGTTACAGTATAAGAACCATCCATTTATCCATAGGGAGGAATGACCAGTTTGTAAATCATAGAGAAAAAGGGAGGAGAAGAGAACTCTTCTGGCTTTCTCTCATCACAATATTTTGCAGAAATATTAGTCAACAATTGGAACTGTCATACTTGATTCTTTTTAATTTTTCTTTTTCGTGGGAACATGTAATTTAGAGGACCACCATACGTGAATTTGAGATTCCGCGCTATGAATGTTAAAAATTAAAGGAGAAACATGTAATTTTTCTTTTTCGTGGGAACATGTAATGTAGGAAGTGTAGTATAAGACATGTAATTCGTGGGAACATGTCTTATACTACACTTCCTACATGGATGCAAACGGAGGATAATTTGAGAACTACTATTCTGGAGAAAAAAAGGGTGAACTTTGAGCTTGTTTCCTGCCTCACTTGTCATATGCATATGCTCAAGCACATCTTAGATTCCGCGCTATGAATGTTAAAAATTAAAGGAGAAACAAGAGAGCGTTTCTCTTGAAAAAGTGCTAGTTTGATTGAGGAGCTTAGAAATGATTTATAATTCTTAATTTTTATTATTTTAAATTGTTGTTCAAACTGATAGAATTTGAACATGTAAAAGTGCTAAAGATGGTAAGGCCTATTATAAGCAGAATCATACACATCTTATTTTGTGCCTTAGGAAGAAACAAATTTAATAGAATCTTTGTGTGAAATGACTTATAACATTTGGCATACATTATTAGTTATTCACGAGGACACAAATCGAGTTAAGGAGAGCAAAGTCAGTATACTAACACGTAAATATGAATTGTCCCAAATAAAGCATGATGAAAGCATCTATGGCATGTATACTAGATTTATTGATATTATTAATGCTCTCAAAGGTCATAGAAAGACTTATATTAATGTTGCATTAGTGTGGAAGGTTGCTTAGTTCACTTAAAAACGTGGGAAATTAAAGTAATGCCTATACAAGTAGCCAAAGATCTAATAACACTACCATTGGAAGAATTTAATGGATTTCTCCTCACGTATAAAATAAGACTCCAAGAAACATAAGAAGAAACGATGTTTTCAAAGAAAAAAAATTTAGTGTTTAGAGCCTCAAAAGAAGAATCAAGCCAAAAGGAAGAGACATTAATTAGTAAAAGCAAATAACATTTCATGCCAATGCAGTAAAGGAGGCATGAACTACTTTACTCAATACTTTGGAAGGAGCGGATCTCATAAAAGGAACAACACTACAAGTCTTAAAGGGAAAAAACAATTTGCGCTAATGGAGCGAGGAAAAGATGAAAATATTAGTGGAAGTGGCTATTTTTCACGAATGCAAAAGTTGGTTATGTGGCCGGACTGAAATGACAAAAATAACGTTTGTTTAAAATAAAATATTAAGGATGAGCTCCTAGCCCGGCTCATTGACATCCCTAAAAACGACTTCAAATGATTTACAAGCTTTGTTGGAATCGCGTAAAATATGGATGAATGAGATATCAAGCAATACAATTATGCAGGCACTAAAAATGGCCACTACAATAGAGACTGTTGATCTAGAAGATGAGAAAATAGAAAAATGATTTCGATCTTCAGTGATAATCACAAAGTTCTTGTTTTCAGATTGCTGTCAAACTATAGAGGTGTTGAGCATAAAAGGGCTACAACTTGTGTTTCAAGACGCATGGGTGTTATACTAAAGACAAAGTCGGTTTATTTCCATTATATAACAACTATGGTACATACTTCTTATTGTAACTCTATAATTGGTTATGCCATATGCGTCTTGGAATTATCAAACCTGAAGTGCTTCAGGGTCTTAGTCTTACCAGGAGATCATTGCCAACACCACTGCTTATCAATGAATCAAAATGCTTATTTACAAGGTTATGAAGTTGGTACTGATAATAGAATGAAGAACAAGCTGCATTTTTATTTTTTTTTGGCTTTTTCCAATGAATCAAGAAGTGAAGGAAAGATATGCAGAAGATACATTGAAGAAGAAAGATTGAAGGTACACTTATATTCAACAGTCAACAAGATAGAATCTTAAATAAACAAAAATAAGATTCACTGTTGTTAATGTCATTGAACACCTGAAAAGAGGATGTCAGCATGAGATCAAACAGTTGAGAGCCGCATAAGAGAATGTAGGGTTTAGAAATTGACACGAGTGGTAGGGAACTCGGATACAGCTTCAATTCTGTACATTGGTCAGTTGGGCCTAACGTTACAGTCTAACGCTATACGTAGTGTGCGAGAATGGTGATGGCAAAGACATCCCGTTAGACGAGTGAGAGGACAACACCATTTCAGTGGGACGAAAGAATAAAAAATTTCAATTATACTGCAAATGAAAGAATCATTTATACAAAACAGAATTTGCAGGCTTCGGTTTCATTTTGCATCTGTATACATCACTTGACAGGGATAACCATTCAATTATTCCTGACAACATAACTTACAACACAAAACCGCAGGGAGGATGTGAATGTTGGAAGGAGAGAGAAACATGCAACTATATGTATTGTGGACCTATTTCCAGGTTTAAGATGTTAGCTGCTAACAACTATACAGCATAAAGTCACAACTTTTGCCCGATTAAGCTTCCAAGTAGAATGCAAAGTTATAGAGCTGTTGGACACTTTTTTTACCTCACAAAAATGAGCTCAGTGCACCCATTTGTTTCTTAAATTCAAACCTGTCCTGTAAAGCTCCCCGAGTGCTTTCCTTGGTGGTGGTCCACAATAATTTGTCTCAGAATTCTTCTCAGAAGCAGTTGGATTCAATGTTGTCATTCATCCATATCATAACCGTCAAACTAGCTAGTATCCAATCATCCAAATTGCATGAATGGCAAATTTGGAGGATCACAACTAATTAAATTTGCCCACAAATTAGCGAGTGTGAGAAAGTAAGGATCCCCATTCCATTCCACCATTTTCATCCCTGGTTCAAAAAACTTGAGATGATTAATAAACTAAGCCTGTTTACCAGCTCTAGAAAGTTAGGTTAACATCATCTTATTGCATCTGATACATGCCTGACCAAATAGAGGCAAAAGATCAAATGATTGCAAGATATGCGTTTCACCAAATGATCAGCTTCAGTGTAATATTAGTACAAAAGAATGTATTCATATTTCTAAGAACTGCGCAATTTTGATACCTTCATTTGACCTATGGCCTAAGCTAATGCTATTAGACCATTGAATATTATGCATACCTGGGACTGCTCCAAGTGTCAAAGCTGATAATCGACAGGTAGGCTCTTGTCCAGAAAAAATGTGATTATAAACTGTATGCACATCAATATCATGAATACATTTGATGGACTGTAGTAATGTCTTGATTCTTCCATCAGATTCAAAACCATCCATATCCGAAATGCTATTCAGAGCTTCTTCAAGTCCTGAGCTTGACCATAGGGTAGAACACTCACTTAGAAGAGTAAAAACTTGAGTGTGATCTACAGGACATGCTAATATCCACGGCTTGTAAAGTCTAGCTGATATTCCAAGAACTTCAACAACCCTGTAAACCTCACTAAGCGCAAGGATATACCTCCTACCTGTATTTGAGCAAAAAAATGGCAAAGATCAACCATCTATATGATAACACAATGTATTCCCTTGCACAAAATATAATACAGTACCTGTAGGTTGAGAAAGTATCTGATGATGGACATTCTTTTGTAATGATTGCTTCCAAATAAAGGCACCATGTATCAGCTCTTGAGCACATGTAGACAACATCTTAAACCATGTGGAAACATAATCAAACTGGTCCTTCTGTGAAAGCAATGTCAAAATTTTCAAGATCAAGGCCACCAGCTTAAGAAGTTCAACAGCCAATCCAGTATTGCTCTCCACCTATTTAGACATGCATGTGAGTTTTTTTCATTATGTGAAACAAAGAATAAAAACAAAAACTAGTAAGCCAAATATCAAAAATAGATACACTTGACATACTGCGGACACTTTCTTTGATAACTGATATTCTGAGTCAAACAATTGGAACTTTGGTTCCTGCATAACTTGAAGTAATTTGTCGAGGCATGTTTTATTTGATGAATAACTATCTGAGTTGATTCCGCCCTTACTCAACAAATCTTGGAACAGCAAACTCTCAAGATTCTGAAGCAGAAAACATCATTTAAAAGATCAAGCAAAAAATTATCAGTATAAGTCAAACAAACCTGAGAAATGCATATTATCTGACTTCAAGGGGAAGAAATTTTGATTCTTAAAAAGCATTGTCAAGTGATTCTTAAATGGCAAGTCAAGGCCATATAGTAAAAAGTATGAGTGTTCTACCATCTTTTGCGTATGTATGTGTGTGTGTGAGGGGGCTGAAACTTTGACCATTAATGCAGAAGAGCCAAAATATTATGGGAAAGATGGTAGGCCTTGGGATTTTTTGTGAAGAATGATGAAAAAAGTTCTAAGAGTACAAGTAATATCACTTCATGTTTAACAGAAGAACAACCAAACATCTTGCAGAGAGAAGGAAACAACACAAGATACCTAAGAAAATTAGGTGTATACCTGTATTTCCTTATTGAGGGCTTCTACATTAGTATCTTCTCCTGTAAGAGCAGTAGCATTTCGAGCTTTCTACCAGAAGACATATTTCAAGATTCAATGACATAGACAAACAACCTCCAACAGAAGGGGAAAATCCTGAATTATACACTAACCTTTAAGTTTTCAAGATGGCATCGTCCAACATAATGCAATTCTTCCTCCAATTTGCTAAAGAAACTTGTGTAATAATTAAGCTCTACACTGGAAAGGTTAGGGTTGGTTTCTCCAATACCAAAGCCAAAGGTCTGATCTTCAACTCCAGTTCCTGAAGAGGCAGCTTTAAATTCCCAAGAATTATCATCAAAATCATCATCATTACGAGACGAATTTGGAGCCATTACACACATCATGGAAGCTGATCCATTTTCACTAGGATTTTGTCCATGATTTACAGATTTATTCTCCTCAGCTTGACTGTACAAACTTGATATAAGATCATTGAGAGATGTGTTTATATCAGGACGCTTATTGCCATCAGTTGCACTGGAGCTCCATATCTGACTTGACGTGTTTGGGAGAATCACGTCATTGCCATCTTCCTCTTCTTCTTCGCCAAAAAAGGACAAAGGCAAAGCTCTCTTTTGGCTATCTGAGCTTAGGTTGGCCCCCTAAACACGAGAACGAAAAAAGACTTCATGTTTGGAAGTATGTTCAATAAAGAAAGCAGTTCCACATAACAATTCAGTTTTAAATACAATTACAACAATAAACTTTATTACGCAGATAAGCTTCAGAGAAGTGAATGTGAATCTCCATAACTCATGGCATATCAACTTGAATAAGCAATATATTTATGCAGATATGAGCTTAATTGCCAGGAATTTTCTATCAAATGCCAACAATTCCTTACTACCAGAAATTTCATCCACCTTCTGCTCCTGAAAATGATATTTTCAATATGCTATTGGTTAAACCATACACATAATTAATAAGTCAAATTGGACAAGCTCTTGACCTTATTATTTGATTCTGTTTGAGCAAATGCAGCTCTGAAAGCCCAAGAGTCTTCGACACTGTCCTCTTTACTATTAGAGTATGCATCTGAAGTAGAACTATCACGAACCAAGGTTCTTGAGTTGAGATCAAGTTCAAAATTCCATTCATCAGAGATCTGAGAGGAATCCAATGATTCACGCAATAAATGACCCCTACTCTGCAATCCATTTGCAGTCCTAAATGTGGTCAACTCTCCAGATTTATCTGCTATTCTCTCACCCTCCTGCAGAAAGAAACATGTTAGACTGATGGATCCAAACAAAGCATAAAGGTTATCAAGTTTGAAAACCAACAGAAATAACATAAATAAAAGGAGAAAAGGAAAAGGAAACAAAGAACATAGCAGTATATATACAAATTTTGCGGACCGAAAAGCTGGAGATGTAATAACTTAACTTAGTCAATCTCAAATACTTCATGGCTGTATGACTTAAAAAACCTAGATATTATCTAAATTGGCTTACTCTGGCAGAAATCATCTACTCAAATTAAAACTTGGTTTCTCAACACAGCGAAGCAACACTCATAATTAAAAACCTAGAACCAGAAAGGGAAGTTTTTTTACCTCATTTTTCTTGTCTTTAGTTTGAGTTTCTGATTCTGCAACCTTGAATTCCCACTCATCCTCGCCCTCAAGATCTTCATTCTCAAGATTTATATCCACATGTTTCATACATAACCCTACCTCACTAAGATTGGTCTTCATCCCATTGCTATCCAAGCTTACAAAATTCCAGCTTGAATTGCCACTGGAATTTGATATTGGTCCAATTTCAGTCCTCTCAAGGTCAACCTGAACAGGGAAGTAGGTGCATACCTTAGGAAAGATCCAAATAAAAAACCATGAATATTGCATGTTCTTTAAGCCGCTAGAGCCACTGAATTATAAGATTAAGATGCAACAACGAAAACATGAAAAATTGTAGAGAATCAAACTTCTGAAGCTTATATGAATTATAGCAGAGGAGCAGAGAAAAGTACCAATTAACCCATGATTGAATGGACTTTTCTTCAGTAATTATCAATTCATTTCAATTAGGTCTTTTTCAGTGACTAAATCGAGGAATGGCCAACAGAATAACAATATAAACTACCTTGGAAGTTTCATGCCTGAAATACATTTCTGGATGTGAATCATTGAATCCCCACCTAGCACCATCAACTAAGTTATTTTTGAATTGATCTGCTTCTTGTCTGAGTTAAACATAGTCACATTCCAATTCATTGTTTTAGGATCTGAATACAAGACACCCCAACTAGAACCAGAGGTTTTAAGGATTGCACTTGCTGCATTTTCAGCCTTGATCTGACCATCCTTGAATTTCCAAAACTCAGATTAAATTTACAAGGATTCAAAATCAGTAGTACAAAAACATCTTACAAATTGATTTTCTATATATGTGCAATCCTTGGGTTCTTACTTAGCCAAAATAACTGATAATTCGTACCTAAATATCAATCAGAAATGCAAATCATACACTAACCTTTACCTTAGATTTCCTGTCTCCAATTTGGTGTTTGATATCAGCAGCTTTAAATCCCAGCTCATTAGCATCACCTAGTCCCCTATCTTCATCTATACCTGGCCAATTGCTACTTGAATTAACTCCATTGCCATTCAAGCTCCAACCTAGAAAGTCCAAACTTGATGCACTCCAACTAGAATCGAGTCCATTAAAACTAGGTACTGGTTGATTATAAGTCTTCTTCTGGCCACTCTGATTCAAGAAGGAATACTATAATTAGTCCAAGGCCAACAGTAAACTTCAAAAGAGAAGGCAGCAAAGGAATCAACAAAACCGAATTCCATAATGCTATGCAAAGAAAGCGCTACATAACCTCAACAAAATTAAAATCATAGAATCACCTGTTTACCTCAGATATCTCATCTTCCTCACTAGCTTTCGACTCTGCAGCCTTAAATTCCCACCCATCATTGTCCTCCTCCCCTGCATCACCATCATCATCATTACCAAACCTTTTATTATCGTTTGAGCTTACTCCATCTTTACTCAGTCTCACATCTACTGTACTCAAATTGGACGCATCTCCACTAAAAATGAATCCATTGGAAGGCAAATTGAGTGGATTCCAATTAAGATCAACACCTTGTGAATTTGGATTCGACTGATTAGCACCACCAACATGTGACCCGTTCTGATTCAGATTACCCCAGTCCCAAACGAAATCCAATGATTTATAGTCCGAATTAGCTCGAGTGCCACTCAGATCAGGAACAGCCACATTCAAGTCTAAATTCGACCCAGATGGAAATGAATTCGATCTATTCGAAACGGGATTCAACCCATTCCCAGCCTCACTCTGCTTATACAAAGTAATAATCACATCATTCAAATTCACACCACTCGATCCCTCCTTAACCATATCCGTATTGTCATTATTACTATTGTTATTCGTATCTGAGAAGAGGCTTGCACCAAATGAAGGACCGCCGGCACCTGATTCCTCCTCTTCCTCTACCTCTCCAAATATTGAAAGAGGCAAAGCTCCCTTCGGATTCTTCCACTGAGCTACGCTGGAACCGACGCGACCAGAAGTCGAATCGGGTTGAGTTAGCTCCAAATCTTCGCTAGTGCTCTTCGGATCAGCATGTACCAATGGGTATAAGTTTCTGGACGTTGCAGGGAGTGACAGGGTGTGGGAGAGTTCGCCGACTCCGGAATTTACGAAATCTCCCCAATCTTCGTCGTCTTCTTTGAGGTGGAAATCTGGATCCGGGACGTTAATCATCTTCTGAATGGAAGGGACGGACTGATCTAAAGGTGACGTCCCGGTCGTCCCATACCATTCACTATTCTCTGTCTATCGGTTTGTTTCTCTTTTCTTGGTGCGAAGTTAAGAGCGTGTGCGTGATAGGCTCGTTTTAGACATCTTTTGCGCTGGAGGAAGAATTTGGACCCACGGTCGTGCCTGTTCCAGGCTTGCTGTGTTGGACCCTTTTTTTTTTAAATCCCGTCTAAACTTAATATAAATTGTATAAATTCTAAACACAAATAATTATATTAAAATTAGTTAAATTATATAAATTGTATATGTTAAATAGATATATTTATTATATTATATGTTATTTATATTAAAAATATAAAATTTTCTCGGCATTCTTTTTTTGTTTTGTATTACAAAGGAAATACTACAAACAGTCTAGTGCGTATGACGGGGATACAAGACTTCGTGCGCGTCTTTGTAAAGAAGCTCCTAGACAAGCGCCGGAAGCTCCTGGAGAATGTGCAGGCCCGGACTTAAGAAAATTGCACAAGCTACCAATTTGTCGGCACACTAGTTCCCCTCTCGAAAGGCATGCTGAAGATGAACTTCCCAGTTACAATGTAAAAGGTCACGGATAACTGCAACCAAAGAAGAATCATCAGTTAGTACGCCTTGAGAAGAATCCTCAGTTCCTCGGCATTTTTGGCACTTCATTCAACAAATCTTTTTACCAATCTGAGATCTCTGCTCTCCTTGAAGTTCTTCAACTTCATCTAAACCATTTCTGGTCTTTGCCTGTCAGTTTGCTTCTTTATCTACCACCCCTCGGAGCTATTGTTCCTACAACTACAGCTTCTCTCATTCCCCCTGTTGGACCCCGTTCCCGAAGCCCAACGATCGATTCGAAATTGAAGAACATAAACATAACACTATCTAACATCTCAAGCCCAAAGGCAAGCCCACAAAACAAAGATCACAAAAACTACAACTGACTTTTGAAAATGGTAGCTCTCGGTCTCTAGTTTATGTAGAACCAAGAATCACCTAAATCGGAGCTCTATAGCTCGA
>JANKOE010000007.1:15317730-15346559 GCA_026284465.1 Erythroxylum citrifolium | reverse complement strand
ACCAACAAGAAGATAATGAACGCTCTCAAGAAACGCTTAGATGGGCGTAAGACATGGGTAGACGAACTAGATGAAGTGTTATGGGCCTACCGAACTACCCCAAATGGAGCCACAGGAGAAACGCCGTTCCGAATGACCTTTGGGGCAGAGGCTTTAGTCCCAGTAGAAGTGGCACTGCCCAATCAAAGGCTATCGAATTATGAAGAAGATCGGAATAATGAGGCCCGCAGAGCAGAACTAGTACTCCTTAGCGAAGATAGAGAGAGAGCAGCCGCTCGATCAGAAGCCATCAGACAAAAAGCAACAAGGTTCTACAACAAAAGGGTAAGGCCGAGCGACATAAAGGTTAGTGGCTATGTTTTAAGAAAGGTCGAAGCAGCTGGGAAACATTCCGGGAAGCTCGGACAGGCGTGGGAAGGACCCTATCAAGTAGTCAAACAAACCGGTCACGACTCCTGTATCCTGCGCGACATAAATGGCAAAATTCTGCCGAGGCCCTGGAGCTCTCAAAACCTGAAAGCATTTTATCAATAGATAAGCTTGTTTTATTTTCTCTACTTCGCACTTTACCGTCGTTTATGCATTTGTAGTGGGAACCTTTTTCCTGGCCTTGCCAGTCAGGTTTTTTAATGGCCCACGTTCTTATTGTTATCAATGAAGAATTTCAGATCTCTTGGCAGAAACAATTCAGTTAAATTGGATTAAGGGCAAGACAATCGACCAAGCGCTCGATATCATTCGACAAGGCTGCCAACACAAGATGTTAGAGTCGATCGAAAAACGACAAATCGTTCGACAATGACATCATTCGACAAGGTTGCCAACACAAGATGTTGGAGCCGTTCGATGATCGACAAATCATTCGCCATCGACATCGTTCGACAAGGTTGCTAACATAGGATGTTGGAACCGCTCGACATCGACTCCGGTCGGCTACGACTGCGACACCGGTCGACCAGGTTGCCAACACAAAATGTTGGAACCACGTGATGCCAAGACAAGATCTTGGATCGTTTGACAATCGACCAATCGTTCGACAATCGACCAATCGTTCGACAATCGACCAATCGTTCGGCAATCGACTAATCGTTCGACATCAACCAAACGATCGACATCGACCAATCGCTCGACATTGACGTCGATCGACCTAGATGCCATAAATCTTGATCCTTGGAAATAGGGGATATTGAGAAGATCAATTCCGATTGATCGGCTCGCATTGGACCGATCGATCGACCAACCTGCATCGGACGTGCTAGTTCACTACGTCCTATCCGAGAGGGTAACCTGTCATACAAAGCCAGCAATAGTTCGAAGCTTCATCTGACAAAATTAAAAAGACGAACGAAGGATAAAAATTCCTTTTATTTCCAATAAGTTTGCCCTGGCCACAAGCTCGACCAGATGAGCACTTAGAAAAGAAACATCTTTCCTACCCGGTCTACTACGAATACCATCTTTCATACCCGGTCTACTACGAATATCATCTTTCCTACCCGGTCTACTATGAATATTATCTTTCCTACCCAGTCTACTACAAGTATCATCATTGAGCTTCTCCATTCCAAAGTCGAACAATCTGTCCATTATATGTTCTGAATGGACAGATTGACGGACAAGTCCTGTGACATCACCATCACAGGACCTCGTCAGGAATTACCTCTCGCTATATCTCGATCGTTAGGAACTACCTCTCGCTCTGTCTCGACTATTCCCCTTTTTTCTTCTGAAAAGAGGCGGAGCTCGAGCAAACACAATGTTCCGGCAAGGCAATTTTGGACGGAAAAGGGAAAAAGGACACATCTGGCTAATTGTTGAAACCCGGAGTAGGAACGATAGTGAAAGATGCACTCTGATAACAAGGGATGAAGAGACGAAAAGACAAAGGCCAGAGACTAAGGAAAGTCATACAGAATGAGGAAAAACTGTCCGTCCCAGAATTTATAGTATCAATCGAACAAGCACATCAATCCGGATTGGCCACGTGGAAAAATCTAAGCGGCTGAAGCGGCGTAGTAAACGAAGGGATAGACGTAACTGTACGTGATAAATGTACGGCTACCCAAGCGACGCGACATTCCAAATTTCAGTGGCACCTAGAAGAGGCAGATCGTCAATAATAATTACACCAAGCGTCTTGGATATCAGCACCCTCACCGTTTCAGATTTTGAACGACGCCTAGGAGATGCAAATCGTCAAGTAATAATTAAACCTAGACTAAGCCCGGACGGCGACGACCGACCGATCGCCCTATCACGACATAAACCAGTCGATCGCCCTATCACGACATAAACCAGTTGATCGCCCTATCACGACATAAACCAGTCGATCGCCCTATCATGACATAAACCAGTCGATCGCCCCTCCTTAACACGACTTAATCGATCGACCAGCTGTCGCCCGAGCGATGGCTCGCTAGTCCGATCAGTTTCCTGTCATAGCAAGAAGTACCGCACAAAGGACGTTGATCTCCGATCGGCAGGCCTCACCACGAGTTGTCACACAGACAGGCAACACAATCTTTATATACTCCTTCGACTCTTCTCTTCGGTCAGACTCGAGGAGTAAGGGGGGCTTATGGTTGGGTCGGCTGGACCGGCCTTACCAGGGCCAGCTCCAGGCCCAGGCCCATCTTCATATGTCTACAGCTCGTTCGGCCCATCAAGGGTTAGACTCCCATGCAAACACAAAGATCTACGTAAACCTAGCATCCACGGTATATATAAGGTACTATTATACCATGATTCAGGTATGAGATTACAACCCTATTTTCTCTACTTTCAGAAGCTAGAAACCTACACAAAAGACTGACTTGAGCGTCGGAGGGGCCTCCCGAGAATCAATTCCCTGCCCGCCGTTATCTGTTTTGCAGGTATTCTATAGTCGGAATTGTGCAGAACATGGATCCAAACAACGACGTTCAACCTCAGCAAGATCAGGTTGGACCAGTGATGTAATATGAAACTTTCCTCCTCTATCTCATTATATTATAAACCATCATCCCAAATGATGGAATAACATAATTGCATTCTATTTCATCACGTTAATTAACTTCCAACAAAACATAACCTAAGTTAACTAATTATTCTGGTATAACTTAAAACTCAAACAAACTCATAAGTTTGATACTTTAGGATGCACGAAACCCCTTCAAAAAGGCAATTTTATAGCATACTATAAAACATGCCGTAGAAATTGGCAAACCCAAGCTTTAAGTTGTCTACTAACTGATCAACACCGTATTATGTATTAAAGAAACCTTCACGTAGAAATTTAGTCATAATCATGAGTATTAAAACTCAGGTAAGTCTGTAATTTCTTATTTAACTTGATTGCGTTGAAATATGTGGGAAACACTAAACCGAATTCTTGCTTTAAACCAACATTATTATTGTTAATCATACTCGCTCGCACCCATTTATTAAAGGAGCTACATATGTAATTTGTTGTTACGTGACTACCTTGTTCCCTAATTAAGGAAACAAAATAAATCAAAATCTTGCTTTAAAACAAAGCTATTGGTTGTTAATTATATCAATTTATAAAAGGATAAAGCATGTGGGGATCATAATTAATCATAAACTTGTTTGTAATTAAAAATAAATAATTAAATTTAAAGATATATTGAAACCAGTAAACATAAACTGAATCCCACGTACTACTTAGTTTTAAGTCACTATTAATTCATTAAGTAGTATCAAAACACATAATTTGTGATTACAACGAATTACTTAATAATTTGTTCAATATTTATTCTATGATGAATTATCGAATAATATGTTTAATACACATTTAAAAATAATAACTCCAATTTTTATTTTTATTAAAAAAGTTAACATCACAGCTTGATGCAAAATATAACCTTTTAAGGTATCACTTGGACCGTAATTAATTTAAAGAAATTAATGCATTAAAAAACTCAATTAATTCAGTCAATTTAACCTTAAAAATTTTGAATCGACTAATTTATTAATTAATCAATCGGTTTTGTAAATTAATTAATTTATATAAATTAATTAATTTGTATTTAATAATATTTTTAATTAAACTTTAAATTTTTTGACAAGTAAAGATAAATTTTTTAAACATATTTTAAAATTTAAAATTTAATTTAATTTTAAAGAAATTTTATAATGTATAAAAAGAAATCTTAAACTTCTTGTTTTACTGATTTAATTTTGTGTATAATTTTGACCCCAAAAATAAAGGACGGAAATAGTTTTTAGCTTGTGAGTGGTATATTTCTTTTTTATAAATGCAGAATCATGGCTGCAATTGAAGTCCACTGCAATGCACCCTTTACTGTCCCAGCCATTTTGATTATGTGAAATCTCATACTTTTTTTAAAACCCTTTTGTAAAAATTTCCGACAAACATAAACACAAATATTATTCTTTTCACACATACAATTTAAGCGTCAAATCTCTTGATTGAGAAGATAAAATCATAAAAGTTGATATTAATCAAAATCCTTAAATCCTTGTGACCTAAATTTGAAAATTTTCTATTCAATTAAAGTCCAAAATAATTGATTTACTTTTTTTATAATACGAGATTATTAAAAATTATAACAAAGTGAGAGTGAAATTTTTTTAATGACGTGCATATAGAATATAATATTAGACTGTCATAAAATTATTTAAAGATTAAATAAAATTAAGAAATTTAAAATACGATTAAAGAAGACTATCTTTACCATCAAAGAATTTAAGTTTTAATTAAAAAATAAAACTAATAAATGATAATTAATTAATTTATTTTAATTTATAAAATTGATTAATTTATAAAAATCGAACAATTAATTAATTCGATTTTTAACAAAAAATATTATTAAAATAAATTAAATTAAAAAATTAAAAATTGAACATAAATATGCAGATAGAATAAATTAAAACAGGGTAAATATTTGCTAAAATTCTCCATCACTTACTTATTAATGTGTTAAAAAAACACTCAAAATGATTCTCGACTCATCACCGAGGCTTTGAAGATTCTATCGTGCAAAAATCTACACAAGCTGTCAGGCATGTACTTTGTTACAAATTACAACTTACAACCCAAAAAGAGACTCAAGCTGAGCAAAAGCAACGAAAAGATCCAACTGGTCTGGTCTGGTCAGGAAAGTGTCCGACCGGTTCGTACAGGCATGGTCGGACCATCATCTTCAAGACCAGTTTTTTGATTATGAATTGTTAAGAATTATAGTAACATACTTATGAACTTTTAAGAAAGCACTTTGACTTTCGGTCAGAGGAGAGGAAAAGGCTTAAAACATATATTCTTCGTAGACAGTGTTTGTTGTCAGGGGGCCTTTTTTGGAATATAAGAATGATGATGGTCTCAATTTAAGGGAACCTTCGGAAGTGGAGACACTTCATTAGGTCAATTTCCCACTAATCTTTCTTTAATTTAATGATTAACTAAATTCATTTTTTACTTAACTTAAATTTTAAAACTCTCAAATCTCTCTTGACTTAAATAATTAAATTTTAAAAAATATTTTTATTAAAAGGTTTAAGGTTTAAAATATTTGACAGATATTAGACAGTCATAAAATTGATTAAAATTTAAATAAAATTCAAGAATTTGAAATATAATTGAAATATATTTTTCTTATTAATAAAAAATTTGAAGTTTAATTTAAAAAGGATTGTTAAATGAAAATTAATTGACTTATTTTGGTTTTTAAAAATTTATTAATTTACAAAAATTGTCCGATTAATTAATAAATTGATCAATTTTTAACAACAAGAGTTATTAAAGTAAATTGAATCGAAAGGTTAAAAACTAAAATGAAAAATTAGTCGATTCAAATTTTTTTCGATTAAACTAGTCGAATCGGCTTAATTTTTTAATCATTGAATTTTTTCAAATGTCAGTTTTTATATTGTGAAAAGTAATGCATTATTAATAAAGATAACCTTTAAAATTATTTTGTTTCATTTAAAATAAATAAATAATTGCTTGTACACACTTAATAATAGTTAAATTAAATTTTAAAATAATTTGATTAATATAAAAAAATTGTGTCTACCTTTATTTAAACAATTTGAGTTTTATTTATGTAGTAATTGTTGAATATATAAATTTTCAATTTTTGTAAATATTTAATGATGATTGATATTAGGGACTCTTTGAAATCAAAATTTAGGAAATAAAACAAAATTGACTAATTCATAAAGGAGTATAGTATACTTAACTCTTAAATTTAATTATGATTAACAAGCAAATGTTAAGTACCTTTTGGTTCAACTTTTATTTTTCAGTTGTATTTGTAATTTTCTTATTTTGTTTTTAGTTTTTTTAAATTAGAACAAAAATATTTTCGGTTGTTAATGTTAATTTAGTTATTTTTTATTGCTAATAATAATTACATATTAGATGAAAACTTAAAGATACGTTTTTATTAATTAAATTTATTTTAATATCTTACATAATGTTTATTAATAAAATCATTTTATTTTATTAGAATAAATGATTTTAAAATTAAAATTTATTTATAAAATTTATTTTATTTTAAAAATATTTTAATCATTAATTTTTTTATTTTGAAGATATTTTAAATTAAAGATAATATTAATTTTTAATTTAATTACAAAATTAAATAAATTGTTGAATTAAATTAAATATTTATAAATTTTGTTAGTAATTAAATTTAATTAATTAAATATGTAATATGAAATTAAAAATTTCATAATTCTTATTACTAATTAATATATTAAATAATTAATATATATTTTTGTTAATAGTAGTTTAGATTATGAAAAAATAGAATACAAAAACCAATTCTTGTATTTTCATAAATTTTAAAAACATGTAAAAATAAAAAATAAAAATATTATCAGTTTTTTTTACTAAATTAAAAAAGAAATCTTGCGGTGCGTATGAGCGTATCTCAGTTATTAAGGTCGGGACACTGAAAAGTGAAAATATTTCTTGCGGTGCGTATCTCAGTTATTAAGGTCGGGACACTGAAAAGTGAAAAGATAAGATTCCTCCTTCTGGCTTCTGCTTTTACGTACACAATGGTCAATGGTCTTGAGTCTCTTGAGTCTTGACTCTTGAGCTGAAGTGAATGTACCGATCGTTTTCTATCTTTCATGAACAAACGGTGGACCTGAGACATAAAGCAAGCTACTTGACTTCTTGAGTATGTGTATCTAAAGACTACAGCCGTCTGAAATTGAAGCTGATATTTTTTCTACGCTTGGAAGTTGCAAAATAGCACAAGACTAGAGAGAACCTCCACCTCTCCCGCTATGATTAGATATAACAACGGATCGAGCTAGGCTTTGGTCTTATATGACCTGAGCTTAATCCAAAATTTTTCAGTTTGAGACTGATTTGAAGGTCAGTTAAGCTTGAAAGTTTTAGTTTAAATGTAAACTTGAATTTAAACTCAATCAGCTAAAATTCAATCAGATCTTAAGTATTCAGTTTGAACTTGAACCTAATCGAATTTTGACAAATATGAAAGTAATTACTTATCAATATACACCATATAAAACGATATAAAAGAATATTAAAATTCAGGTTAAACTTGATTGTAAAGTTTGATTAAAAATTTAAAAAAGACCTAAATTTTAGCTTAATTAAAACGTTTAAAAAAAGTTGAACTCTGCTTTAAACCTAAAATCAAAAAAAAGAATTTATTCTAAAATTTGATCAACTCAAAATAAAATAGGTTTACTTTAGATTACACCGAGTAGAGTTTAAACTCTTTTGTTATCCCTAATTCCAATGATTAAACTAATAAAGGGTAGACTTGGCAAAAAAACTTCATTTGAACCAATTGAATTCGATTTGATCGAATTAATTCAAACTCAAAGACAAAAAATCAAGTCATATTTCAGGCTTATGGATACTCGACCCAAATCTAACCTAAACTTGAGATTTTAGATCATTTTAACCCTTCAAAAATTTAAAAATTTCATAATATAATTGATTAAAAATGTAATGCTCTAAAATTTCTCACGCATTAAAATTAAAGTTACTAAAATTTTATATGCAATAGGTGGAGAACTAGTTGGACCCTCAATAATGGAGTGCGTCCGCTTGTGGGGTGGTGTGCTAGTTGGTTCCTTAGAAATGTGTGCCCGCTTGGCCTGTCTACGAGGTTTCTTCAAATAAAAAAAAAGTTTTTTGAAATTAGATGGTAGATTGAAATTTTAATTTCATATCCAATTCTTTACGACGGATAAAAATAATTGTAATTTCAAAGGTGTTAAATACAGTCTTTTAGCTAATTTATGTATTATTAGGGATTTGCATTGAACTCGTTCAAAATTAAAAAAGTAAGTTGAAAGGTAAAGAGAAAGAAATAAATAGAAAAATAGAAAGGGAAGGGAAAGGTTTATAGTGTGGGCTAAAGAAGGTTTCATAGTAGAATGAAAACGAATGGAGTACCCTATTCCACCCCCGGTGTACAATATCTATCAATGGCGGCCCATTCTCTCCCCTGTGTTTATCATTAGGCTTGACAAGTAAGTCCCGATCTAACCCGACCTGATCCCAACTCAACAGATTTAACTTTCTTGTGTCCACAGAGGAGCAAGAAGGATGGAGAGAACAATGTGGGGGACAACCCGATAACAATTGAAGACTATAATTAAAGACTTGGACATAATCTCTTTAAAGGGTCCCACACCATAACCTTACTTTGCTCTTACCTTCTTCAACTCAACGTACTTATACCATCACCTTCAGCTTAGTTTTCCACAACTTCCAGCCATTTCTTCTTTGTTTGCAGTAGAACTCAATCGTTCTTTGTCTTGCTCAGAAATGGCTGACAATGGCGGTTCAGTGTCCGCAAGGAGAATGTTGTGTTCAGTCCCTGAAAGAGTACAGCTTCACTTGGCCATGTTGGCCTTGCAGTTTGGCTATGCAGGTTTCCATGTGGTCTCAAGAGTTGCCCTTAACATGGGCATTAGCAAGCTTGTGTTCATTGTTTATAGGAACATCATCGCTTTGCTTATGCTCGTTCCCTTCGCATACTTCCTGGAAAAGTATAATTATCACATTTCTGCACTTACCCCTTTGATTGATTACTCATAATCGAAGAGTTTATGTAACCTGTTGCTTCTTAATCATTTCAGGAAGGAGAGACCACCACTTACTCTTAAACTTTCCTTTCAGTTCTTTGTCCTCGCGCTCGTTGGGTACCATCAAATGGACTAACTCAGTTTTCCAGTAGATAAAACATAATAGTTTCTTAACTTGACTCGAGCTTTTTGTGAACAGAGTAACAGCAAATCAAGGATTCTACATGCTGGGGTTGGAGAACACTTCACCAACCTTTGCTTCAGCAATCCAGAACTCAGTCCCAGCCATTACGTTTCTACTGGCGGCCATGCTCAGGTAAGCCTCTGACTCGATCTTCTGTATCTTTTATACATTTGCTAAAGAAGAATCCTGTGGACAAGTTCTGATATTCTTATTGCAGGATTGAGAAAGTGAAAATAAACAGAAAAGATGGCATTGCAAAAGTAGTGGGAACATTCTGTTGCGTAGCAGGAGCTTCGGTTATAACTCTCTACAAAGGTCCAACCGTATACACCCCAAACAAACCTCTTCAGGAACCTTACACACCGTTTCTTCATCTTTCACTCGGAGATGCGAAGGGCAAGAACTGGACACTTGGATGTCTGTTTCTAGTTGGACATTGTCTGTCTTGGTCAGGTTGGCTTGTGTTCCAGGCACCACTTCTCAAGAAATACCCGGCTCGCCTCTCTTTGACCTCTTACACATGTTTCTTCGGGCTCATTCAGTTCCTCATCATCTCGGCTTTTGCCGAAAGAAACGCTCATGATTGGATTTTCACGTCCGGCGGTGAAGTGTTCTCAGTTTTCTATGCTGTTAGTGACTCTCTACAGTGAATTTTCGATTCTGAGAAGCTTCTTTCGATCATTTTGTTTTAAAAGATTAGTAATTATTGTTGTTAATGTCTGTATTGTTTGATTTTCAGGGAGTGGTGGCATCTGGAATAGCCTTCGCTGTACAGATATGGTGCATTGACAGAGGTGGCCCTGTGTTCGTGGCTGTTTATCAACCTGTTCAGACTTTCATTGTATCTTTTATGGCCTCCTTCGTTTTAGGTGAAGAGTTCTATTTGGGAGGGTGAGTCCCTTTTCTCCTTCCTACCTTTTCATTTCTTTTCATTTTAATTTATCACTAGGCCTAGCCCAAGTTAACATTACATAGTTTGAGTTAGGTTGGAATTTGAGTCTGATACAAGTTTCTAAGTTCAATCATATTTAGGCCGGGTTCAAGTATTAAAAGAAGTTGGGCCAAATTCGGCCCATTTTTACCCTATTTATATCTCGGCCCAGCCTTGGATTAAGAGACTTGGATGTATGTGTGTTTGCGGTTGTACAGGATCATTGGAGCTGCAATGATCATAATAGGATTGTACCTCGTTCTCTGGGGCAAAAACGAAGAGAAGAAGTTTGCATCAAAGGAAGTGGCTGCAATCCAGTCCCCCCAGGAGCAGGTACACAACAGGACTCAAGGCCACATCAGGACCTCTCTCACTCAGCCACTTCTCCACCAGTCAACGGAAAACGTCTGACCACTCAAATCACGACTTTTGACAACTACACGGTTCATCGGAACAAAACAAGATTTTCCAACTACAAACTATCAAAAAGACTTGAGTGTGTATTGAAAAGTTCTTTTAGTCCTCTTGTTTCTTCTATTTTCTTACTTTTTGGTCAAGGCAAGATTTGAGGGTATGAATATGCAAATCTCTAGTGCTTTGTATGTTAAATGATGGTGTGATCTACATAAAAATAGAAAAAAAAAAGGAGAGATGCACTTTATGAATCTAAAGCTCAAAGATCACTCTATATATTTGAGTGTTGATATATCAGTACAATTTTATTTGATATTAATCCCATTTTATGGAGAACTAACTATAGATAAAGAATGCAACCTTTTAATTATAAGCAAAAGAAAAGAAAATAAATGCAAGTTAATTAGAAAAAATAAGAATAAAAATTAACCCTTCGCGATTCTAAAAAACAAAGTTTTGATCAAGACATCCAAAATTAGTGTAGAAAGAAATGAGGTACATATTACGAATTGAAATTAAAAATGACAACGAGTCAAACATAACTTAGTTTAGCCTAACTTTTTTTCTTATTCCGTTCTCAATTAAAACTTAGTTAGATTTATGCAAAGACTTAGATTAAAATTAAAATGATGTTTTTAAATATTTATTAATATAATATTATTTTCAAATAAGTTAATAAATTAATGTTATTTATTTCAAATCAGTTTAGATTAAATCTAAGTTCAAATTGATTATGAACTCAATTAAATTTTCGATTAAATTCAAACTTAAATAAGTTGATTTTAGACTAGGTGGAACCAAGCTTAATCTTCCATCTTTAAACCCAACCCTTTGTACTTAAAAATAGACTCGTTAGTTAAGCCAAATGGCTTAACTGATTCATCTCCGGAGAGTGATCTTGCGCCCGAGGATACTTCAGCTTCCTCTCAACCTCTTTCCTATGATGAACACAATGGTACTTCGCTATCCACTTCTAAACGCAAATCCCAATGAGGCAAAGGTAAAGGCCTCAAACCCCCATCTACTTTAATATGACTGTTGTAGCTTGGCATGTGAGAGGAATTAATAGTCCCTCCAAACTTCTCGCTCTAAAGGATTTTGTTACTAGAGAAAACCTCTTTTGCTTAGGTTACTGGGAACCAAACTTCGGTTGAGCAATCTGAATAAACTTAGTATTTTGGGTTCTCACTGGCGAATGTTTTCCAACCATAGCCTACATGCTTATTGACGGATCATTGCTTGTTTCAATTAAGAGGAAATTAAAGTGGAGCTTTTAGATATGACTAATTAGATGATGCATCTACACATTTTACTGTTGCAAGGAAATATTGAGCTGAATGTTTCTTTTGTGTACGCAAGTAATTTTGAATTTTAGCGTAGAGACCTTTGGAATAGCATCCGTCAGCTCAGTGCCACTATGTCCAAACCTTGGCTTGTTTGTGGGGACTTCAACTCCATTCTTTTTGCTGCTAAAGCTCAGGGTAATGTTAGTTTGAGAAATCCATCGACAGATCTATGGGACTGCGTTGAACATGTTAGACTGATTGATCTAAAGTTCATTGGGCACTCTTTCACATGGTCAAACAAACAACGAGACGGATGGTTCATCAGGAAAAAATTCGATAGAGCTATTGTCAATGATCTATGGCTACAACATTTTCCCAACAGTCTGGCACACTTTCTGGATCCTTTGTTCTCCGACCATACACCTATCCTGGTCTCCAACTTGTCCACTCCAGCTGCTACTCGCCATCCCTTCCGATTCAATAATTTCTTGGTTAAAGATTCGGGTTTTGTTATTGCTTGCAGGGCAGGAGCTACGCTCCATGTTAGAGGGACCAAACAATTCTGCTGCACTCAGAAATTAAAGCTCATTAAGCAAAAACTCAAGCTTCTGAACTCTTCAAAAGGACCTACAGCTAAAGTTGTAAACACTACGAGAATGGAATTGACAAGAATGCAGACTCTCTTATCCGCCAATCTAGGGCATCCTACTTTAATTGAGCAAGGGAAACATGCTCTCTCCACCTATCTTCAGGCTATCCAAAATCACTCTTCCCTTTTGCAGCAGCGTGCTAGGGTGAATTGGCTACAAGATGGGGACTGAAGCACCTAATTTTTCTTTCACTCTATTCTTGCCAGGAAAAATTGCAACAAAATCTTTACTATCTCTTCCTCTACTGGCAATATCATCACGGATCCAAAGGAAATACATGATGAAGCCTTCAGATTTTTTAGCTCTTCCCTTGGCACAGCAGCGTCAATAAATGTCTCCCTTGGAGAGCTTCAACGACTCAACCTGCCACAAGTCTCTCTTTTAGCCTTTACTCTCTTAACCAAGCCAGTGGATGATGATGAAATTGACAAATGTGTATTTGCTATGAATGGTAAGAAGGCTCTAGGTCCCGATGGTTTTAATGGTTTCTTCTACCAACATTCGTGGAATATTATTGGTGGTTTTGTCAAAGAGGCTATCCATGAATTCTTTAGGAATGGAATTCTTCTCACGGAACTCAATAAAACTTTTCTATGCTTGATTCCTAAAGGAGCAAATCCAAAGAGCTTCGCAAACTACTGTCCCATTTCTTGAACCAATTTTCTTTACAAGGTGATCTCGAAAAAATTGGCTGCACGATTAAAGGAAGCTATTACTCCTCTCATAAATGATAATCAGAGTGCTTTCTTGTCTGATAGATACATCGGTGACAATGTACTTATTGTTCAAGAACTACTAAAAGGCTACTCTACCTCCAACAGCCCCCCGAACTGCACAATGAAAATAGACTTCCACAAAGCATTTGATAGCATCAGTTGGTCTTTTATACAACATATGCTTGAAGCCTTTGGGTTTCCAAACCTGTTCATTCAACGGATTATGGAATGTATCACTTCAGCTTCTTTTTCGGTTCTTATCAATGGGTCCCCTTCCACATACTTCAAAGCTGCATGGGGCCTCAGACAGGGAGATCCTCTCTCCCCTTACATATTCATACTTGCCATGGAAGTGTTAAATGCTTACATTCAGAAGGAGACAATCTCCAATCCCAACTTCAAATACCATTCTAAATGTAAGAAGCTTAATCTCACTAATCTCTGTTTTGCGACGACCTTCTTCTTTTTTGTAGGGCGGATTTGGAGTCCATTCTCTCTTATATGCGTGCCCTCATTGCTTTCAAGAATGTGTCTGGCCTTCATATGAATCAAAACAAAAGTCACTTCCTTCTTTCAAAAGGTGCTGCAAACATGGAAAATCTAGTTTTGGCGACAACTGGAATGAGATCTCAGAATCCTCCTCTTTTATACCTGGGCCTTCCAATATCCACAAAGCGACTAAGCTTTGCTGAGTGCCGACCTCTATTAGATAAGATTCAGAAGCGAGTTAAGTCTTAGGTCAACAAATTCCTTTCCTATGTGGGTAAGCTCCAGCTTATCAAATCCATCCTCAATTCCGTGCATATTTATTGGAGCTCCCATATTTTCTTGTCTCAAGGCATTATAAAAGAAATTGAAATAATCTTTCGATCATTCTTATGGAGTCACTCTAATGGGCATCCTGGAGCAGCAAAGGTGAAATGGGCAGATATTAATTTTCCAAAAAAAGAAAGGGGACTGAACATTCTTTCTATTAAAATAGCTAATCATGCTTTAATCTCTGGTGAACATTGGAGGACAAGAAAAGCTTAAGGATAAAATGGGTACATGTATACTTCCTCAGGGGGAATAGTATATAGGCGATTAAACCGAAAGGTATTCACTCTTTCTTCCTCACTCAATTGCTTAAATTGCGAGATGTTGTCCAACAGGATTGCTCTTTTGAAATTAAAAATGGTCATCTGATCTCCTTATGGTTTGATAATTGGTCTCGAAGGGGTCCTTTAATACAATTGATCCCTAGAGCTTCTTATTCTTTTTCTCTACAAACTAGGATGCATGTCTTCATAGAGGGCTATAGATGGAGTTTTCCTCGTAGCTTATTGCCATATCGGCCGAGTTATCCTCCCACTCCATAGACATTTGACATCTTTTTCTAGAAGGGTATACCAACTGACAAACTCACAAACATATATATATGTGATCTATTACGACAGCACCGATCCACGGTTTCTTAGGCTCCTAAGGTATGGAACAGGCATCTCACTCCGAGGATCTCCTTCATTTATTGGTTGGCCATACAAAACTACAGCTGATCGCCTTCCATATATTCAAACAGATAAGCATTGTCCAATGTGCTCCTTGTATCTTGAATCATGTGATCATCTCTTCTTTGCCTATGATTTTAACAAATCGATATGGGACCATATTACTGCTTTATGTGATTGGAGAGATCCAGGTACTACTATCTCAGCAATAACAGCTGGTCTACTAGCACAACAACCTTTACGCCTTATTGTCTTGGGAGTATGTATCTACAGGCTATGGGGGGAGAGGAACCTTCGACGCTTCAAGACTCAAGCTTCCATTAAAGATGGTCTGATATCCTTATTAATAGAAGAGATTGTTGACTATGAATCTATCTCACCATTGTAGCCCCATTGTTCGCGCAACATTCAGGGTATAGGATTACTTCCTGAATCTTCTGCTCAGCTTTGGATGAGGTTCCAAAGGAGCACCTAACGGCTCACGCTGGATCTATTTACTCACAATATTATGGTGTTAGTTGTAATTATGTTGAATTCCTTTGCGTTGTTTTTATATAGGTCTAGTTCTTATTTCCTTGCATATTTTGTATAAGGTCTTTCCTTTGAACTCCCTTGTCTATTCCTTGTATTATTCTTTTCTTCTTAATCAATTTTCCTTTTCAAAAAAAAAAGTAGATTAAGAGGATTGAAATGATCATACCTGTGATGAATTTAGAGAGAGGTAGGTCTCTCTATTATTGCCACTATATGTTGCAATTAACATCACTTATCTCCACCTTGCTACCGACGCTAATCATCTGCCTTAGATTTTACACGATATGTGCTTTCAACCACCTCATTCTCCAATTGCATTACCACCCAGTCCAACTTCATGTCTAAGCCATAACCAACATCCAAATTATTCCATCATGGTGTGAAGACATTTTATGCAACGACAGCATCTCTTATAACAACAATAAGCAATTCAAAAACCAACAAAAATTACAAAACAAATCTAGTTTCCATAATTAGACCAAGCAAAACAAACTAACTAGATTCATATTAACCACTTGTTTTTTGACTCAAAATAAACCGTAGACAACATTGGTTGGGGAAATTTTTGGCAAAATCTCATATGATTAGGATTTTGTCTTAACTTCAAGTGGTGACATTAAGTAACCATAAGTTCTTAAAGGTTTGGTACAAATTTCCATGGCAACTATGAACCAAGCTTCATTCTTTCCTTATCTCATCCAATATGAAACTTTTTTTTGTGAAATTTCAAATGGTTTATTATCTGAGCTAGCTTTTGCATAAGAAATTTTCAGAACTAAATCAAATATAATTTGATTTAATAGTTTTATTTCATGGCTTTAATATTAAGTTTTCATATTCTGAGTTTATGAAATAGTTAACTGTTAACTTTTCAGTTTTAGTGTTTAGGTTTCTAAAGTCCCAATCTTATTGTAACTACTTGTGAATTTTCATGTTTAATCAAGTCAAAATTGATTGTAATGTTAACAAGTTATCTGTAAATAAGGTATAATATGTTTGTCGAACTTTGTGTGAGTAAGTTTTGCAATTTTAGTTTCATAATTATTCAAAAACAATCAAACAACTTTAATCAAATGATAGAATTAAAGTTAACTTTGATACTATTGTTGGGAAATCAAACAAGATCTAATCAATTGTATAACGAAATAAATACAAAACCTTTTCATTCCATTTTATAAAAGCCTTAATCACTTAACTTCTATAACATGATTAATGCATAAAATATAATAAAGAATAAATTGTAATTCATACCTTATTGTAAAGCTTAATCCTTTTCTTATCATTTCTCTTAAACTGTTTATGAAATTAGCTTACCTCAACCACTATAACCGCATATTTGTCGTACGTCTAATGCTATTTATAGAACCTGTTGAAAACTTTAAAAGTAGTATAAAGGGGGTTAATTAAGAAGTGTTAGCTCCTAGGTTTTGGAACTTTTAGTCATTTTAATTCAAATATGATTCTAATTTCAATTAAACTTTAATTATGATTATATGCTAAGTGAGCCTAAATAAGATCCAATATCTCATATTAATCCTTATATTTTTAAATATCTCATTTAATTTTAAATTTTCTTAAATTTAACAATCAAGTCTATCTTGATTAAAACATTTTTCCTCTTTTCAATCTATTCTTTATACGAGACTCATTCCTCAATATGCTTGTAATGGATAAATATAAATTATAACTCTAAATCATATTTATAATTAGATAAATTAAACACCTTTAATTTATCTTTAATTTCCTAAAATTATTTCATTAATGTATCATGACCACCCACATTTAACAATGCCAAAATGATTTTTACTAATCTTTTCATGCATAATTTTTTAATTATTCAATCATTTCATCATACAATGTGTCAATTAAACATAGAATATAAAATAAATATATATTCTATTTGAGTCTTAATCATGTTAATTATCTATCATTAACAATGGCTTATATTAATAATATGTGTAAACTATTTTATAAAGCGTCATTACCTTAGCCAAAGATTTTCTTAATCAATACTAATCAAGAACAATAAAAGATTCTCTCTAATCAATTTAGAGTAATAAATCTTATATTGATCAGTTAAATATCTCCATATAGTTTTTCATATTATATCAAATAACTACCAATTAAGTTACATTTGATAAATATAAGTCATAAGTAATATTAAAAACATAACAATCCTGATACAAAATACTTTACAAAATTATCATATAAGATTGCTTTAGTAAATTTATTCTCTAACAAATACTCATGTTTATTTAAATAACAATTACTTCCTTTATAAGAAACGTAATACATATTAGTTTTTTTACACTCTATTAATATTCAATCTTAAAGAACAATGACCTGAAACAATTTAGAAATAATATAAAAATATAATATAAATCTCATAAGTATGATCTTATCATAATTTTATTTGCAATGTATATTTATTTTATGAATTTTAACACATATATTTGAATTTATATAAGATAAATAATATCTTTAAATAACTGTGTTATTAAACTATAACCAATTGATTTAACTATTAGAAATAAACCATAGAGAATTAAAACATGCTTAAGTTTGAAACAAGGTTAACTTAGAAAAACGAATTGGATAGTAACATAATAGTGTGCAAGAAAAAGGACAAACATAGTCAACATGGACTGTCGATAAACAAACTCGTTGTCACTCCAAATTATCAGGATGAAGTAGGAAACTGAACCTCGACACCTTTTCCACCAATTCCAGCGGTCAAACATTGGAATCCACATGACTCGAGCTCCATAATCACCTTGTAAACAACTGTTTTTGATAGCACTGATTTATACAGTAAAGGATAACAGCAAATGGAAGTTGATCCATGCGATGTGTGTATGAGCATCATTGTCATTATATACTAGTGTGCATATGCTTTGTTTGCATGGTTGATCAAACTCCAAACTCTTAAAAACTCTACCCAATTAGCAATTATTACAAATACATTGCGCGCTATAGATTTAACGATGACCATGTTGTTGAGATATTAATGAATTTTGACTCTTTAATACCATATTATCAAGGCATTTATCATTATAAAAAACGAAAAAATAAACAACAAAATAGAAATGATAGTCCACAGGTAGATTAGGCAGAGAACAAAAGAGAAGGATACAAGATGGCAGAAGTGTCAATACACAACCACCACCTCCGGCTCCAGTCAACTTAGAAGCCAATTTATACTTTAAAGTTGTGCGTAGAATAGTTTCAATAGAGGCATGGCTTACCCCCATACACTGAAGTAAACCTTGATTCATCTCCATCAGTTCTTCTAGCTTCTCTTCCTTCTCAGTTATAGAAAGTTCATCTGGAGTAGGTGACTGAATGATGGCAGACAATTCTTGGCTAATAAAATCAACAGCATTAAAAATAGAACTCATGACATCAGGATGTCTCAAAGTTCTCTCCGAAACACCAGCAACTAATGCTTTTGTGTTTCTGCCAACTCTTGTGTTAGTAATAAGCATCCGGAGAGGCATGCTGGAGTTTATGCGCGTCAAATTGCCAGACTTGAACTTGATCATATTGCCTGTTATACAAGAGAAGACGTGAAGAATTGGCATACTTGTAAGCCTAAATTTTGAAGTCACATGCAAATGTGAAAAAAAATTGTCATCCAGCATCTTAGTTATTCTTAAACGATGCACATTTAGATATTGACCAAGAAATGTTGGGGGGAAAGTTAAAGCAAGCATCGAGTAGAAAAGGTGAAAAGGATAATAAACTTTACCTACCAATTCATTATTCTTACATACCATATGTGCTAACAGTGTTGTCAATCCCAGATGGCTTTCCATGAATTATCTTTTCACCTTCGAAAGCCCATTTGTTCAACAACTGAAGTTCAGAATCTTCAAAGCTAAGCCATCCCTGCTGGCTTCTATCCTTATTCATAGAGTCTGACAAAGAAAGAAAGACAGCTGAAAGAGAAACACAAAATGCAGCAGAAGAACCCAAGCCTGAGCCCAATGGAAGGTCAGAATTAATGACCACAGTTGCAGGCTTGAATCTGACATCAAAAGGAACTAAATCATGCATCAAATTGATCAGATAGGAACTGCCCAAAAAAAAAATGCAGCTTTAGAGTCGTACCCCTGGATAGATGTGTATAACCACAAAAAAGCTGACAATCCGGAAGCAAGTGCAATTTTAGCCTCTGGAATGTTTTGCTCTTCAACCAGCATTGAGATTGATTTAAATGATTCCGTTGAGCAAGAAATTGGTTTTGAAGGGAGAGGACAGCCCAAATTAGATAATGCATCCTTAAGTCTTTCAATTTTCCATGAAAATTCTAGACCACTATCCTTGAGCCTAAGGTTCAGGGTATCATCATTCTCTGCAAGGACAAAAATGACCAGTTCAGAACTTACTGTAAAGAGATCTCTACCTTAGATGAACAACTTTATTTAAGAAGGGAGTGGTGAAAGAGATTACAACTGGAAATTGTTGACAAACTGGTTGCGTAAGAAGATATGGTCATCTCCAGTATCATTCACATTGCATTAAAACATGTCATTATATAGGAAAGGAGGAAGATAAGGCAGTGATTTTAAATGTTTACATGCATCATAGGAAAGAATAAATGATAACTCATGTACTGTTTATACACACACCATGTGCATATAAAGCCTTCCAGCCATTTTAATGAGAAATTAGTACAAATTTATTTAAAACCAATAGGTTGAACAACCAGAACTATAGTTGGTGTAATATGGAATTTTTTTTTTCGTAGGGATTATTTCTTACATAAAACTTTTAAAAGGTCCCACTGCTCTTCGTTATCATTTTAATTAGTTCATCAAACAGTTAAAAACACAACAATGATGCAAGCAAGAGAGCCAAAAATAAGAAACAAAGGCTCAAAAATCAGATTATCATTGGTCCTATACACGTTCTAACCAAATGCTAGTAGAAAGAGGAATACATCTTCAATAAACTCCACAGCTTGAAGCAGACTTGACAGTATATTTCCAATCAATATTTGAATTCACCCAAAAACCAACATGTTCACAGAAAGCATTCATGTTTAGACATCTAAGATCCATTACGAACCATATATGAAAATTAGCATATCTTCGCATAATATCAAAAGGGTATATCTTCAACAATCCCAATGGAAAATAAAGGCAACACATTTCTCAAAAAAAGATAAAGATAAAGAAGGTCTAAGCTATCATAAAAGAGATGCTCTTAATATAATATCTCCACACACCCGTGAAAGGAAATCTCTCAATCAACATTGCAAAAGTCAAAACTTGACAAGAAGAGGAAAGAATTACCAGAGGAAGGAGAGGGAAACGAGAGGGAGGCATATGTATAGAGATCAATGGAAGCAGCAACGGCCGTGCATCCATGAACCACAGCATGCTCACCGGAGAGTATGATCTTCCCTGGAGCTCTTGCTTTCACTTCCATTCTTTGATTCCAAACTCCACAAGATCCCCAACTCTCTTTCTGGGTATCTCAGCTTCCAACAATTGATCTAACAGTTGACAAAAACCGTCACAGGGAATCCATGGTCGGGGCAGCAAGCGGCAGAGTTATCGGACAGATGATAGCATATGTTGACAGTACAAGCATTTTATGTTGCCGTTGTCATCAGTCAATACTAGAATCAGCGACCTATCCACGCGGTGGTTGGGGGCGCGTGGTCGGATAACGGAAAGTAATCACAGCTCCCAGATCCTATCTTACGTCTTATAAGTATAGCTGAATTAATTATAATTAAAATACACATTTATCAAAAGACTCAATTATCCCTAATGCCAAATGCTGCGAACGGATTTATAGTTCTTTTTCTTTTTGATATTTTTTGTTGAGTAATACATTGAATTAAAATATAATTTATATTTTGAAGAGTAAATGAGCTCTTATTTAAATTTAATACCCAAATTTTGACTAAAATTAATCCAATACAGATGAAAGAATAGAATTTTATAATAAGATAGAGCTAGAGGGCAAGTCTTGGAATAACTGGTAAAGTTATTTCTTCGTGACCCGAAAATCATAGGTTTGAGTTACAGAAACAACCTTTTTGTAAAAGTATAAAGAAAGTTGTGTATAATTGATATTCCTACCCAGTACTCTCCCAAAATGAAGAGTCTTGTATGTTAGGGTTTGTTAACTTAATAAGATAAATCTAATAAATTTTATAGCAGGTAAAAGACAGGAAACTTTCTTATAATTTAAGCAATTTCAAAAATTTTCATAATAATTACAATTATAAAAAATTAGATCTTTAGTTTTCTAAAAAAAACAGCTTTTTTAAAGACTTTCCTTAAAATAAAATGGTGAAATACGCATAGTATAAATATCTAAACCACTTAAATATTGACAACTCAACTCAACTCAACTCTTAAGTCTGGCTTAAATAAATAATTTATTATGTTAAATTATTAATTAATTTAGTTTGGATTCAAAAGTTAGGGTAGACAATTATATTCATAACATTTGATTGTTTTACATGTATACCACTATTATTTTTAACGATTATCTAAGAAAATGAGTTTTTTCTTTTTGAAAAATTGAAACTACGATTAGTTTTCAAAAAATTTAAAGACTAAGACTTTTTTAAGTTATTTAAATCATAAGAAAGTCCCGTGCCCTTTGCCTTTTTATAATCTTCTAATAAGTTATCGCCGAGGCCATTGGGTTTCGGGAGGCGCTTAGCTGGTTGAAGAGAGTCGTTGCCGACAGTCGGATTGACGTTGAATTAGATTGCCTAGAATCGGTTGCCGCACTTCGAGGCAAACAAAATGGCTCCTATCTTGGTGGTTTGATTTCCGATATTAACCACTTGTTAGATCATTTTCGATCTATAGTTGTTTCTCATGTTAAGAGGTCAGCGAATCAGGTTGCCCATAGGTTAACCTCGGCATCTGGCTCTATTTCTGGCTCTCACTATTAGGGTTCTGTTCCTCCTGATTTCATTTTTGCTATAATGACGTTGGATATTGTTTAATACTAGCCGTTCCTATTTCAAAAAAAAATACATACAACAATGATAAAAAAGGACATAAAGAACAATAATAAATAAATCATTAATGCAGGTGCCTATATCATTTCTTATAATATAGTTTAAGTTAGTTGTCGATCATACGAGGATTGTAATAACCATCTTTGTATTAACTAATCTAACATAACAAATTATTAAATTGGAAAAGAAAAATAAACTAAACTAAAATAATGGACAAGAGTTAATCAACTAAGGTGATAGATAAAAAAAACACAATCATTTGATAACTAAGACTTAGATGTAGAGTTCTCCTAGAGCTTTAATATATTTGAATTTGTCTTGATTTAGTGATTAATGCTAGTTACTTGGATTGATAGAAACTCCAAAGTTATAGTTGTATGCTCACACTTAAGAGATATATGTTTACTATTCTTAGGTATTCTCAACCAAAAATTCTCTTATATCAAAACTTTATAAGAATGCATTAATTTAATCTATGAATTTTCCTAGTAGGTTTCATCCCAACTCAGAAAGTGTAGATCCTAATAGTTAGGAACTTGAGCAGTCACCATTATTCATATTGTGACCTATATTATATAAAAATCTTGTGTGTTCACTAGTCTATTCTTATATATGAATCCGAATGTTGAATCTTCTAAATTCATTATTTTAATCCAATATAATATAAAAGCATGAACAATTCTCAAGAAACAATAATATCTTATTAAATCAAAGAAATAAATTTAAAACATAAATTATGGTTTTCTTCACATTTAAATATATATCCCAGATTATTTTATAATTAAAACAAAGAAAATCAATGAAGAACAATAAAGAAAACAAAAGATAAAAGATAGAGTTCCTATGTTCTGGACCTTATTTTTTCTTAATTGATCTTAATAAAATCTTAATTTTTCCAAGATCGATTCCTCTTAATGTGCTCTTGAGTCCCCTATACCTTGGGACTTTTTTTTCCCTCCTAAATGTCTCTTCCTTTTTACTTCTCCCTTTTTCTCTTCTTATTTCCTAAAACCTTAAGGCTATGTTTAGTTGGACATAAGGTTTTTAGTATAATGAAATTATTTATAATAAAATGGACTGTAAATGGATGTAATATGAGAAAATTGTTGTCCGGGAGGGATGTAATGGTTCATAATGTAATTTAATAAAATGTTGTTTGGAAGAAGGGTTCATAATGTAATATAGTGAAATGTTGTTTATTATTTTACATTCCATTTTAAACTTCCCAAATCGTGGTAACTTATTTTTAATGTTTAGGATGGAATGAGATATAATGTGAAACCCTTTCTTTCCTTTCCATCCTATTCTATTTCATTTCATTATAAACCCTCCTCCCAAACGATGAAATAATATTCCATTCCATTCCATTGCATTGCATTATATTAATAACTACATAACCAAAAATAGCCTAAGTTTTATGTCAAAGATAGGTCAAACATAAGGCCATGTAAGTCCCTGTGTTACTTTACA
Source organism: Erythroxylum citrifolium (assembly GCA_026284465.1). Lineage (NCBI taxonomy): Eukaryota > Viridiplantae > Streptophyta > Magnoliopsida > Malpighiales > Erythroxylaceae > Erythroxylum > Erythroxylum citrifolium. Next base: position 15,322,851 of record JANKOE010000007.1, on the reverse strand, counting down.
CCCTTTTTGGATTATCTTTTCTTGGGCAAAAGTTATTGTCAACACTATTCAAACACAGCCTCAAGTTAGTCTTGTGTTACTTTTGGACAAAAATGGGAAGAATTATAATGAAGTAGTATAATCTTATATTCCTAAATGTGAGTTCTTATTGACTCCCTTATTAGCCCTTGTTCAACAACATGAATCCTTCTTATTCCAATGTTCTGATTCCTTCCTTTGAAGTAATCCCAAAACCACTCTAACTAAACTTAAGCTTATCTAAATTTATTTTTTCTTTATAAGAGAGCTAAAATAAAGTATGTAAACAAAATATAAGTCAAATTAGTACCAAGTGCTAAAACCATAGTGCAATTAGTTCATATCATAATAGCATAATTATAAACCACATCATTAATAATGATAAATTTGGTTTTAACAAGGCTATCTATTTTTAAAAAGGCCAAAGGGTCACTTTTGACCCTAAGTTTTTATAAGGTCCCAACATATGCCCTGGAAGTATTATAGCGTGTCTAGGGTGTATTAAGAAGTGAACATAATAAATTAAGTACATCTAAGTATAATAAGAGATATAATAGTACTTAATGTAAAAGACAAAAGTAAATAGATAATTTGTTCACTTCGACATGTACATACATACTTAGACGTGAAATATGTATGGAAATTTTTGATATGTTTGGTTGGATTTATGAATGCGTTGTGAAGGGAATTGATAAAAGAAGTATTATATAAGTAAATGAGATGTTTTTGGTTAAATTGGATGCATTTTTGTTTTGTTTTTGCATGATAAGACTGAAGTTAGTTGATTTGAGATGTGTACCTCACTAAATGGATAGGTTCCACCGAACAAATTTCTATAATTTGGCCATATCTTGGTCTGTATAACTCTAAATTGGACAATTTTAAATGGAGATTAAACTAGAGACATAGATATAAAACTTTCATAAAGGAATCGAAATCTAATTCTGCCTCTAAGAGTTTTGAATTCTGTTTTAAAGTTGAGTTCTGGCTATTGTCCTTATTTTCGAACAACCTATAGTTTTGGGGTATAAATCCTGAATAATTAACCAAATTGCATGAAATTTATTCCATTAGAAACTTAATACATAGGAGAATGAAATAAATTGATAAGATTATAGGGTAATGTTGGAATTAAAAGAAGAAGAAGGACAAATATGTAATTTTCCAAAACTCAACTTATTGACTAATAAGATTTAAACATGTATGTCCAATAGAATTGTAACATATGGTTCAATAGAATTGTAACACATGGTCCAATAAAATTGTAATACATGGTCTAATAAAATTGGTGTAATAGCTTGTCTTTATAATTAGGAGCCTAATGGTTAGATTTAAGTCATATTAGTTATATCATTTGAGAATTCTTGAAGTGTATTTCATTTACATGCATAATATTCGCATACACACCTGAATCATGATTTATAAATGTTGCAAGGATAGTATATGCACTCAATTGACATATTCCAGGTTATGAAAGGTTTAAGATGGTTATAATATGATTGTATATTATCTATGTCTTGGATTTTGGTTTGATTAACTGCAATTAGTATATTGGAATTTGTTGTTCAGTTGGGTGATTGATGAAGTGATATATGCATCTAGCCTACAATAAGCAATGGGGGCACACATTTTTGTGACAGATCTTTTAATGCTCTCCTAAAAAGATACAAAGTCTACCATCGTGTTACTACTCCTTATCACTCGCAGACTAGTGGGCAAGTGGAAGTTGTTAATAAGAAACTGAAACAAATTTTGAAAAAGACGATGAATAGCTCCAAAAAGGATTGGGCGTTAAAGCTAGATGATACCTTATGGGCTTATAGGACTGCTTTTAAAACACTGATCGAAACAATTCCCTATAGGCTTGTATATGGTAAGGCTTGTCCTTTGCTGGTTGAGCTAAAGCATCGGGCATATTGGGCAACAAGAGTGTTAAATTTTGATTAGAAGCAAGTGGGCAAAAATGACTTTTGTAACTAGATGAACTCGAGGACTTTCGTTACAACGCGTACAGAAATGCCAAACTTTACACTCAAGGAGTTTCGTTACAACGCGTACGGAAATGCCAAACTTTACAAGGAAAAGGTGAAGAGATGGCACGACTCTCATCTTAGCAGAAGGAATTTAAGGTCGGAGATGCAGTGTTGCTATACAATTTGAGGTTGAGGCTGTTTCCAGGGAAGGTAAAATCATGATGGAGTGGACCTTTTACGATCATCCAAGTTTTTTATCAAGGAGTCCTTAAACTAGAAAATGCAAACAAGGAAACCTTTAAGGTTAACGGACATCAATGCAAACTGTATTTTGACGAAGTGATCCCGAAGGAAAAAAGAAGTAATCTCTTTTCTTTCAAAGAATTGAACAAGTTCTAGGGTTGTCAGGTCAAGATAATGACCATAACTTAGCATGTTTAGTTGATAGATTTGAATTGTTATGTAATTAAGGTTGTTTTTGTTTCCATAAATAAGTATCAATGATTTGGAATGGGTTGGACTACTAATTCTCTTACTTTTTTTGAACTAACTATAAGAAAGGGCAGCAATCTCAGGCGTCAACACACAAGTAATCTCCACCTCTATCACTATGGCGGTTTTGTGTTCTAGCCTTTTATCTTTTAAATTTTGTCTTTATGTTTCGTTTTATTTCATATTTTTCCTACCTTTTGTGTTGTTGTTTGCTCTTCTCACATTAAAGACAATGTGTTGTTCAAGTGTGGGGAGGGATGTGTGTTGTATGCTTTTATTTTGAATGTGAATTTTGCATATTTTTATGCTAGTTTGTTTAGGTTGCATAATTTGATTTGTGTGAATATGTCAATGGCTAGGATTTAATGGAATTGATTTAGCTTTGAACATAGTCTTTTAAGTTATGAAGAGTTATTAGCTTGTAAAATTAGCGACCTAGGTTACTTTGGCTAAATATGCAGGTTAATTAGGATACGATGTTAGTTTATTAACCTTAGAAAGTTGTCACATTCATTTATAATTTTAGGTTAATTGAATAAGTAGTATTGCTAGTATATTTTCATGAGAACGATTAGCTAAAGAAAAAAGGTAGGCAATAAAAAAATTATGATGAAAATCTTAAATAAATAACTATTCCACTAGCCTTCAGGTTATGAATAGAGCTAGTAGCCAGTTGAGAATGTGATATAACTGAGTAACTGGATTGACACACATCACAAATGTGTGCCTTTGCGTCAAAATGCTATAATGAAATTCTAACCAAGCCGCGTAATAAAAACATAACTTAGTTGAGTAACCGGATCGACATTCATCACATATATTTGCCTTCGCGTAAAATACTAGGTTCATGTCGATAAAAATGAACAAAAACAATGTTTTGTCAAATAAAACTTACCGACCTTGTGAATAGCTTAAATTTTCAAGAAAACTTACTTAGAGATAATTATATTTTTTATTGATCGAATGATTATCAATGTGTATGTGCAAGTGAAAATGGTGAACAAATTTTGACATTAAGGTATTGGTTCATATGTATATTTAATCCAAGGTACTTAGACGCAGATTTCACAAGTTAATAAGTCAAAACAAGTTGAGGGATAGTGTTCGTAGTTAAATTAGTTTCGTGAAGTTGAATGTTGTTGCCTCATTATTGCATTTGCGTATTTTGTGTTTTGATGTGATGTGCGTTTTGTTTGTTTTGTTTTTGCTTGAGGACAATCAAACATTTAAGTGTGGGGATGTGGATAGTCGTAGATTACATCATGTTTTGTGAGTAGTTTAGGATGTGTTTAGTAGTTAAATTTAATTGATTAGTGCGTGTTTAGGTTAGAATTGTGTGTATTAGTGAAATATTTATGTCTTGAGTGTTTTGTAGGTTAGAGCATGTGTTTGAGCTTTAATTTTATGTTTTTGAATTTTGTGTTGCTCGATTTAAATTTCTTTTTATGTTAAACTTGTGAATTAATTTCTTGATAACCACTTTCTTATATTTACTTTTCTGTGCAATTTTATTTTCATTTTATTAATTTTCTTAGCCTTATATAACGTAAGATTAAATTAGTTCACACTTTCTCGTGGGATCGACCCTTCACATACTACATTTCACGACCCATGTACTTGTGGTTTTTGAGTGCTATATATTGTAAAGCTTGCCCAACATCAACACTTTGCTCCTGTTACTAACTTTTACTCAATAATAAAATTATTAGAATGAGTTCTTATGTAAATAATATTTTCTATAAGAATAATATTTTCCTTACAATTGTTTATGTTAAAATAAAAAGTTCTATTTGTTTATGAATAAATTATGTGTTAATAAAAATATAAAAGAGGCATTATCTTTTCTTAAAAAAAAGAAATATTTAACTTTTCCAATAACTAGAACTTAACTTTTATTGTTTTATCTTATTGATTTTTTTGGAGAAAATATTTAATTACTTATTTACTTTTTTGGACCTTCTTGTTAAATAGAATTGTTGCATTAAAAAAAATATAAGGTACCCCTTTAAATTTCTTGAATAAGAACCTTTTTAACTCTCTCATTAAATGCCTTAAGTATTTTCCAGTCAAGAAATAAAATTAAAATTATCAAAAAAATTTATTTTAAATCATATTTATCTTTATATCTATATTTTTATTTTCACTTAAATAAGTTAACTCTTTTATTTTCTCATAACCATTTAAAAATGTACTATTTAAGACAAGGTCATATATTGGAGGATGCAAGAGTTAGAGAATAGACTAGTGGGATCAATGGGGGCAATGCACCCTTAGGGTATGTTTGAGAGTTTAGGATGGAATGAAATGAAATGGCAATTAATGGAACGGAATGGAACGGAGTGGAATGGAATGGAATGAAATGAGTCACTCCATTGTTTAGAAGTTTAAATAAAATAAGAGAGGGACCCTTTTAATCATTGTTTGGAAGTGGTACTAAAAATGAATGGAATGGAATGACTTGTAATATTTTTTTTTCCAAAATTACCCTTGTAATAAAATATGCACAGTTGCCATGAAACTATTTTAGTAACCCCAAATCATTTCAAATTGTAAGATGCCCAGAATATAGTTTTGTCATTTTTCTATATAAGCAATCAACTTTCTTGTTCTTTTTCATTAACCCTCATCGCACTGTACT
>JANKOE010000007.1:15290176-15304644 GCA_026284465.1 Erythroxylum citrifolium | reverse complement strand
AAAACCTTGAGGTCTTGGGTTCGAGCAGTGGCTCACCCAAGAACCAAAGAGGACAATACCGAGGGGAAATCCACCCCAGTAGCGGTCGCGGGCCTCTTGAGGTGCGCGGGAAACCCACCCGGTACGCAAAGTTCGGGTCGCTACACTCCAATACAGGAGTATGACCACTAAAAGATAATTCATAATACATAGTACCTTTCAAATACCTCAACAAATGAATCAATGCATTCCAATGCCCTTAACTAGGATTATAAGTATACCTACTAAGTCGACTCATGCAGTATGCAATATCAGGATGAGAATAGTTCATTAAGAACATCACACTACCAAGAATTTTAGCAAACTCAGCTTGGTTTACACTGTCACCAAGATTTTTCTTTAAAGCAATACTAGCATCATCAGGAGTTTTGACTGGATCAACATCATAGTAACCAAAGTTCTTCAAAATTTTCTCAGCATATTGAGTTTGATTCAACCTAAAACCAGAATCAGTTTTATCAACTTTGATTCCCAAAATAAAGTCCATAGGTCCAAGATCTTTCATATCAAAAGAAGACTTTAACAAACTCTTGGTAGTATCAATGATAGATAAACTAGTACAAAAAATAAGCATATCATCCAAATAAAGAGTTATGATTACATAACAATTGGCATTAGATTTTACATAAATGCAAGAATCAACTTCACAAAAGGTGAAACCATGTTTGAAAATCTAACTTTCAAGTTTTTCATGCCACTATTTGGGAGCTTGTATTATACATACAAAGACTTAACCAACTTACACACCTTTTGCTCTTGACCAGTCACTCTAAACCCCTCGGGCTGGACCATATAAATTTTCTCATCTAGATCACCATTCAAGAAAGTTGTCTTAACATCCATTTGGTGCACATGAAGCTTAAATACCGAGGCAATAGCAAACAACATCCTTATAGATGCAATTTTAGTAACAAGAGAGTAAGTATAAAAAAAGTCCAATCCTTCTTTTTGTTTAAAGCCTTTAATCATAAGTATTGCCTTGAACCTCTCAATGGTTCCTTCAGGTCTTAATTTCTTTTTGAAAATCCACTTACACTCTAAAGGCTTAACCCTCGAGGTAGATCAACTAAAACCCAAGTTTTATTAGACATGATTGACTCTAATTACTATCTATAACTTCTTTCCAAAACGTAGCATCCACATATCTTATTGTTTCCTCATTAGTTTTGGGATCTTCCTTAATAATATAAGTCACCACAAAAACATCATTTATCTCCTCAGGTTTTGTCACCACAAAGGATGTAATAAAGTCAGAACCAAAACTAGTGGGTACTCTAGCTCTTTTGCTTTTCTTTACTTCAATAATTTCCTCTTCCTCTATGTCATCATTAGTAGAAGAACTAGGGACAAATTCTATAGGGACTTGCACACTCACTTTTATAAGAAATATATCATCGAAGAACACTGCATCTCTTGACTCCATAATTGATCCATAAGTTCCAGACTCGTCTTCCTTAACCATAAATCTATAGGCAACACTATTAAAGGCATATCCCACAAAAATTGAATCAATGGTCTTAGGCCCAATTTTCTTCCTCTTATGTTCAGGTAGAGCAACCTTAGCAAGACACCCCACACTTTCAAAAAACACAAGTTAGGTGGATAACCTTTTTAAATTTCATACGGGGTTTAATCTAGTTTCTTATGAGGTACTTTGTTTAGAACATAACAAGCTGAAAGAATAGCTTCCTCCCCATATAAAATCAAGTAATCTTGAGGAAATCAAAATTGCATTCACCATGTCCTAGAGTGTTCAATTTTTTCTCTCCACTATTCCATTTTGTTTAGGTTTATAAGGGGTTGAAAGATCATGAATAATACCAAATTTTCACAAAAGTCTACAAGAAAATCAGTACTATAATCACCACCTTGATTAGAACTGAATTTCTTAATTTTCCTTTCCAATTGGTTCTCAACCTCAGCTTTGTATTTCATAAACATTTCCTCTACATCACTTATATTTTTCATTAAGTAAATCTTAGTGCATCTAGAACAATCATCCACAAAGGTAATATAATATCTCCTACCTCCTTTACTCATACAATTCTTAAAATCACCCAAATCTGTGTGCAGTAAGTCCGATAATTGTGATCTCTCTCTCAGTCAGTGATTTAAAAGGTTTCTTAGAATGTTTAGCTTCAACACAAATTTAAAAATTTTCCATTTCATTATTGATCTTAGGCAATAAGTTTAAGCTTTGCATGATTTTAATTGACCTCACATTCATATGCCCAAGTCTCGAGTGTCATAGGTCTAGAGACTCAACAATATAAGTAGAAGAAGTAGATGCATTCATTTCAACATCAAGTAAAAATAAGCCCCCATTATAAAACCCTTTTCCAATAAAGTTCTCATTCTTAGTCAGAACTAACTTAATAGAATCAAAGGTTAGTTTAATACTGAATTTGTTAAGCAATGCACTAGAAATAAAGTTTCGATGTACATTAGGAATAAATAAAACATTTTCTAACGTCAACACTTTTCTAGAAGTGAGTTTGAGAGTGACCTTCCTAACTTCTTAGACAAGAACTTTGTTGGAGTTACCTATGTATACAAATTCAGCATCAGCATCATCATTAAAGTTCTTGAACAGGTGCTTGTTGGTGCAGATGTTGTATGTGGCTCTTGTGTCAATGATCCACTTAACTAAGTTTCCAGAAAGGTTGACTTTGAACACCATAGTAGTAATGATCTCCTCGTCATTAGCACCAACAACTTCAACACATTAACTTGAGGCTTACCAAAATTCTTCTGGTTACCTCATTGGTATCCCTTCTAGTTTCTTTTCCCAAATTGTCATAGTTTTTGTCCTTGACCCTCCTTCTCATGGTTGATTCTAGCTTGGCAAAAAGCTACAGGATGACTTGGCTTGTGGCACCACCAACAGTCACCATCAATTGTTTTGCGCTTAAACTGACCATGCTTGTTGTTATTGAAGGATTTGTTTTGTCCACCATAATTATTCATCTTTCCTTACGATTGTCTATTCTTGGGAAATATGAAAAATGAGTAAGTGTTTTGGATTGTGACTTTGATTTTGATGATTTGCTCGAGGATGGTCAAAAACTAAGTTTGGGGGAACTTGATATGTGTTTAATTGTTAATTCATTTAATCCATGATTTGAAATGCTTAAGACACTCACTTTAGTTTATATTTGATTTTAGGTACGATTTGGAAGCATAATAACTAAAGTGAGCCCAAAGCAAACTTATTGAGCTGTCTTCTTGAGATTCAGGCACAATTGACTTCATGGAGCAAGAAGTCGAAGGATTAGAATGAAGAGACAAACAAATACCATAAGAAATGAACACATGCAAGGTTATGGCCATGAAATGTGCCTCACGGCCATGACAAATTAGTTATGGCCATAAGATCTATGTCACACCCATGAAAAATTTGTCATAGGCGTGACATGGCACCATGGCTTATGGTTGTAAGCCTCCTATAGAGGCTAGTCACAATTATGACATTAAAAGTGATGCCCGCTACTTTTTTCCAGCTCACCTGAAAACCTAGTTTTTGCTATAAATAGATTATGCTGATGGCAGAGACATTTTTAGACTTCATTTTCTTGGTTTCGAGAATAGAAGAGATGACAGAGAGTTAATCTTGTAGATCTATAGGGAAAATGGAGGGCTAAACTTCTCAACACTAGTTCGAAGGTGAAATTGACAACCGAGTCACGTTTAAGCACATCTTTTCATTATTTAATGTTGAATCTCTCTTCATGGATTGTTTAGGTTATCCTAAGTTTATAGATTTGGGTTTTCATGTATGAACTATCATTATTCTCATTATTGTAAGTTGTTTATGTATGAACCCACTGTTAGAATCGTTAATACAATTTGTAATTGTTATGTTGAGATTCCTTTGTGACAACTAATGGTTTCAAATCATTAGAGATAACCTAACTTTGGTTAAATGACTCGAGTGTATGTGGTTATTGCTTTTATTGATCTGTTATCCATTTCGTAATGTGACTGCTCAATTAAATCTAGAAAACATGTTCTAGGTTATTTAGTAGCTAGGTTTAATTAAAGAGGTTATCTTGATTAAACATGATCAAAGGAAAAATCAAGATTAACAAAACTTGGTGTTAGTTTACGATCAATCGTTCTAAGAGATGTGAAAATGTTATAACAATGAAATGTATTTAATCATTTGCAGGCCGAGATTGATCCTAGAATTGGGTTTTACGCATATTCATCACTCTTATCATCTTTGACTGTTTTTGATAAATTGCTTGCATTAGTTTAATTTTCATTTTGTTTTCTCGATTGCATCATCTCGAAACCCCACCTTTATCTCCTTTGCATTGATTATTTTCATTACGAGAATTAACTTAACGTTCCCTGTAGATACGATCCTGACTCACCACAACTACAATTTTTTAATGTAAAAAGTTAGGTAAATTTTGCAATGCACTCAACACACGCTATCAATTTCACATGCTATGGAGGTAACATCACCCCTTGCATTAGAGTATAGAAGATTTCACTAGTATTAGATAGATGTTAACAACATTGGACAAGGCAAAAATTCTTTTACTATTTAGGGCAATACTAGTTCTCTTTACCTCCTACCATTATTTTTCATTGTTTTTATATATTTTGTACATTGAGGACTATGTATAACTTAAGCATGAGAGAGGGGCTTAGCAATTAAGCATACAAATTTTGTTATAATTAGCTTAATAATGAATAATTTGAAAATTTTTAAAAGAGGATGTTGATCAAGATGATTCATTATGAGTTTGGTTATGATTATAATTTGATTTGTTTAGGCAAATAGTCATAAGTTTCGATGATTAACTTGATTTAGTTCACTAATTTTGAGAACAAATACTAGATTTGCATTATAATAATTTGTGTATAATTTCTATATACATTGACTTGACTGTGAATTGCAGCTGGAAGTATTGTTGGTAAAATTGAGTTTCTGTATAGATTAGATAGCTTGCTAAGGATGCTTGGTAGGAAGGCTATATAGGAAATGTTGATTGTGATTTTCGTCGGGAATTAGATTACAAGGAATGTTGTAGGTTCTATTGGCTCTCCATTTGGTTGTCAAGAGATTCATGTGTAGGAATCTAGAATCTCTTGTTCTGTATATAACTTTTTATATATGTATAAAGCTTTTTTGATTTACCAAAAAAAAGAAAAAGTAATATGTAAATAAACGAGTATAAATAATTTCACTCCACTAGCTTTGTACTAATAAGATGATCGAATTTAAAGAGCAGTGCTCATATCCATTTGAGATAGTGACCAAGTTAAGTAACTGGGGATATTTATCACAAGGTGTTTACTCTCGTGTTAAAAGGTCAAGTGCCTTTTCAAACAAGCTTTTAAATGCCCTTATATTGCTTAAATTTAGTGTTTAGTTTTTAATAAAGGGATATGAAAAAATGTTTAGGGATTTTAGCATTTTTCTTATATATGTTCACTTTATGAACTTTGCAAATTAGATGAACAATAGAGAATCTTGATATATATGTTCAATTTGTTTAATTTTTTTAGACAGATATTTCTTACTAAGTTAAGAATAATGAAATTCATTTGTTAGAGGACAAGCAAATGCTTAAGTATGGTAAAGTTTGATAAGTGCTTAATAGTTCACATTTTAAGTTTACTTTTAGTGCATTTTGCTTGTTTATTTGAGTATTTTTATTATTTTTTATACTTTTTTTGTTTATATTGTGCTCTTAGGTTGTAATTCACTGATTTGGAGCAAAAAGAACAAATTGGAACAAGTTTAGGGAATTTCGAGTTGTTTTGATTAAGTTATAAAAATGATGAAAATCGACATGGTTAATGGGCAACTCATGTTGATGCATATGCCCATATCGATGGTAACATGCCCATGTTGGCATGCTATATGCAAAATGATTGGTAACACAATCTTAGGGAGTTACACAAATTCTGTATATATGCTCATGTCCACCCTTGTGTCCGTATCCGTGTTTACATTTTGAATTCGAGAGTTGTATGATTTCTAATCAACACAACCATCACACATGCCCATGTTGGTGACCGAGTACCATCCATAACACTAATTTTTGAACTATAAATGGCAAAATTAAGAGGAAAAGGAAAGGAGAGGCTCAGGAAGCACAAATTGACAACCTAGGAAAATAAAGAGCATAAAGAACAAGAAAACACAATCAGAGTGGATTTCCATCAATCTAAAGTAGATTTCTCGAAGATTATAAAGGATTTCAACATGTTTATTTTATTTTTTATTTTTCCTTTAGTTTTGATGTTTTGTCTTCTATGATTAGGATCTACACCTTTATTAGTACTAGGATTAGAAGAACCCCAGTATAGGCCATGTAGTAATTTTATTTTAATTTAATTCATTCTTTAGTTTTATAGAGATTTAATTATGTGTTCTTAATTATTCTTGAGTTAATATTGCTAGCAAGTTGATTCATGTGTGATTTCATGCAATTGAGATGCGAAAATCCTTCAAATTAATAGATCTAGCATAATTGCAAAGAGTTGTATGCAAACTTAAAGATAGGTAGATATAAATCTTCTGAATTATGGTCAAACCTAATAGTAAAATTTATTAATTGTTTGATACAATTCTATGGGATTAAATTTAGAAGGAGATTTAAATTAATCTAACCTAGGATTAGATGTTAATAATATTGAGAAAGGCATTTGCATAGTTCAGGAATTTCTACGATCTAATGAACTATATATTAAATTGATTAATGAAATCGTGATTTCATAAGAAGTCCAACGGGGGATTCGAATTCTTGGTAACACTATCTTTTTTTTATTGTTTTTTCATTTAATTTTTGTTATAGTTTGTCAATTGTGTTGATTTATTTTAGTTTATTGTTTTAATTCTTAATTTGATTATCATAAATATTATAATTTGTTAAAGTAGATAATAGAAAGACGGTAAGTATTATAGTCTTCGTAGAATTCACCCATACTCGCCAACGTTAGCTACAACTATACCATACACTTGCGGTTAAAACTAAAACACATCGTTAAAAAGCATAACAATATTTCTTCTCTTTTCTCTTTTCAATTTTTTTAATTTAGCAATAAATTAATTATTTTCAATACGTATATTACACTTTTCTAACAAGTGAAAAATCTTTAATAAATGAGAATTTCTGTTATTTCCTTATCTTGATCGATTTCTTCCAAACATTCACTTTTCAAGTCATCAATACTCTAAAAAGGACGATATGAGGTGATAAGGAGAATCTAAGCAAAAATATATTTTCATTTATGAAATAAATATGCTTATTTATGTCTAGAAAGATAATGATACGTACTTTAGCATACAAGGCGATGAGATGTGACATTTTGATATATTAAGAAATTAATTAAATAAAATTTAATATTAATATCTAGTATTATAAAATGAATAAATATCAATCGCAATAATTTTTATTCTAATTTCAATCAAAAAAATTTTATTGAAAACTCTGAAATCTATGTTATGACTTTTTGATTAACACCTTTATGATGTATGTATGTTACTTTGCTTTGCGTTAATCTCTCTATCTGAGTTTTTTTCCCTTCCTTTTGAGGTTGATCAGTGAAGTTTGTATTTGAACTTGGGTTTTCTCTGTAATCTATCCGTGATTTTTGTTTTTTAGTCAATACGGTTTTAGCAGTCTGTTGGTAGAGCATAAAAGTGGAATCTTTCTTGCTATTTTTACTTTTGACTTGTGTATGTGGGGATCTGTTTCCAGGTAGTTGTGATTTTTTCCCTCTTCTTTCCTCTTATGGGTCGGGCTCCAAATCAGTGTTCTGAAAGTCTTTCCGTGTTGTATGTCGGATAATTTGTTTTGGAATATGATTTCTGGTATGCATTCCCATCATGGGTTAAGGATGTGAGAGTACCATTTATGTTCATTTTCTTTATGTCTGTAAGAATGACGGAATTATCCAGGAACGGTGATCTAATTCTGTGTCTTTTAGATAACTTTCTTGTTATACTATGAATTGGATGTGAGTGCTAGAAAACCTGGCAAAATGCGAATTTTACCTTCACCTTACTAGCAACTATTAGAGGAATTCTACAAAATACAAGCTTGTAAAAAGCTTCGTTCCTATGGAACTGTGAATATGGTTATCTAGTCTAAAAGATTGATAATGTCAGGTGACTTCTAGCCTGGAAAGCTTTTCCATATTTTGAAAGACAGCGCATTCAATTCACAAAATGCTGAGTAATTATTAATGGATGAGAAAATTTTGAGGGTCACTATCTATTTAGGACTGGAAGCTTTGAATTTACAGGATTTTCTGTCCTTTCCTTCTCTTAACTATTATTGTGGTAGATTTTTGTATAGAAACTATTTGACAGTTATGCTTGCAACCGTGTTTAGCATTGTGATTCATTTGTATAAACCTTTATAGTAACTTACCTACTAGTTTAGCACTATGGAGAAAGTGATGAACTTAAGTTTCCAACTGGTTCCTTCTCTATGTCCTATGCTTTCCTGCCGTTTTGTGAGAAATAAATGGGTTTTGTTGAATTGCAGCCATCCATCTGGGATTCGTCAGCATTGCTGCAAGTTGATAAAATGGAAACCAGTATAGTTCCTCATGATGAAGCTCAAAATGGGGCATTGTCTCAAGCGCAGTCCATTATTTACAGTTCTCAGGTCCTGGAATGGAAACCAATGCTTTTTTATGCACTTGTCCCAACCATTATTAGCATCGATTTACCTGTCAAGATGTTAGTGCTGTGAAAAAGATGCCAATATTGTCCATCAGTAGTTACTCTCAAAGTGGCCATCCATACCTGATATATGGAGTGCTTCTTTTCAAGGCTCATCGTAACTGAAATAGATAGATGCACATTTTTAGTATGTTTTAAAAAATTTTTCTCAGAACTTGATAGCAGATAGTTATACATGAAATCTTAAAAAAGCCCAACTGTGCAGAAACTTCAAGATGATCTACAAATGTTGGGAATGAAAATCAAGCAGCATGAGGAGAATATAAAAGCGCTGAAAATCCAGAAAATCAAGTTAGAAGATTCCATTCTTGATATGGAAGGTTTTCGTAATTTATAGATGCTTTGTTATGTAAACTCTTTTCTTAAATGCTGAAATGAATTAACTTAAATCTATATGATTATACTTTTCCCACGTTCATTATACTAATGGTTGATGAATATTTTATCAGCTATTCTCGGGAAGTATCATTCTTCAGCCCCTCCTAATACTGGGAAAAATAATGATTCATCTAATTGGAGTGAGGAAACAACCAAGCAGATTCTACAGTGTGAAAACTCAGCTGCAGGTATTTTGTACCAGCTTAATGTGAAACTTGGAAAACAGGCCTCCCATCTTACATTAATCAAGGATGTTGTTGGGATTGTTGCTACACTTGCCAATGTAGAAGATGACAACCTTAGTAGGTTAGTTGCAATTTTTGTAATATAAATTACTAATTTTTTCCAAATACTGGATTTCCAGTATTTTACAACCTCAGTATAGATGCTAATGATTCAAATCTTCACTTAAAATTGCCAAGATTTGTACCTTTCATATTGGCTCAGAAGTTGCTAGTGTCACTCTAAATCATATGAAAATTCATACTCTAGTTGCCCTTATTATATTTTAGTTGTTTTAACCACACAAGGTATTTGAAATGCAGCAACATTCCTTTTTTGTAGCCCACATTAACAAGGAGCAACGTGATTTTTAATTACAACAATTTGACCCATGTTTGATCTTCTTTTCCTTTTGATGGATGTATTGCAGGCTTCTTTCAGAGTTTTTAGGATTGGACACTATGTTGGCAATTGTCTGTAAGACTTTTGAAGGTGTTCAAACTCTCGAAACTTATGGAAAAGAAGGATGCATCAATAAAGGCTCTGGTCTTCATGGTCTTGGTGCTTCTATTGGGAGGGCTTTGGATGGTCGATTTCTTGTCATTTGTCTTGAAAATTTAAGGCATGAATCTCAGATGATCCATTTTACCATCTGGAATTGTTGTTTGTTTAACTAACCAAATCCTCACCTTTTTTTGTAGACCTTATTGTGGTGAATTTGTAGCTGATGACCCACAAAAAAGACTCAACCTTATAAAGCCGAAATTGCCCAATGGAGAGTGTCCACGTGGATTTGTTGGCTTTGCTGTAAATATGATCAAAATTGAATATACCAACTTATTTTGTCTCACTCGTGAAGGATATGGCCTGAGAGAGACCCTATTTTATAACCTTTTTTTGCGCCTTCAAGTCTATAAAACAAGGGAAGACATGGTACAAGCCCATCCTTTTATAAGTGATGGAGCCATTTCGCTGGATGGAGGGATGATAAAGGCTACAGGTGTTTTTTCTCTTGGCAATCGGTAATCAGCTTTCCAATCACAAAGTCAGACAGAACTTTCATTGACTAGGATTTATTTCCTTTTGTAAGATGCATGTTTCATGTTGAGTTTCCATCTTAAGTTTTACTTTAAATAATCCTCAGCTATATATGCACACCTTTGAAAGTGAAATAACTGTGTGAAAGATGCAACTTCTCATAGTCATAGGTGAACACAAATTAAACTTAGTTTAGATGTAATTGTAATCATAGTGGAAAACCTATTACATTATACCCATATACAAATGCTCAAAAGTTTTTATTAGAACTTTTTGTTTTTTTGGCTCATGGATCTTGTTTTCTGACAGTTTATTTTGCATGCTTACTTTCATTATTGATGCTACCTAATCACCAGAATCAACATGGACGTGAGATTCCCAAAAGCTTATATCTATTCAGGTCTTCCAAATGCTAACATTGAAACGGAGGAAACACTCAAGAAGATGAGCTGGGATAAAGAAAAACTACTGGAGGACATAAACAGAGAACAATCACTACTGAATGTTACGAAGTCCAATTTTGAGGGAAAGAAGGAAGAATTTCTTAAGTTCATAGCCCAAAGCTCACCATATGCAGCTCAGGTAATGCATTGCAACTTATTTTGCATACTAGCTAGTAATAATGATATTTCTAGACGTCATTTCTCTGCAGTATTCAGTGTCTTTCATCTATAATACTTGTCCCAATTTTCAAGTTAGTTGTCACAGCAATGAGCACATCTATACTTATTTTACACCTTTGTTCTTGTGGATGGACCATGTACAAGGTGTGGTCTTCATGAGCTATGAATAGACTTCAATAAGAAATTATAAAAATTCTGGACTAATACCGGGGCCATTTTACTGTAACTGCAGCAATTACTAACTTACAAACAATTAGATTAATGACTACTTTATTTTATGATGTAATTTCTCAAGAAAGAATTTGAAAATGATATCGGGCATTGAAGGATGATGTGCAGTTTGTTCAGGCTTGAGTTATTTGGAAATCTAGAATTTGTTAGGTTCTGCCTACCTAGAAGACTTAGCAGATTCATATTTGGTAGTTTTGAATCCACACTAAAATATCATTGCAGCATCAGAATCAGTTATCTCAAAGTAGATCCAGCCCAAGCTTCCTGAAGGGTATTAGTCCAGAGGTATTCTATTACCTTGATCTCATTATTTTACCTAGTCTTTTGGTATTCTATTACCAGATTTTCGATTTTCTTTTTGCAGCGGGGTAGGGAATGATCTTTGGCAAGGTTTGCACTTAGATGCTGATTACCGTGTAGCCTGTTGTTGATGTGAATGCTTTTAGCCTTTTTAACACTATAATTATGTTTCTCCCTCTTTCTTCTGGTTGCAACATCAACTTGTAATTATTTTATTTTTTCACTCTATAAAGAACGGCATATTCTTATGGATTTATTATATGCTTATGAGACAAGGGATGATCAGATTGTGCAGTTGATGCCGCAAAGTTTTATTGTTAACCTTACAGCCTTTTAGTCGCAATGCAATAGACAATGTTGCCAACTATATGTGACAAAAGAACTATTTGCTTAGAACGAAGAATCTAAAGAAAGGGCGTGTGCCATGGAAAGCAGGTGGCCGGAAACAAAGAAGCCAATTACATAGCTAACGATCTACTCAATAATCACCAAGTCCCGTCTAAAGTATTATTCATCAAAAACTTCTGTTAATAGTTTTGATGCTTAGGAAGACCTATTTCTGAACTATACAGGTAGTGTTTTTCATGTGTTGAGCTTCAGATTATGTGCATCAATCTGACTCTATCTGAAGATACTGAAATTCCTCAGAGTCTAATCAGCATAAACACATCATATAACCATGGTTTTGAATGGTTTTCTTTTGAAGTAAAATGAAATTGAAAGGGGAATTATATAAGAAAAACCAACCATACAAAAAAAGCATCTGGAGAGCTTTTCATCTGAAAGGAACAGGAACCAAGTACTACTTCAGGACTCCAGTTTGGGTGTAAGTTATCTAGTGCAAAGCAGAACATTGGATAGCCTTGTCATGGCTGTTTTCTAAACTATGCCAGATGAACGGGCTCCAGTTTTACCTTGGAAGAAGCTTACCTTGAGGAAGTATTAGAGGATTCCAAGAGTTAAGTGAGGTTTCAAGTAGTACTAAATTCTTTCACTACATCTGAGGTGTAAGTTTTTAACAGTAATGAGCTCTAGTAACTAGTTATAAAGCGAGTTAGGAGTGCACAGGGATCCATTTGCTTGTCCTTGAAAGCTTGATTTTTTCTTTCCCTCCAAACACTATAGATTTAGTAATTCAGGCACAAGTTAAATATTATTAGATCATGCTTATTTTGAGCTTTGATTCTTGAAGCCAAACTAATCACTTGATCTCACTGGCTTGAATGAGTCTGTAAGTTACACCATTGGAGGATATGTGTCTATACATCGGACATAAGAAGAATAAGTGATCAGTGCTTTATGGGAAAGAATATGCCATAATGGTTAGAACTCCACTTGAGCCTATCAAGAGTCATAAGTCTCTTCTTAATAGTCATTTATGAAATGGAGGCCATAGGTAGGTGATGCTTAAACCAGGACAACTTCCTCTAAGGTACGATCTCATGAGAAAGTTTGAAAATCACAAAAGGAATTGATGAACTTACCAAATCTATGCCTTAGCCAGTTGAAGTAATCATCTTTAAAGGATTTAGGCCTGTAGTTGGGAAAGACATTAAAGATCTCTGTCATTCCCATATGCACACAATGCCATTCATCCTCTTTAAGTATCACCCCCACTTTGGCCTTAGTAGGAATAGTAAATTATAGAGAATTGAAGATAAGTAAGTATAGGGGACCAAGCTTACACTAGTTGTCAAACTAAAAACTAGTAATTCTCCTACTGCCAATATGAGCTTATATTTCCTACACTAAGTAGCCTTCAAACTTCAACAATTGGCTAATTGTCTAGGATGTATCATCCTTGGGTTTCATACTACAAAAATTACATCCCTTTAAATATTCCCTGTGCATCTACTTTACCCATAAAGTCTCGTGATCATTGAAAAGTCTCCAAATTATTTTATCCATTAAGAACTTCTTGGTGGTTCTTGTACATTTTATCCCAAGGCCCACTTGTAGATGCCTTTTCAGCTGATTTTAGCAGTTGTTCTTGAAGAAGTTTTTCCACTTCATAAAGTTTTTAAGTAGTTTTTCAATGGACTTGATTATTGGACATTTTGAGATTTCCCATAAAGTTAGACAATATTTAATTTCAATTTTCGGTTTTTCAATAACTTATCGTTAAGTTATGTAATTTGATCTAGATAAAGATAATAAAGTGGACTAATAAATGATCTAAGTTAATGAGTTGAAATTCAGGAGGAAAATAGATCCCGATCAGTGTGGACCGGACCCATATCGGGCCTATGATGGGGAAGCTCGATTATGGATGTTATATATAAAGGTTAAGGTCTCCTACAGTAGCTTATATCATTCGTAAGCATAAAGTTTCTCTAACCCGTTAAGAGAGCTTACGTTTGGAGACAACTGTAGAAAAATGTTGACCACATCTCGGTATGTAGTTCCCGTGAAGACGACAGAGTATTCGCGCTCATTTCGCCTTCAGAAATCTCGTTCAAAGTTATGGAATCGAAATCAAGTATTTTCTGCCTTTATTTGTTTATTGCCCTTTCACGTTTAAATCAAGATACGTAATTAAGGTCTATTACGTATTACATGTGGTATCAAAGCAGTGACGTGATCGGGTGGTTAAAAATGAAGATTTTTTTTATTTTTCTCCAAAAGGTCCTCGGAGAGTTAACTTACACTTTTTGTTTTTTTTGCTTATTATTGCATGAAATTGGTATAAAAGTGTTTAGCCATGAGAAACGTGGTGAAAATGAGCCTGGGATGTTGGCTCCCGTTCCCGGAACCCAACTCTCTTGCTTAAAATCGTGAAACTTGAGCGTGCGCGAAACTTGAGCGTGCGCGTAACTTTGAAGAGTTATAGATATTTTTTTTCATTCATAATCCCTTTGAACCCTTAAAGACATTATGAAATACATCTTCAATCTTATAACATCCAAAAATTCACTCACCAATTG
>JANKOE010000007.1:15220239-15236447 GCA_026284465.1 Erythroxylum citrifolium | reverse complement strand
AGTTCTCAAAACTCCAAAGATGGAAAAATCATCTTACCTTGGATCTCCACCATTTTCGAAATTTCTTGGCTCATCTTATAGCTCTCACTCTTTTCCATCTTTTTCCTTCATGAAGAATCATCAAAATCATTCTTGAACTCTTGGAAAAATCAAAACCCTAAGGTCTCTTCTTTTTCTCCTTCTTCTCTCCTCTCCACGCCACTTTCTCTCTCCTCTCCCTCTCTATTTTCGTTCACTCCTTTCCTTCCTCCTACATCCCACTTATTTCCCTTCCTTTTTATACTCTAACTTAAGCCCATTCAAGCCCAAAGCCCAAGCCTTGTCCATTTTTAGCTTAAGCCCACCTTATTTCCTTTTCTTTTTATACTTCTACCTAAGTCACTTAAGCCCAAAGGCCCAATAACCCATTAGACTTTTAATTTTGAAGCCTTGTACATTGGTAACTCAAATCCCTCACTCAAGCCCAAAGGCCCTTAAGCCTTTATTCACTTAACTCTTTAATTCATTTAAATTCAATTAATCCATGTCATATGGTCTTAGGTTAATTAACATATTAATTAACCACCTTAACATGCTAATTAATTCCTCAAATTAACATAATTTATCTATCAATACCTCAAAATTCTTTGAAATTCCTTGCCTATCTCTTTCCCGTGAATGTTCGTTAGACAGACATGCATGTCCGTTTGACGGACATGCATCGAGCTTAGGAGGCCAAATTTACCTGAGAGTGTCCGTTAAACGGATATGCGTGTCTGCTTAACGGACATGAACTGGCCAAGCTGCCCATTTTATCCGAGACAGTCCGTTAAACGGACTTCCATGTTCGTTTGACGGACATGAGCTGGCAAAACATACCAAACCTTCTTCCAAGCCTCAAATCTTCGACTCATCATGTCAATTTAACTTCTAATATCTCACATAAAATCCATCTTGGACTTAAACCATAATTTCCATTTCATTTCAATTTCACGAATTCTTAATTTCTTTACTCATGAATAATCATAAAAAATCCTCATTTAATAGCCTTAACTTACTAAAAGATTTGGGGTCCAACATGGGAGTTAGAAAATTTGACCCAAAACTCACTAAAAATTGCCTTTTTTGGCGAGGGAGCAAATCACTAGGCCCCCGATTAGTGAACAGTAATAGGTGTGGGTGGGGTGTCTGGTGACACGTGGCACTGGACAGACCACACGCATGTCTAGTGCATAGGGCACGCGTCCCAGCGTTGGCTGGTGCATTTTGGTGCATGCATGACGAGTTCCTAGTGCGTCAGATGCGCATGCGAAAGCGAATGACGCGACTGATGACGTCAACAGCTGACATAGTGTCAAAGTTATGCTGACGTCAGGAAGCTACAGTAACTTAAAAAAACAAAAAATATAGATTTCTTGTAAGGGTGCCTCGGGATGGCTTGGGTCAGTTTCTTAGTCTGGGAAATTCATAAAGTGAAAATTTCCATTTTTCTAGATTTAACTCCATAAAAGGAATTAAGGTGTTTTGGAGTCGATTTCGAGTGAATTTTCATACTTTTGACATCACTTGAGGGAGATACTTCAAGTTTTCATGTCTCGGGTCTTATATTTAGTATTTGAGATCACATGATAGTCACTCAGAAAAGAG
Organism: Erythroxylum citrifolium; assembly: GCA_026284465.1. NCBI lineage: Eukaryota > Viridiplantae > Streptophyta > Magnoliopsida > Malpighiales > Erythroxylaceae > Erythroxylum > Erythroxylum citrifolium. The sequence goes on along the minus strand of JANKOE010000007.1, from coordinate 15,234,821 downwards.
TTTTTAAGACATTCTAGTGAATTTTTATGTAATGAACTTGCCATAAGGGAGATACATGAGGTTCTCCTGTATTGGGTGGTTGGTTCAGTATTCGATGACGCACGATAGTCGCTTTAATGAGGTTTTTCCTTTACAAAAGTCTCAAATGAAGTTTTTAGATAATGTCTTTAGCACGAGTATGTAACAATGAGATTGTGCATTCGGAATTTGCATTTATTGAAGTTACATTGTCACATATCATATGCCTATAAAGAATGTGAGGATAAAATAAAGATGTATCCTTTATGTTTGTTGACTTTTTGAGTGTTGATGAGGATGTAATCACCATAGTGACCTTTTGAGTCAGTATTTTGAATTGTTCTGCTTGCACGTTGAGGAATGTTTGATAAGTGTAAATTGTATCAGTTTTCAGGGCATATTTTGATATGTGTTTATCCATTAATCCAATCATTTAGTATGTGTTTAGGTTAGAATTGTGTTAGCTTGTTAATTATTTGTGTTTTAAGTGTTTTATGGGTTAGTACAAGCTTTTGAGCTTAATTATTATGTCTTTGAGGTACCTTAATGTGTTTATTAGTATTTTAGGATCAACATCAAAGAACGGAGAAGTTTCGGAAACACTCAGGCCGAAACAATGGCCCAAGATTGTGGCACAACAAGCCACGATCGTGACAGAAGCCCAGGACACGGTCCACGATCATGGCCTGATTGCCACGATCGTGACAGAAGGCTTAGATGTGGCCCACAATTATGGCCTGTGTCAGCCACGGTGATGGCCTACGTCTGGCAAATGTGCATACATTAAAAAATGTCAAGTTTAGAGGGAGTTTTTGGATCTTTTGGACCCGAAAAAATCATAGGGCTGCCCAAACACAAAAGGTATATAAAGAATAAGACAAAAAAGATGAAAGAGCATTTGATTTAACCACTTTGGAGAGAAACCCTAGAGAGAATTGTTGAGAGATTGAGAAAGATAAGAAGGAAAAGAGAAGTGGAGAAGAAGCCAACATTGATGTACTTCCTAGATTTGGAGTTTGCTGACATCATTGCCTCCCGTCTCCGTTTAGAATCGTATTTCCTGTTATTTTCATTTTTATTATTGTATAGAATTTGGAATAGCAGTTTGATGATAGGATTGTGACTGTTAAGATATTCTATAATCACCTTCGAGTTTTTTTTAAAATCTTTGATTTAATAAAATATGATTGTTTTATGTTTATTAGATGTATTGTGATTGATTTATGTAATTGCATAATTCGGTAATAAACTGAGAGGGTAATTGAATGAAAAATAATTAAATTAGGCTAACGAGAGTTAGATGATTTAATAAGAAAGAAAAATTAATCAAATCGGTAATTGTGTAAAGAGAGATCTCATATAAGTTCCTGATAGTTTATTGGACAACTTCAGATCTTGTAACACCCAAATACCCTCAGAGAGGATATACAGATGCCACACAAATACCCTCAGAGAGGATAACACATACCAAGATACTCCAAATGTTCCTTGAAAATAAAGCAACATAATTCACATTCATAATTTGTTGAGTTAAAAACATAACATATCATATTGTACCCATCATATACATGCCTTAAATACAAATCCATCATGTATTGTAGTTATTACAAACCATATACACAAAAATACAAACGTCTTATCATAATGAGTACAACTAAAAAACAAACTGAACATTTTCCAAAACAAAACACATCCTTCTTGGCCACTACGTTATCTTTGTCCCAGTCTCAAATCTTCGTATCAGAACCTACATGGAGGCAAAACTACCGTGCTAAGCATATAGCTTAATGGTGAATAAATAAATAGGATACATAATGGCGACTGTTTCTAACAGTCGTCTAACATTCACTTGTACTGAATCAGGTCATATCATAAGCAATCTTTAATTGTTCATATTAAATAGCAATCCAAACATTATTTGTCTCATAACAAAAGGTAATTCATCAGTACAGAACATTCTTGCATTAGAACAAAACATATAAGTATCATAACAGAATATCATTACTTCATAACAGAATGTACAAGTCTCAGAATAGGATATAATTGTGTTAGAACATAACAAAACTTATATCAAATCATAATATACCTTGTATCAGATCAGAACTTATCTTGTATAAGATCATAACATATATCAAAACACAAACAAATTGGTCTGCTAGTCCTTTTTACAGAAGTGGGTAATGGGACTAGATCAGAAGATACCTATGGTTGGTATATTAGAAATAGAAGAGACTTAAGTCTTTGAAACAGAAGACATTGAAGTGTCTAAGATTAGATGACATCGGAGTGTCAAGTACAGGAGATATTGAAGTGTCTAGATACAGAAGACACCTTAGTGTCTAGTTACAGTAGCAATTACAAACCTTCTAGGCATGCCTATTTACCCATTACTAGGACTTGGCAGTTTTAAAATAAAACATTACAGATTTCATAATCACATGTAAGTGATGCAGTGCATAACATATGACTTTATTCTATTTTGCTCAAATTTAATATATTCATTCACATTTGATCAAACTTAACATTCCTTATAAACATAAACATTTGCAATATTGCACCAATGAATACATTAAGTAATTACACATTACATGTATTCACACAAGTTCCCAATTCACAAACATTCACAACTAACATATTACTCTTGTTCTTTAAATCAAATTAGCATTCATAAGTAAACTTCATTCCTTTAACAACATATAAGTTTCAAAATTAGATACTTTGTTATCAAATAACACCTTCCTTAAGTTGTTACTTCAATTAATAATCCAAACCTTATTCAACATTTAATCAACTAATTCCACATCAAACTAGATTAATTTTACACCTTAATCAAGTCCAATTACACCATTAAAAAGTGCCTTAACCTTATATATTCCAACAAATGTAAAAAAACAACCTTTTTCCCTTCCAAAGCATTTCCCACGACTGTGGAAGGTGCCATATAAATCCCACGCATTTTGTTTCCAAATTTAACTCCTTCATACTCCATCCAACACACCTTCACCAAATTCCATCAATTTCACTTCAATTCTACCTTATTCATGCTTCAATCCATTATCAAATTCATGTCCAAATCCAATTAAAAAATCATTCTTTAGGCAACTCACAAATCATAAGCTTTCATATATCAAAACCAAAATAGAATTTGCTATATAAGGATCAATTTTCCAACACTCATTTATCATCATCATAACACACATTTCATGTCAATTCAATCATCATAGAACTTGTATTAATACATGCTATCAAGTTCAGAATTCCCTTACATGTTTAAATTCAAGTTCCTTCTTCAAAGAACAAGGTAAACTAGTCTTCTAAGCAAACCAGCACCATCCCAAGATCAAGGTGAAATTAGGATGATCTTAGCACCAAAAAGACAGTAGCAAAGAGGATAGCATAAGGTAACTTTCTTGATGTAGTATTTAGCAAAGGGTTTTGCACAAAATTGGTACAAAAATTCAGAAGCTAAGTGTGGGTGGGTAATTTCGGTGGAGAGCAAGAATGAGAGCTGCAGAAACTTCTTTGCAAGAGTTTAACAACTAAGTTGCTAGGTGTCACTCTCACAGCATGGCATTTGTCACCATTGCATATGTCCCATTTGTCCTCTCCATAAGCTGCCAAATGTCACAATCCTACCAGGCCATTTGTCATTCAATCAATGCTTCTAAATGTCATTCAACTATACTGCCATTTATCCCTTATTTACTTATGCCAAATGTCACTAAATGTATAGGCTTAGTCATCCAAATTTTCATGTACCAATTTGTCTTGCCACTTAACATTTTTGCTAGTCCAAATGTTCATTTGAACACATCTATTTTCTAATGGTATCAATTAATTATAAGTTACTAATATGATCCATCAAACCAAGATTCAAGACATATATAATTCACAATCATATCACAATTTCAACACCTATCACATTTACTTTCATAGACATGTAACATTTCTACTAAGGTATAGTTTGGGGTATTACATTTCTCTCCCCTTTAAAAGAATTTCATCCTCGAAATTCTTAACTGACTGATTCAGCAGATGGAGGCTATATTGTCTTATGTTCCCTTTAGTTTCCCATGTAGCTTCTCGTGCCTGATCATAATTATCCAACTCAATATTTACTTATGTTTCATTCAATATTTATCCATTCCTAAAAATGGAACATTTGGTCTACATGATACAATTCAGTGAAAGTTCTCATAGAAAGAAAATTTTCTTTCCTCAATAATCTATACTATTCACGAAATCCTTATCAGTCAACTATGTTCATCGCTACTTTTCGGCCATTCATATTATCTCAATAAGATCAATTACCATCATATTTCACAAAATTATAATGTTCTATACACTAAAGCTTGGTGAAACAATAGGCATGTACATTTACTCTTGTGCCTTGGTATGTACCATTAAGATTATTGCATCTTATCTAGAGATTTATTTTCAAAAAGTCACCAATTAATATCTTAAGATAATGATACCTTGACCTTAATTGATTCTGGATAACATTTAAGTATTCTATAACCATATAAAAGTTACCAATCTTTAGTAGTCACCATTTCAATATATTCGCATATAAAAGTTACCTATCTTTAGTAATCACCATTTCAATATATTCGCATAAATCCATGCTTCCATTGCACTATTCTGATTCATCTCAGAATTTTACCCATGGGGTCTAGGACTTAAGAGCATTCAATATGTCATAGATTAATCCCTGTACCATATTCAAGTGTGTACTACATATGTGCTCAGTAACATCATTCGCCAAAGTAACCACACTATCAAATGTGTACTCACAATAACTGATTAACTTAACCTTAAGGACTCCCACATATATCGCTATCATTTATTTCATCTTATTTAAGTATGTTCTCAATCAATTCAGAAATATAAGATACGTAACCATCATAAAATTATGATATCAAATCCAATAATATAACTTTATACCAATTCATAAACTCTTAACATGATAAGTAAACAACCATTCCAGTTCCAAGTTCAACCTCTCCAGGTAATAGAAATTTTTATTTCCTTTCAATTTTGCCTACACACTTCTTACCATATAGGGCTTCATAAAGTGCCATGCCAATACTAGTCTGATAATTGTTGTTATAGGCAAACTCCATCAGAGCAAGATAGTTATCCTAACTTACTAAAATTCTAACATATAACCCCAAAGCATATCTTCCAGTATTTGAATCACCCATTCAGATTGTCAATCTGTCTGGGGATATAAAGTGGTACTAAACTTCACTTTGAGTACCTAAAACCTCTTACAGACTTTTCCAGAATCTCGAAGTAAATCGAGGATCACGATCAGAAATAATAGACAACGGTACCCCATGTAACCTCACTATCTCATTCATCTATATATCTGCAAGCCTATCTGATGAAAAATTAGGACGAACAGGCAGAAAGTGGGCAAACTTGGTGAACTTATCTAGAATCACCCATGCAAAATCATACTTCCTTTGAGTGAAAGGAAGTCCAGTGACATTTCATGAGCCAAAACCCTTCCAAAAATCCAAATATTAAGTAATACCTTACCTTGAATCTTCACCCAATAAAGCAATTATTGGTTCAAAGGAAAGCTCTTATCTTCCTTTACCTTTTTCCCTTCTTACACAATCTCAAAAAAATCTTTCTAGAAAGCTTAGAAAAGATGAAACTCTAGTTCAACTCTCTCCTTTCCTCTCAACCACCGAAACCTCTCTTCTTTCTCTCTTTGACTTGTTATTTCACTTCTTTCTCTCCTATTTTCGTTTTTCCCTTCTTTAGGAAGAAGACATCACTTCTTTCATCCCATTTTACCCTTAATGATTGAAAAATGTCCACCCCCTTTCTTTAATGCCTTATGGTTTTTAAACTTAAGTGATCTTCCAAAAATACCCCTTTTTGCATTCTTGCCACTCTTAATTCAACTAACTCATGAAATAAATTATACTAACATAGACATAAACAGAAATTTAGCTCCAAAAAAAAATTCACGTATTCAAACCTCATAATTATTTAAAACATGCTTAGCTAAAGAAGAAAAATTCAGGGCCAACAGTTATTCGGTAGTTAGGTTTAATTAACGATCGTATCTTGATTAAACACAACCTAAGAAAAAATTGATATTAGTAGAGCATTCTATTAGTCTCAGATCAATAGTCCGAAGAGACTTGTAAAGACGTTAGGATGATGGAATATGTTTGATCATGATTAGGCCAAGATTGACCCTATAATCGGACGTTACTTATATTCGACAATTTTCTCATTTTCGATTGCTTGTTTTAATTTTTTACAGTTTACTTTTACTTTAATTTCTAAATTGCTTAAAATCTAAAAACACCCACCTTATATTTTCCTTGCATCAATTTATTTCGTTATGGAAATTAACCGAACATTCTCTATGGATTCGATACAGCCTCACCATAACTACAAATTTTAGTGTGCAGAGTCAAGTAAATTAGCAATGCACTTAACACACGCTGTCAACTAAGCTCTTTTAAATAGACTTTAAAATATAGTAGTTCTCATATGAGATACCTTTGAAATATCAAGTCTAATGATCAATTATAACAACATCATAATAGCAAAATTAGTAAACATATAAATAATATTCTATTTAGGATCCTCGTAATCAGGGCAATTCAGGGAAATTATTTTCTAATAATAACCTACAAATTTGTTAGTATCTTTATACTTTAATTTATGAGATTAATTATTTTTTAAAAAAAAGAAATATATTGTATGCTAGTTTTACTATTACATTAATATCTTGTCTTGATAAAACTATAACTAGAAACAATTTAAGAATAGTACATAAATGCAAATTAAATCTCATGATTATGATCTCGTCATAATTTCAATTGTACAATAATTATTACAAGGATTTTATCTTTAATATCAAATATAATTAACAAAAATACATAAAGATAAAGAATAAATTTATTAATTAAAATAATAATGTTGTACATTAAATTGCAACCAACCAATTGATTGTAATGGCATAAAATAACAATATCCGCCACCACAAATATTACAACTCATCACCACATTGTCACTTACTAATCTTGGCTTTAACCTCATATTCCCCCACTAGTAATTATTCATAGCTATGTTCTCAATTAGCCCTAGCAATTCTTTAGTAATTTTAAAGCTAGTGGTCTCACTCAAAAATGAATCAATCAACTATTTAGATGGATAACTCAATCCACTATGAAATGTTTACATATAATCCTAAATTAAGCCTATAATATAAGCACTTTCATGATAACTCCTTCCATCTCTCTCAGGTATTATACAACTTCTCACTCTCTAATTGTTAAAAGGAGAAGATGTCATTCCTAAGTTTGGTTGTTCATACTAAAGGAAAATATATGGCTAAAAGTTTTCAACAAGACCATTCTAAGTGTTAATCGATCAACGAGATAAGAACTTCAATCACTATTTAGCTTTGTCCCTTAATGTGAAAAGGAACAACCTCAACTGAATTGCATCCTCCGAACCTCCATTAATCTTGAAAGTATCGCAAATATCCAAAAAGTTAGTGATGTGGTTAGTGATGTGTGCATTTAGATGCTCATTTGGTTAGCCATCAAATTACATAATTTTTTAAACCATATGAATCATGTTGGGCTTGATCTCAAGATTGCTGGCCTCCACTCTTAGCCTAGAATGCTAGATTATGTCCCATAAGTGTCAGTCTAGTATAATCTCCTATAGTATGTTGTCCATCCTATATTGCCATTATGTTTGGTTGTTGTAACTTCAAATACATAAATTTTAATTCAACTAACAAACACAAGATCAAGAAAGAAAGTTATAAACTAAATAAATAAATGATAGAAGAAATTTTGATTAGATTAATAACAAAAATAAAATTTTCTTTATATCCTAGTCCTTAGTAATGACGTCAAAAACCTAATTGTATATTTTTCAAATGTACTAAAGATCAACTAGGCAAGTACACCTATCATTCTTATAGAATAGTCCAGAGAATACAAGTCTTGATTCTACAAAGACTATAAGAACTAGCAGTAACCATATTTATGTTATCTAGTTCAAAAAATAAATGTTGATTTAAAGGAAAAGATTACATAAACTAAAATAACTAATGTAAGAAAAACAAAGCAATGAAAATGAATGGAATAACCTAATGATAATTAAGATCAAGATGTAGAATCCCTCTAAAACATCTTTTCACCTAAATTTATTTTGATTCAATTAATAACCTTAGTTTTTTGTACCAATAAAAAATCCAAAGTAGCATCCATATTCTTTGTCAAGAAGTACAACCTCTAAGTTGGTTGATTGAAATACCTTTCTAATCAAAATCCATAAGAATGAATTAACTTTCTAAATAAATTCTTATGATAGATTCAAACCTAACCTCTAGGATTCTAAGTAACTCTTATTATTCATGCCACAATCTATTCAAATGTATGATTTCTCAATCGCCTTATATGAAATCTAAAATTGAACAAAAATGTTGGCAAGCTTCAATTCTCAATAGAATATCGATGTTCTTTACTTATATGTTAACAGAATTTCCTTCTTTTCTCTTTTAGTTGCTCCATTCTTATGATTCTCCATTTTGTCTACTTAATAATGTGTTTCCATCTTATTCTTAATTGAAACAAGATTATAATGTTAGTTTTAGTTCACCGTTGAAGGAATAGCGTTATTAAGCTTGCCTTGATCCTTCGAAAAAGACAAGTTGTAAGATCTTCTCTTCACACATTAAAGTTAAAGATAAGTGATAATGGATTGAAATTCTTAAGAGGAGGTTGGGGAGTAGACTTAGGTTAAAGAGAACCAAACCATTATCAATTGTTTGTACAATCTCTTATCCATACTATTTTAATTACTTGGTTATTATTCTTACCCAATTAAATTTTTTTATATTTAATTGTCAATCTCTTATATTTGATTTCTATTCAATTTTGTATCTTAAACTTACAGCCTTTACTATTGATCATAACAAATGAAGATGCAATTAACTTTGGCCTCAATACCTTTTTTTTTTTTTTGGACAGACTTTGGAATTTCATGTTTCTGTTTATTCAATACTTTAATAATCGGGAGCATTATAAACACAGAATTCGGCGGGTTACATCTCCGCAATCCTGACATGTTCTTGAAGAGTCTCGTAAAGGGTCTCCACAAGATTGAGCAAGAAACCATCTGAACCATGTTTTGCCAACAATGAAACAGCTACAGGAAGATTATCATGCATCCCTAGTGGTATAGATACCTGAACAAAAATACAATAGTCAGAAAAAGCAACAGTTTAAAGCATATGTCAATGAAGGTACAACTCTCCACAATAAAAGAGAGCAAGAGGACCTGGCAGAATCCTGATACCCCTGCAATGGACAACAAACTAAAAGCCTTGGCACGGAAAACTTCCAGTGTGCTCGGATCTGTTTGTAATTTTGGCGGAGGCCCTGGAACAGTTGGGATAGCAAGAACACCAGAAGCCTGCAAAGAAATCGCTTCGACATTATTTAAGTTACGAATTAAGCAAATGCATCAGAGATAACACCTGTGACTGCTAAGATTTTAGATATTCGTAGATTTTGGATCTGTAACAGTCCAGAATATAGAGCTTATGTCAGAATCACACAGGTCTGTTATAAGTTGAGGGCAAGTGAATGAATTCATGTCCCTGCTTCAGCAAGAACAAGCGTTATCAGGAGGAAGATTATCTATTCTCTTAATGAAGTGTTTTCTTCAGAGCGGGAGAGCATCTTTGCATCATCCAAAACTATAAAAGTTCAAGTTTGTTGGTTGTCATGGAAAAATAAGTTTTTTACTTACAAGAATGTTAAGTCTATATCAAAACATGATGCCATAAAACACAAATAATTTGCAACCTACAACAATTTTGTCTTGGGTATCATCTTCGCTAGATTTTTTTTTTTTAATTTAGAGCATTGAGAGAGAGAGATAAAATACCCCAAGAAGATCTGTTAGAGCATCACGTAACTCCGACTTAACAGTGTGACAAATATCATTGTCTTCCCCTGTTGCTGTAACAGCTTCCCACACTCGTTCAGATAGTCCCGGACCCAAATCAGGCTTGATTCTAGTGACCCACTCCCCATGGTTAACTTTGAATTCGTACCTATAGTTCAAATTGTTCAGGAGTCAGTAACTTTAAGCATCAGCCTTTCCATTTGACACCACAGCCAAGATCCTCAATATCAATCAACTTAAGAAATCTTCCCAACCTTTGAAGTGATCGCATGGCAGTTGAGAGGGCTGCCAAGGATGGAATATTGTGTTGTTGACCCTTCAATTCTTTGCTCATGAAATGATTCAAACTAGGAACCCTATCCTCAACATAGTCTCCAAGATTTATGTGCTTCACAATGTCATCTGAATCATAAAATACATCCCACTCAAGGAATGGTGCGGATAGAAATGACAAGCAAGTGATACTACAATGCATTTGAGGGTCAGTGAACAATTTAAAACTCTGCTGGATATGGCGTTTCTTCTTAGCCAAGATTAATCTCTAAATTATATTGTTCACAGGGAAGATTGAACAAGTGACCACAATAAGGTTGATGCAATTATTCACTAATCAGTCTACTCAAGGTAAAATTACATGCCTTAAATAATTTGAAGTCAAACTGATGTTTCCAGCCTTCTACAGTTCTAACTTCAAAATTTTAACAGGGACAGAAGTAACCTACCTCCAATTAACTTCTTCACTGATTTGACAAGAACTTGACTAAGTCGATCATCTGGAATGCTTGAAAGCTGGAAACAATCTTCTGCAATAATTATCTGAATTGGTTGGAGAGGACTCACATCAGGCACCTGAAGTAGAGTTTGACCAACTCGATTGAAAATCACAGGATCTCTAGCAAACCATCCTGCAAGAGGGTTTGCCCCAGGAAAATAAATATTTCAGTAAAATGGAAACTGAAAGTCCCAACTCTTGTGCGGCCACTGTTTATAAACTACTTAAGAACATAAAAATTTATCTGCAAAACGTTGTTGAAAATCTCAAACAAATGAAAAGTATTAGTTTGCCATATCATTTTCAGAGCATGGCACCAAGTTGATGTTATTTTCATATTTTGTTCTCAATATCATAGAATGCTACTAGCTAACTATATAAATGCTTAATGAATTAAGATGGTAAAAATACACAAGAATTTGCATTGCATTTCAGGGGTAAGATAACATCTAACAATTGAATAATGAATTGGTTTAAAGGTCTCTTTATCTGCATCAACATTTCGTACCAATGCCACCAATCATTTATTTCCAGTTCCATACCTACAGTGTCAAAACTCTGTGCCATGGGAATAACTCCTACAGTTGAGATTGCACCATGTGAAGGTCGAAATCCGAGAATTCCGCAATATGATGCAGGAACTCTAACACTTCCTCCAGTATCAGTTCCTGTGGTATAGAGGACATTTTGCTTTTAATGTTTGATTATAGATCAACAATATTAAGAACATCTCAAACAGAATGTTTACCCAAGGAGAAATCTACTAGTTCTGCCCCTACTGCAACAGCAGACCCACTGGAAGATCCTCCGGGAACATATTCTGGAGCACATGGATTTCTAGGCGTGCCATAATGTTTATTTTCTCCATTGATGCTGACACAATTATCAATAGTTGAGTTGTCAAGGAAATTGAATGAACAAGGATGTTGAATAAGCATTTTACCATGCAACGATGAAATAGTTGGTGACATGGCTCCCATTCGGTATGGAATCAGATTTTTCAGAAGATTGAAATTCTTAAAGCGCATAATTCCGACCATTAAAAATATTCAAACTGTTTCTTCCTCCTGTTGTCCATATACATGTCAAAAGAATTCAGCAAAATTGCTATACCCATCTAACCGTAGATTACTATTGCAATAGCCCTTTGCACGTACATTGCAGCACATGGATCTCCAACTTTTAGAATTTCTGGGCGTGGAATTTTGTTTATTGTAGCTAACAATTTCAGAAATGAGCATAACTTGTAGTAATGGAAGTAATGACTCTTTAAAACTTTGATAAGCATAAACAAAGAAAGCTTTAAATGAAACAACCTCAAGGTTACATTGAGAAATTCAACTCCAGAAAATCTTCATATATATTCGGTACAGTCCTTGTTTTGCATCACTTTGAAAGCATTATGACTTAAAAATGTGAACAGGAAAAGATTTCAGAGGTTTTTGGGTTCTCACCTGTATGCCATTTCATCCATGATAGTCTTACCAATACATGTTGCACCTCCTCTCAAGACATCCAAAACAGATGGAGCAGTTGATGTAGCAGCTCGATGAGTCCTTGCCCAATCAGGATTACCAAATCCAGTAACATACCCGTCCACGTCAAATCTATTACATTAATCTCCCAAAATAACTTAACCAAACCAAAGGAGATGTAGAAGTCCTAGATTAAACAGAAGCACACGGAAAACAACAAATTCCCACAATTTAAAAAAGAAAAAGTAAAAACAGATTGGAGCGTCATGAGTCAAAGTGGTAAGAGAATTTTAGAGAGCAAAATAGAGACTTGAGAGAGAAAGAGTAGAAGAAGCTGAATTCTATTAATTCTCAAAAAGTAGTTACAACCGTTGATGGCCACTAATGACACGTCCCTCTTTTTACAGCTAATGTTATAGGTCTTAAGGGAGAACCAACTCCCATAAAACCTGTAACAACTGGTATCAGAGCTAACACTACTCCTTCAAGTCCTCGTGCCACGCCTTCGGGTTGTGACGCCAGCATTGCAGTGTTCGCCCAGGGCTAAAAAAGGTCTAGCACACAGTCAACCCGCCGGTGGCTAGACTACAAAGCGGACTTTACTGTCTAATTGTCTCAAATCGATAATAAAAGAGACTAATGTGGGATTTACAGGCTTATAGACTCTCTCACCCTTCAAGCTAGCTACGAAGCTTAAATATGTATCGTCAAAAGTATCGAAAACAAATAATTGATAAACCGAAACAGAAAGAAAGAAAAGTATTGCGTGACTCACATGTCTTTAACTGCAAAGGTGAGGCCACGTAATGGAAGATCATGAGCTGAAGAACTTGGCCTTAGCAAAAAGTTTTCCATGAAAGCTCCATAATTTGAGTCCACCGCCATGTCTGGTATCTTGTTCTTAGGAGGTTCTAACCAGTTAAAAAAAAAAAAAAGGGAAAAAGAAGATGGAACTGGGGAAGTCTTGGTTGTTTTGGCAACTTCAATCAGCCATCAAACTTCTCCTGGGGCTGGGTACCACACCAGTACCGGCAAGGATGCGAAGCAATTTTTTTAAAAAACATTTTGCCGATGGATAAGAAGGTAAGTGAAGTGACCAAAGTACCCTTCTGTTGTTGGTATATGTGTATAATAAATAACTGATTAATTTTGATTTTAAAAAAACTTAGCGTTTTTTTCAGAAAAAATTAATAGATAAAAAGTTAATTATACCTTTTATCTATTAATGCACTTTTACGAATCACCAATTCTTTTAACTTTTTCGGAATTCTGTGTATTTGCAATAAACGATTAATGCAAATACAAATCCAAGCTCTTTAATGGTATGATGGTCCCACGAAAACAACTTAATTGACCTTTTGTTTTCCTCAAACAGAATACCAGTTAACCCGACAAGGTATGCTTTACAACTATAAACATTTCATAATTTTTGAATTATGCCAATAATGTTATAATGATATTATAGGTAATTCAAACTAAAATTATGCATAACTAAAAATCATGCATATATATAATAACAAAAAATTTTATGATGAAGTAAGATTTTTAGTTTCTGGTTACAAAATAAAAAAATATTATGGTGACAAAATTTTTAAGATTGTTCTATATTAAAGTTTAAAACTTAATTTTTGTAAATTGAATATTTAATCATTGTTTATAAATTCTTTTTTTTAAGTCATGCCATCATAAGTCATTTTACACTTAAACAGTTAAATACTAAACAACTAATTTTACTAAACATATTTAATAAACAACTAACGTTATCCACTGGTCAAATCAACTAAAATAATCAGCTGTTGGCTAATCACTGTTAGAATCAGCTAATAGCTAATGCAATTCACTAAATGTCAAACAGGGCCAAAGTCCAAATTATTGCTCCAATAACTAGAGATATTATTTGAAGATTATAAATTCTAGTAATCAACTGCGAATCAACATGTGGTCAGGTGGTTGCAGAAATGGAAGCGCGCCAGTCTAAAATGTATAGGTCCAACTGTGACATCTCGTTTCCATAATAAGGGTTAGAACTTTAGATTTATGTAATTAAGAAATAGTAATAAGAGATTAGAAAAATGCATTTCATACTCATGTATAATGTTAGCATACACACACGTGAATTTGATTATTGCACATATTACAATGAATTGTTCATGCAGTCATTTGACATTTTCGAGTATAAGTAATTGTTTTAATGTGATTACAATGTGAATTGAGGATTATGTGTCTTAAAAATTGAGTTGGTGTATATAAGTAGTGAATTAGAATCTTTGGTGAAATATGATAATTTTCTGAAATTAAGGGCATTTTTGAACTAAGAAAAATGTCAAGTGGCAGAATAATTAATTAATGGTAGT
>JANKOE010000007.1:14940186-14959990 GCA_026284465.1 Erythroxylum citrifolium | reverse complement strand
ATATTTTGATATTAATGAAAGATATTCATGTTTTATTGTGTCTTGCCAATGATTGTTCCAAAAGTTACTTTGCATTGCTGTTTTTGCAACTTTCCATAAGGGTAGTCTTTGTGTGTTCTAGTTTGAGGCCAATTTCTGAACTTATATAGGCTAAATTGGATTAGGTAGCCTTCTTGAAAGTTGTAGAGAAAGTTCATAGCTTTCCAACGATGTATAGTATGCCATCTTTGGATGTGGGAATTGAAAGATATGAATTTTTGAAGGTTGTATGCTGTCTGGGATGACAATTTCGGGACAGAAGTTGTGCTTGGGTTTTTGACCCTCATGGAGGTAGAATTTGTTATTAGGTCTTCATGAAAGTTGTAGCTTATGTTTTTACCTTTCCATTGATATAAATTATGACATTTTTGAACAATGGAGTAGAGACTTATGATGTTTAGAAGTTCTGTTATTGTTTAGGATGACGTTTATTTGATAGATAATTTGAGGGAGTTCTTGACTCCTTTAGAGGCCAATTTGGTTTTTAAGTCATTCAGGGAAGTTGTAGAGCTTTCTTTTACCTTTCCATTGATACTAAGTTTGTACAATTTGTAGTTCTAAGGAAGAAGTTATGAATTGTGGAAGTTGGAATGTCGGAAGAAGAAAGACCAGAGTTTCCCAGTCGATCACTGTAGTCGACTTAGTCAACTAATAGCCTTCGACTAGTCGACTAATTGTCATATTTTTCTTACTTACATTAGTCGACTAATAGTTTTTGACTAGTCAACTATTTTCATGTTTTCCCTGACCCGACTTCTCTCCACTGTTTTTCTTATAACTTTTCCGTCCGACCTCCGATTGACCTGATTTTTGAAGCGTTGGATTCCTAAGACTTTCCTCTACCTCTCCACAAAAATCTATAGCTTTTGAGATAAGATGAATTGGATCAAAGTCAGAGGATCGGTTGAAAAATTCTGAACATATTTCAGTAATTTGGTGATATCTCGATCTGTAGAGATCCAAATGAGGTGATTCTTGGTTCTGAACAAACTAGAGGCATGGAACTACAACTTATCTGAAAGAATCAATTTTCAATGTAGGGCCCAAGACCTTAAAATTTTCATGTCTATTCAGGAGTAAGTGATTTTGGGTACTTTTGGTTGAGGTTTGGCTTGGTGGGGAACACCTCTCTTGTGGGATGCGCGTCCAGATGTCACATAGGATGTCGAGCACGTGACTCGCCGGGGTAGGGTTCCAACAGAAAATTTCCAGAAAAAAATTGTTCCACGCTAAGTAGCTGAAGATGCTTTATACTCTCTCCTTTATGCACTTTATGTTGATCAATCCAACAAACGATGATATTGTGTAAAGGATATAGGCTTTCAAATATATTGAAAACTAGAGCATAATCTCTTAAACAATGATATCATGTAAACTAGAGCATATAATAATGCACTGCTAACATGATTCATACACGATATTGGTTCATCAATTGTAACATCCCATCACCAATGTGAAGGGTAAAATAGTAATTTGGGACTAGTTGTGAGTGAGGAAACTAGTCTCGGCATGTTCATGCATAATATGGCCTCCATATACACATAAATTGTAATTTTTTTGTCAATATGATCATAGCCACTATATCGTTGTGTTGGGCTCACATTAACCTTCAATATCATAATCCTATCGGGGTATGGTTATAGATCATAAACTCTTCTCTCGATTCAACAATGAAAGCTGGTAATTCTTCCATTGTCCAGAGGTTAAAGGCCTCTCGCTTGATTCAATCGGGTTTGCTTCAAAAAGGAACCGACAGACGCAACGGAGGAAATTTTTGAACTAAGATGATAGGTCTCCAAGAAAAGTTCTGATGTGTTGTCTTCTTTCAAAAAAAATTATAAATAAATAGTGAGTCAAAAGTGAATATTGGAGTTACCTCCATAGCAAAGACTCAAGTATAAGAGTGAGCAAAGGCTATTGGGAGTGTATATATCTTATGATGATGTAAAGTGTCCACCTATTTAAGAGGATTTCAGCAAGTCGAGGAGACATTCTTATTAATGAGAGGTGAATTTCGGTCTACATCATAATCTGTGTAAATATGTTCGGGAACCACAAATTATATCTGATGAAGGGGTTTCCAACACAGGAAGTTATGTTTGTAGATACATTGAAATGTGGGGAGCAACAGGTATGAATGAACAGACATTAGAATAAGTCCATGTGGAATCCTTGGGATATTTAACGAACTGCTGAAATCCGTTGAGAAAAAGGTAGTTCAATGACAAATTGAGGATAGCATGTAGTAATACGCCCATGGCCTAACGGGTATCTTCTTGGTCCTAAAAAATATGTTGCAATGTTGGGTGAAAGAAGAGGTCGGGATCAGTTTGCGTCTGTATTAGTGTCTAATAAAATTGTACTTTTTTAAATTTTTGTACAAATGATTAAGTCAATTTGTAAAGTCAACAGATCGGTGATTATGTATGTTAATGATTTTCCGCATAGTGTATGTTTTTGTTTTAAAAACAAAATTTTTATACTGAGTTTTGACTGAGTGATGTAGCACGCCACCCTCGCAGGGCACAGACTCGGATATCACCATCGGTGTCGGGTTCGGGTCACGCAGGAGTGGGGTGTTACATCAACTGTATCCCTCTTTATGTTCTTTCTGATATAATCTATTAATCACTATTCACCCCTTTTCAAGAGATGCATTTAGTTATATTAACTTTGTAGATGGCTTTTTTGCTTGTAATTTAATGATTTTACTTTTGGGTTCCATCTCACATGATGCTAGGTATAACAAAGAATGAAGAAGCACCACCTACACCACATCGTCCTCTTTCTCCAATAGGTGATGCATGTTCACGGATGGATCTCACAATTATTCATCAAATTTTGGTAATGGTGCATTACAAAGAAGATGAAGGAACAAGTTAGGTGATTAAATGCTCATTGGTATGTTGCTATTCTTATTACCAATCCTTTTCTTTATCCTCATACTAAACTGTCGTACAATTATCTTTCCAAAGAATGTACTCAACAAATAAGGGATATGTTGGATATTAGAAAGTGTGGAGACGTAACTTTCCGTGAAAAAGATTTTAAAACTGCAACAAATGTTATTCTCAGGCAGGTAGCCCAAGTTCTACATTTTGTATTGTTCATGCTCTCCTATCCAAAACTTAAAGGGATTTTATATCATAATCATAATCTGAGTGAAGTTTATAGCATGTGAGGGATATCAATGTGAGTTGTAATGATCTGCTTGGCCCTTAAATATGCCTTTTCCACTAGCTCCCTAACTTCTGAATCCACCATATCTACAATTGCCATTGATTCTTGTATATCGAACACTAACATTTAACGAACAAATTAAAATTTCATCAAACAATTATTAAAGGATTTCATATAATCATAACCACTTTCTACTCCGTTTCAGTGAATTTTATAGCAAAAATTGGTTCATGGATGATCTATGACTGACTTTCGACCAAATGCAACAACCATTTGGTTCTTTAAGTAGCTTTTGTTGTACAATGTAGACTCTAAACTCTCCTCACTTGGAGAAAAAAATGTAAGACCACTGATTTGGCCAGGATATGATTGATATCTTGGCCACAAGATCATATTCGGGCATTAAAGCACCATCCAAAGCATGTCCAGCCTCTTTAGATAATGAAACAAAATGGTTCTGATGGTTGAGACTTTTGGTAATGCAATTAGCCCTACTAGATCTATCATTCTTCCCTTGACGTGGGTTTTGTAGATCTATAAGCTTTAACTTCATAATGCGACTAGCAATATAAACCTGAGAAAAATCTCTCCTACCAGTGAATTTAAGATCACGAGGGGATGTAGTTTGAAAATTCCTATAATCACATATTGCCCACTCACATAAGAAGAAATCAAAGCAAACAAATGACAAGCTTAAACAAAATACGATGAGGGAGGGTAAGAGGAATCAGGGATGGTCGGAGAAATTTCAAAGAAAGAGTAATCAAAATGATGAAGGATATCATTTTGTTTACCAATAATCTAATCCCTCTGCTTAACAAAAATGTCGGGTTAAGGTTTGTGTAGCACCGTACTCTCATAGGTCATATTCCCGAACAAACTGACGGTATTCGAGAATACACTCTACAAGGGTAGTGTACTAGGATAGTCAATCAATCATAACCATTAAAAAAATTTCACACCACATGTATATTTCAAAAAACCAATAATCAATTTCGACCCATTTTATTCATAAATATTTTCAATTACAAGTGTTACAACCATTATATATATCATCAGAAATTCAGTAGTCACTTAGGCCTATTACAGATACAAAATACTTTTAGTCATAATGTCATTACATAACAGAATTATTCAGATACACGTGGTACAATAATTGTAGAATACATTCTGTAATACAAAAGAAATAATAGAAAAATCTATGCAGACGCGAACTGATCTCGACTTCTATCTCTTACTCGAATGCAGTAGCTAGACTCCAATTTGTCTAACTGGAGATCTTCTCTAAGCCTGAAAAGTGTTGCAAATATTGGGTTGAGTTTTACGAACTCAGTTAGTAGACCATCCTCGATGGCTCACTCAATCATATAACACATCAATTCATATACTCACAAAATTCACATTACTTCATCAATTCAACATGTTGAGTCACATACATTTCATATTCACTTAAATCATATTTCACATTCAAAAATCATTCAAACTATTTATTTCAATCATTTAAATCATACATATCATATGCATATGCAATGTTTATGAGACTCACTTTCAATTGTTATTGTTATGACCGAGTGCCCATAACTGTCCTGTGTCCATTGTGGATATTGGGCTCATTAATAACTATCCCTTATTCGTTGGGGATACAGGGCTCATTTTACATAGTGAGTCAGAGGCTCTTACCACATTATGAGCTTTAAGCTGTTTTTCACTTTCTGAGTTTTAAGCTCTTTTTCGGTGGCTACTCCGGTCACAGCAACCTTTATATTGTTATGTGTTTATGTAATCAAATGTATCACATTCGCATATATTCTACTAGTCACTTGATTGCAGTTTCACATTCAAATTCACATTTATCATTAGACCTTATTATGGCATTCAACTATAATGTTGAGTATCACTTATTCATTCAAATTCACATTCAAGGAGCACTTTCAATGATTTTTACATGCATCAAATGCCTCAAACATTTATTGTCCGAAATAAACATATTCACTTCAATCATATGAGTAGTAATTCAATACAGAAGTTTAAAATAAAATAAACAATAAAAAATGAGACCATCTAGGTCGACTCATAGTATGCTCAAGTTTAACATTTGCTTCTAAGATCCGGAAATGCATGGATGCTAACATTCTATCCTGTGTATCCACATCATGCAATTCATACATTGTACACACATTACTAATTGCAAAATCACGTAAACATTCAATCGTACACATATGTATATGTGTTATGTATAATGCATGCTGAATTTGACTATTCCGGGTATGTTTCCTTAATCACGTCTCTTGGTAATTCAAATCTAATCATTTCTATGTGTCTAGCTTATTCTTAGGTTTACACCTCAAGAACACTTGGTTATTCTAATATCATAATTCAATTACTCATCATTTCTTTTCTAGCATTATATGCTCTCATAATATCCAATTCTCATTCACCTTTACTTAACACATATTACTCAACTCCTTTGAATCATAAATACAATCATATGAACATTTTCATTACCATTATACTCATGCATTTGGTACTTTGATATCAACAATTCATGCACTAAGTTATAACCTCAATTATCACCTCATACATATCACATATTTAGTCACTTAATCCAAGCATTATAGGTTTTCTTAAAACATATTTTCGGGTCATTTTTGCACGGCCATTTTGACAAGGAAAATGAAGTATTTAGGTAATACATTCTCTAAAAAAATGTTCCTATATGTTTCCTATATGTTTTAAGTTTCTAACGACATCAAGTTCACACAATTTGGTTCAGTATTCTGCAATTTATACACAAAATACTTCAGACTATACTCACACCATAGCAGTACACAATACTCAACTTTAATCCAAATTTTGTAACTCTGAGATAGAATTAAAATTCAATTACTTTATAAAAATATAGACGTATGTCTCTAGTTTAATATAAAATTAAAATCATCCCATTTGGATGTCTACAGATCAAGATATGTCCAAAATACAGATGTTTGTTCAATGAAAACACTCCATTTAACATATTCCAGCACACTTCATCTTTTTCATCCTTATTCTTCTCCTTTGCTTAGTCACGATCGTGCTAATACCCATCACTCATAGGGGTGCACGATCGTGCAATAACAAAATTGTGACAGACGAACTTGCTAAAATTAACGGGCTTTTAATATCACTATCACACTAATTCTTCCCATTGTAGCATCAAACTCATTTTAACTCATCTCTATAGTGCTCAAAGAGATCCACGTTAATACACCAAGAAAATAGAACATAAAACCCATCCATTTATCTATCAAATTGCTGCACAAGTTCTACATCATTTCAGTGATCATTCTAACTCAAAATCATCTCAACAACAACTTATGAAATATTGATCATCATATATGTAAAAGCAAGAGATGAATATCCCTAGGTTTTCTCATTCATGTTTCAGCATATACATATTACCATTTAATGATCATTTGACGTTTAACTATCATCAAACATGTTTTATGTAACAAATCAGGAACAATAATGCTTCAGACTTACTTGTTTACTCCAAGATCTTCGAATAACACTCTTAACCCTAGCTTCTCCAGTATTATTCGATCATAAACATTCAAAGGTGGTAGGGTTGGGTCAAAGAAGAAAACAAAACAATAGTAGCAAATGAAAGGTGAAAGTAAGCTTCAATGTGGATGGGGTGAGAAGTGAGTATCGAGGATGAAGACAAATAAGGAAGATGATGAACAAAATGACGTGAGCATTTAACAATTGAAAGACAAAGAAAAGAAAATGATCTTTCACTTTGAACATTTTCGTGGGTTAGTAAAATAACGTGGTGGGTGTCATGACAAGTGTCATGACAACTTCCACTTAAAGATTAAAGGTTAAATTGGGTATTTATTAAAGCTAACATATGATTTTTTTATCAGTCAAATTGTCCCTCAATTTCTAATCCAAGTGTCTCCTAATTTTCAATGATACTTGTCATTAAATCTTAATGACTCTTATCAATAATTTCTACTGCCATTTGACACTTAATTCTACTACTATTTATCAATTGTTCTACCACTTAGCATTTTTCTTATTCCAAAAAAACTCATAATTATCATAAATTTCCCATATCTAAATCACTAATTGTACACACTAACTTGATTTTTAAGACACATAATCCGCAATTCACATTATAATCACATTAAATATTAATTATACCCAAAGAATGTCAAATGAGTGCATGTACAATCATTAAGATGTGTGCAAAACAATCAAATTCACGTGTATGAATGTTATATTATGCATGAATATGAAATACATTTTTCTAATCTCTCATTGCTATTTTTCATTTACGGAAATCTAGAGTTCTAACCCTTAGTATGGAAATGGGGTGTTATAGTTTATTTAACATTTAATAAAAAATGTGGGTCCCACTTTTAATAATAAAATTAATATTTTCTTTTACTTAATTAAAATATGGGTTCTATCTTACCACGTCAATGCTTAAGTGGCACATGGATCCATTCATTTTAATTAAAAAATGTTTTTCAAATGCCAAGTCAGTGCTGACCTGACACTTAACATAATCGTTTGAATTTTCCGTTAAGGTGGGGTTAAACTTTGACATTTTTCAAATGTTAGGGTTAGAATTGTTAACATTCGAATGAGGGTCATACATGTTGATTAGTGCAAAACTTATGGTCAAGAGTGACCCTTTTGCCACACAATTAATTGAATCTATTACTAATGATAGAGAACTAATCTGATTGAACTCAAAATATTAATTTCATCTTCTATGTCTAATTGAAATATTGCGTGATAAAATGATTGAATTATACGAAAAATTATACAAAAAGAGATTAATTAAAAATCACTTTGACATTCCTAAATATTTAATTAGTTATGGTACATTGCTAGATGCAAAAACTTGATATATAGATATAAATAATTTAATTAGAGAATTAAAGATGCACTAAAGAGTTTAATTTATCTAATCATAAATATAATTTATGATTATAATTTTTATTCATTACTAACATATTGAGAACATAATGGCTCACACACAAAGAATAAATTGAAGAAAGAAAATTGTGTTTTAATCAAGTTAGACTTAATTGTAAAGGTTGAGAAACTTTATAATTAAATATAAGATTAATAAATAAAAACTAATATAAGATATTAGATCTTATTTTGTCCTAATTGGTATTTAATTAAAATTTTATTTTAGTTGAATTACTAAAAGATCTCAAAGCTATTATAAATAAACTTATGCACCAAAAGAACTAAAACTTTTAATCTAGTTTCTACGTAACAATTGTAGAGATCTCTCAACAC
This sequence comes from Erythroxylum citrifolium, assembly GCA_026284465.1. Classification (NCBI taxonomy): domain Eukaryota; kingdom Viridiplantae; phylum Streptophyta; class Magnoliopsida; order Malpighiales; family Erythroxylaceae; genus Erythroxylum; species Erythroxylum citrifolium. Next base: position 14,951,470 of record JANKOE010000007.1, on the reverse strand, counting down.
GTGCTGTGATTACTATTAGAAGCTGAATACATGTGCAGCTATAATAATTGGGATAAACTAATTTTAAAAATAATTAGAAGAAAATAATAAGAAAATGATCAAATTTCTTAATAAGTTACGAATTAAGATTTATGATTTATATATTAATCATATTGTAAATTTTAAATGATATTAGTTTTCAAAAAATTAAATGTAAAGTATTCATATTTAGTCTTAATTTTCCAACACATAATTCATTGTTAAAATCGAGAAGCCGACTACCATAACATATAATTGTCAAGGTTCTAAAGTTGATTGCATCAAAAAAAGATTCCAAAGTTAAGCTTGCGAAGATGTGTCCGGACCGGGACAAACACTAGAGTTAAGAAACACAGAACTATGAAAGTGATTTAGTAAGAGAATTTCCTGAGATTGGATCCTTCTTTAGCAACCAATATTATTGTTTGTCCTTTATTAAAACCCTTGAAGGAGATGTCGTCCTTCTTTTTTTTCATTCATGCGCATTTTCCCCTGCAAAAGATGTTGGAATGGTGACAAAGAATGAAGCCCCCTGCAAGGCAAAAACCTGGAAACTATACGACACTATCTGACGCCTGGCAGACACGAAGCTTTTTAGGTTTTGATGATGCGTTACTTCACGGGATAGTTTATTGAGCCCTCTCGCTTGACTGATCAATCTTTTCATATTATTGTACTCTTCCCATGTTAGAGCTCGTTTGGATTCCTCGGGTTTGGAAAAGTAGCAATTACTGGAGATGCGGTTGACGGTTCTAATCAATTATCAATCACCTAGAGAAGCTCAGAACATGTTTACCCCGGAAAGGTTTATGCTAACAAACAGCGTTTAGAACTTTTAATAGTCCAGCCAATGCCCCTTTTAGGGTCTTTTACCAAATAAAAATTTGTTCCACTACCAATAATGTCAGAAGAAGAAGAGAAGCCAGTGAGCAATAAACTAAAAGGAATATTTGATTATTTATCTTAGCCCCTGTATTTATCATGTAGGGGAAAAAAATGGGCAAATCACATAAAAGAGCTCTTGTGATATACCTGATTATTTATCTTAGTCCCTGTGTTTTTAATTCGTTCACCTTAGCTTCTGTGTTTTTTATTCTCATTCAAGATACCCTAATTGGACTATTTCAAGGGCAAATTTGTTCGAAAATATCCAATTGGGGTATCTTGAATGAGAATAAAAAACACATAGGCTAAGGTGAACGAATTAAAAACACAATAGCTAAGATGAATAATCAAGTATATCACATAGACTCTTTTATATGATTTGCAAAAAAAATATTACAACTATTAGACTAGTAGAGATTAGATTAAAATAACGCCTTGTCAGATAGGGGAAGGTGAGACTTTAGATTTAACTTCATCTCTGTACGTGAACCTCAAAGATTAAACAAAATTGTTTCTTCCTCTACGGATGAAATTTAGACGTCTGACGTCTCATCACTGAGTCAAATGTTTTGGAGATTTTTTTAATACAATATTAGTGCCCATCATTTCTTTGTGAGTTCATCGACAAAAGATGATCATTGCTTCAGATAACAGCAACTGGGAGTCTCCGTCTAAGTTTATTCGGCTTTACACCAAAGCAAGCTTGGTTTTCTCCGCGTAAGCCACACGTAATTGTTCAACTAGAATATGGATTTTACTTCTAAAATCCTCATCTTACGATGAAGATTAGTTTAACGGTTGTATAAGTGATTTGGTGCGATTCTATCTTTAAGGTGTCTTTCGGATAGCTCAATAGTATCAGAGCTATCAGGTTTTGAGTTGGGTCACCCACGTCACAAGTTCAATTCCCCAAATGTTACAGAAATTGCTCATAGGTTACTTCGCCAGAGTTGGCAAATAAAGCGTGGTAGAATAAGGTTTGAAGTACTTCCCCAACAAGCTATAACTTTTGGGATCGGTGGTATTAGAGCCACCAAGTTTCGACCTGAGTCACCTCACGTCGTAAATTCGAATCCTCGAAAAATAACGGGATCTAGCTTATAGGCCATTGTGTCAATATGACTAAACATTGCATCATCAGAGTATGCGCAAGTGAAAGCCGTGGTGGTTGTATAAGTGATTTGGTGCGCTTATACCTTTAAGGCATCTTTTGGGTAGCTCAATGGTATCAGAACCATCTTTCGTGTCTTGACCGACGATAATATTGTCTCTTGATAAGAGTGAGTAGGGAGAGAGCTCAATAGTGATGGAAACACTACCCAATGACCCTATTCATTTGTCTTCAACTTTATCTATGTCTAGTTTACTTTCTAGTATAAAGTGTGTGTTATTTAATCGTATAGAAAATCTAATAGACATAACCCATGTTCCTATAGAAAACAGTGTTTGTGAGTGTTCTTTATCTTTGTTGAGTCAGTACAGTATTTATTCTTATAATCGTTCTCAGACGAGAAGTATTCGTACTATATTGTCTACATCTAGACCAAAAGTAAAAGAAATCATTCAAAGTTCTAGATTGAAACAGTGTGACCTCAGATCTATAACCGTAGAACAATAAGTAAAGCTTGAAATTTCTAAGGAGCTGATCTCTCTCTAGAGGGAGCACAATCATGCACATCCTTATGTTGGAGCTATACGTCTTGTTCTTACACTTTATGGAAGAAAGGAAATACCTGCCATAGCGAGGATATCTCTTCTTGACGCTGCCTATACAACGTACCATAATGTTTTGATTGGTACCTTGTTGACAACGCTCAATAATGGAAGTGTCATTCTGACAATAACACCTAATTTCAACATCAGGTTGGATAATCCCCACTTTGTCTGAATGTCTGCAAGTTCAGATCCAGATCACTGGAGCAAATTAAGATTCTACAACCATCATGGCTACCTTACATCACCAGATGATTTATCGTCTACAGAATTATGCTTTGGACCTCAACTTTCCAAATTCTACTCCGAATGCTCTTTACATGGTTGCTGATCGTTCCAATGATCAGACTACTATCATCTAGATCCCGAAGTAACTACCAGAATAGGAGCTTGAAAAGTTGATGCCTACTTAATGGATCACAAATTACTAAAAAATGTTCCACGTGCCTCATCGACACTCTTTTCACACAATAATTCCTCCGAATCTGAAAACCTTAAAAGATGGAATGGTGAAGTCCATCTATGTAAAGCCTAACGAGGATCCATATGGACCTTCTACATCAGGATCTGTCTTTATGATCTAGCCCGTATTTTCTCATACGGGAGGTAAATTTAGTCCTCCTATCCATTATTTCAAATCTAATGGAGATCCAGTTTATGTCAGTCATCATTGTGGACATTTTATATGGGATGTCGACCCATCTATGTGTGAACTCGATTGTGAAGTCTATCTCAATTCTGAGTCAGATAGTAATGATGATAATGAGCAGTATGCTAGAAGGAGAAGGAAGAAGAAAAAGCCAAAACCTCGTTGTATGCCTTCTCAACAGTATCATCCATATAAGGATGATCTAGATCTAGATGATTCCAGCAAATTTGTTGGTGTACAAACAGAAAGATTCAGACTCAGATCTCTTCGTGAGATGCTGGAATCTTCTATTTGTCAATCTAAGCTAACAGTTCCTGTTATGACTCCTACTCCTATACCTTGCATGATGGTTAAGCCATATGAGGAAGACTTTCCTTCTTTATACAGGAGTACTGATGGAACAACAAGGGTTATTTCTAGCCCTTATATTCGAGCTATAGGAATCACTTCGTAAGGAACACTTGTCTCAAATCCTTATAATAAAATACTTAATTAGCAAACATCAAATGCAGTAGCACAAAACAAAATTCTTCGAAGAATTGATTCTAAGCTTGTTGGAATAAGTTAATAGACTCATGCTACTCAATATAAAGTCTACATTGTCTCAAAGAAGATCCAACAAATTTATTAGTCTTATAAAGCTCAGATCCAACAATTTGATGTTGATCTTTGACATTACATTGCTACACATTATATTGTACCTGATTTAGACACCAAAGTTAGAGAAATCAAGAAGATACAAGGAATTGTACAACAAATGGAAGCTGATATGCAATATTCACAATGTAAAAATGTATATGGCTCATCTTCTTCAGTATTTCCAAATGTATAACCAGTATACATGTCTCCTATGTATCAAACGTATCCAGAAGAAGCTGACTATTCAAAGGTCTTTAAGTTTAACTATCCTTTGATTAGACAGTATATTCATCCTTAGGCAGTAAACCTAAGAAATCAAAGTCAAAGCCAAAACTTGAACCAGTTCTTGAGCCATCACCTTCGTTCATTAAACCTGAACTAGTTAATCAGTATAGTAAACTGTTACAGATCCATACACCTCCTTGTTCTCTGCCGAAGTCTCAACCGTCAACCTCTACTAGGAAGGATAAAGCGCCTTAGGTAGAGTTCATCGGAACTCTTGCATCTACATTTGATATAGAAGATTCATCTACTCAATCAGATAATGCAGAAGCTTGTTCTGAAGCCTTTGTCCCAACATCTGAAGTCTCTGCAACAATCTCTGAGTCATCATCTGAACAGATCTCTAAACCATGCCCAAATATTCTCATTGGTATGGATACATACAGTAAAGCCTCACCTTTACAGATCCTACCCACAGACTTCAGGTATTGATCATTTTTCAATTTTTAAACTGACATAAAAAATGTGTTTGAACTTTCTCAAGTTCCTACACTATATGCATTGCTAAGAGATAAACAGTTATAATATTGTCCTAAATCACATGTAGAGTTTGCTCACCAATATCCTCTGTGAACAAATGCTGGCTTTTTCATAAGTCTACCTTTCAAAAAGAATGAGGATATCAATCCCACAAATGCCACACATCTAGGGATGAACCCTGATGATCTAAAGCTTGCACAAGATTAGTGTGCTATCCTTCTGAAGCAAGGATTGATTGAGCCACAAAATCATACTAGGCTTACCAGACGCTTTTATGTCAAAAAACGTTCAGAGAAAAAGTGTGGAAAAAAAGAATAGTAATTGACTACAAGCCTCTGAATGCATTCCTGTAAGATGACAAGTTTCCTCTTCCAAAGGTCAGTACTTAGGTACTATTTTTCAAAGAAGTTGTTATCTTTTCCAAGTTTGGTCTTAAAGTAGGATTTTTGGTAACTAGGTATTCACCCAATTAAGGGATACAATACTGCATTCTACATTCCCAATGCACAGTACCAATGGACTTTTATGCCATTTGGGCTTAAAGTCGCCCTATCATTATTTCAAAGAACAATGAACAAGATCTATGAGCCTATCCTCTACAGTGCAATCGTGTACATCGATGACATTCCCCTATGTATTATGCAACAATTCTTGGATCTTACTAAACAGTATGGTATTATGCTTTTAGCTTCGAAAAGCATCATTGGCACTAAAGAAATTGAATTTCTAGGTAGGCATTTCAAAGATGGATTCTACCAGCCTGATCTACATATTGCACAAGAGCTGTTACATTTTCCTGACGAACATCTCACTATGAAACAGATACAACAATTCCTTGGGATTGTTAATTACATCTGTGAGTTCATACCATATGTGACAGCTCATTTTTCATGTTTATTCAAGCTACTAAAATGGAATTCACCTTGGCCTCCTGATAGATAGAATCCATCTTGGCCTCCTAATATTTTCCCTTCCTTTTGTCATTATAAATATCCTCTTCAGCCAAGTATCATTACAAATATTTCATCTTTTAAAGTTTTTTGCTATCAAGTTTTTATGGCTAGTCAACCTCTCTTTGCCTTTACAAAGAAATCTTTTCCTCCTATTACTAGTATACCCACTAGTGTTGTTGAAGTTGCCTTACTTGCTTGTATGAGTTTGTTTTATTATTTGTATCAGTTTCTTCGTGAACATAACTCTCTTGGAAGTCCCACAATATTCAACCTCAAAGCGCCTTATCTTAATGTGACTTTTCTCCATGATCCTCTTTGTGAAAACACATTGTGGTATCTTTGGACACTATCTGCCCTTTATGCTTGTGCTGTCACTATATCTCCTCTTCAACTCTATCAACATCTCTGTGACATAAACAATGGAAGCTCCTTGTTATGGATATTCTTGGAATGGTTTCAACCATTTTCTAAATGGTAAATTGATATGTCATAAATTCTGACTCACCATCATTTTTGGAATACTGCCTTAACTGATCATAATGTTTATGTCATCTATATTTTACATCGAACCTACTATATGAGTTCTTCTGGACATTTTTGTACTCTAAATCATCTTTAACATTGGCGAACTACACTTGATTGGTCTACAAAAGGCACACAATTAATGAACGAATTACACTCCTTTTTGGATCAACTCAATCAATTCCTAAGCAATCCTCCTTCTACTATCTTCACATCCCTTGGTCCACATTTTGGAGACATTGCTTTTCTCACACCACGTATTACTCCATCGCCTTCTCAATGGACATCGATATCCTCTTCTGATGTTATCAACCTTCGCGCTGGTCAAGTACGTTGTCCACCATATCACTATTCCACAACTTCAAGCCCTATTTAGGAGTCTACTTCTATTTTTAGCCCAGGATTTTCTACTTGAACTCTTACTAATCTCAGTCCACTTCTTGAGCAGATTGATGGTGACTTGTCCCTAACAGATGTTTGTGGCACTAATCTCACTTTATCTTTTTAAAAGTGGGACTCGTCATTTTAGGAGTTTACTTTTGCTTTTGAGTTTTTTTTGATGAAAAGAGAATCTTTGTGACCAACAAACTATTGTACAAGATTCCATCTTATCATCATACTGTTTTCCTTTTAGAAAGTTCTTTACTTTTTCAAAGTAGCGTTATTAAAGGTGTGATGATTATACTTTAAAGTTACTTTCTTTTCTAAAGTTATAATGAGTGTCTCTTGAGAGATTTACTTTTCTATCCTTACTTTGCCTATAGAAGCAAGGCTCCTCTTTCATTGTAAGCAGACTTAGAATTAGATTTGAAGAAGTTTAATGAAGTTTGATTTGAGTGTTTCTATTTTCTCTAAGTTCTCCCTTTCCTGAAAGCTTAAATCTTGAATGATGTTACTATCTGTCTTAGTATAGAGACAAGTATGCTCTACACTTATTTCTTCTGAAAATCTTGTATATCAGAAAGTCTAAGATAGTCCGTAACTGCTTTTAAAACAATTCCACTTTGAGATTAGAGTTTAACGAGAAAAAGAGTGTAGGTACTGTTGCGACTATTATTTCAAAAGAAGAAAGAGAGTTGCGAAGAGTGTAAGGTTCCTAAAAAGAAAGCTGAGAGTTGTGTGTCCGTAGAGAGAAGGGCTTTGTTGTCTTGTCAATCATTCTTGAAACTTATCAATATTTACAAAAATTTTCATATTATTTCACAATAGTACTTTAGTAGCTTACGATCTAACTTTAATTAGTCAATAGTCCTCTCAAATAAGTTATTTTAGCCAGCTGTTTATTGTACTTTTTCTGTGTTCGCTTATGAGTGCCAGTGTGGTATAATATGGGATAAAGGCAAATAAGAGTATTAGGAGATAGTGACATTCTTGGCTAAAACAACAGATAAGAATTGACAAAAGCTCACTTATGGCTCCTCATCGTGGAAACACTAGTGTGGTTGCTTAATGACATCAGAGAGACACAGTTCCTTTATTTCAGATAAAGCTGGCATGATGGTCCCTAATGCATAAATGGCCAAGTTAGGCCTTCGACAGAACATTTTATTCTAGGACGGATGACAAACTCAACCTGACTGGGGAACATCGGCGATTCGTTTGGTAGGATATGGTAAACCAAATCTGTCAAAGTAATTTCAGACCATTCAACGCCAGTCTTCCATTGCAGTCTTTTCGACTTGTTCAGTCATCTTGTTACTAAATTAGTTTCTTTAGAACACTAAAACCTAGTGTAAGTGTTGAGCATTGTTTTCTTCGACATCACTGTTACTTTCCAGTGCATACCGTATCTTAGGCATCAATTGCTCAATGACAGACATAAAATATCCCCATGTACTTAAAGTTGGCATGCATATCGAGGTTAATGGCTAGATCCTGTAAGGAACAAGACCAACCATGATTCAAATTCCTGGCAAAAGCATCACTCAATAGTCACTCGTACGCTTTCACTTTATAGACACTGTCGAAGTCCGCAGCTTCACTTTTGTCTCCTTTTTGCGTTGCAAGAGGCAAGACCCAATTCTTAGTTTACACATTCTAACGATTGCCATCACTTCGCGTGATTACCTGCACGCCAAATACTCTCTCTCTCTCTCTCTCCCTCCCCCCTAACAGTAACACATAAAAAGTGGTCAAAATTCGAACGAAAAACGAATAAAGGAACGACAAAATGTAAAACTTTACCTTTACTTTTCCTGTATTCATACATGCCACTGTTTTATGCGATTGTATGCTAGAGGCTGATACAGAGAGTAAAATTGATGACCTCTAAAATTATCTTCTACTTTATCAACATTAAAATTAATTAATATATTTCGTAACAATTACTATTCCATAAGTTAACATATTGTATTGTTAAATGTGTACAACAAGCTCTCCGTACAAAAAAGAATTTAATGTGTAATCTTATATATTACATTGAAAAACTATTATATTTTTATTGTTATTGTTGATTTATATCCTACAATTAATCGTATGTTTGTATTTTAGTAAAATAATTATTTAAAAGCTTTATGATAAGTATAAATTATAGTGTGTTTTTATACATTAGAGTGTGTTTTGAGTATTTTCTTAAAGTGATAATCTATGTTTAAGACTTAGATTTATGCACTTATTAGTGATTTTGTTTTTTGTTTTGCTTGATTGTTGTTAGTTAGGACAAGAATGTGAATTTAATTGTATGCTTTATGAGATGTTTAACATGTTTGATGATGAGTAGAGGCAAAAAAGTTAAAGAAAAGATGAAGGAGCTAGAGAACTAAGTTGGGTCACGAACGTGCAGCTGCACGATTGCGCATAAGGGTAGCAGGAGCTTTGGTGAAACCTTTTTCAAGATTGTGCATAGCATGCATGATCATGAAAGCAAGGATGTGCAGGAAGCTGTGGTACATGATTGTGCAAATGCCAAAATTTCAAGTTGCGAGATTTTTGTATTTTTAGTGATTTAGAGCTATGTTTGGAACAAAAAAGTGTAAAAACCCTAAAAAGAGACCTAGGAGGATTAAAAAGTATAAAAGGAAAAAAAACACCAAAAGAGGCGGCTGGAAACAGAAAAGAAGAGATCAAAGATACCAAACTCCTAAATAACACAAGTTGCATAGTTTTCCAGTACAAGGAAAAAGAAGAGAAGACATTCATAATTCAAAACTCTACTCTTTTCTTTTCATTCCTTGTTCTTGAATGTTAACGATGAATCAATTGAAATATATGTTGGATATAGATTGCTAAACTTCCTTTAAGGATTACTGTTGAATTATTTGTTAATACATTCTTGATTTAATAAATATTCTTTGTGATGTTCATTGTTTTATATTCAATTTCAATTGAAAGATTATGTTGAATCATCTATGTTGTGTTATGTAGCAAGAGCTGGTACCATAATAGACCTATAAACATTTAGTTAATAGGTACTTGAAGAGAGATCTTAATTGTTTGTTAGTTACCCATAAGATTGCTTCAAATCCAATTAGATAGTTAGGAGGAGTTTTGATAGATCAAGAGCTCACAATTCAATTTCTATCTATTTAAGTAGATTGCTTGGTTAGATCTTAAGAGAGGGCGATCATAATTATTAAATATCTAGGGTCATGTAGTGTTAAATCAAGAAGATGAAGTGAAAACAAATAAGGATAGAAGTAATTTCTAAATTTTCATCACTGATTAATCAACTATTTCACTGTTGCTTGTTTAATTATTCAGTTATCAATTTTATATAGTTTAATTTATTTTCTCATTATATTATCATACTGTTTACCTTAAACAAAGTGTTACAAGAATTATTGATACTATAAGATATGATTCGTATACTTATGGTAAAGAAAGTTTTTAAAATAAACTTCAACACATTCTTTATCTTATACATATTCAAACACATATGATAAAATTCATAAGGTAAATATACAATGCAAATAAAATTATGATGAGATCATAGTTATAAGATTCATATTAAATTTATGTATTATTCTTAAATTGTTCCTAATCATTGGTCTATTGAGATTGGACACTAATAATGTAATAGTTGGTTTCCTAACCTATTGAGGGATTAGAGTGATGATAGTCATATGAATTGCAGTATATTAGAAAGAATTGGTACATTTGGGATATGATTTCATTTACATGCATAACATGAGCATATATGTACACATAAATGTTGATTTAGGAAAATTGCACTCAATTGACATATTCCGGAGTATGAAAGGTTTAAAATAATTATGATTTGATTGTATATTGCTTATGTCTTGAATTTTGGTTTGATGGATTACAAGTAGTAAATTTGGAATTAATTGTTACAATTCAAAATTGATGAATTAAAATGTACATTTAGTCTAGGAAAAATGTCAAGTGGCAAGATAAGTTGACACATGGAAATTTAGGATGACTAAGACTATAAAATGAGTGACATTGGCATGGAAAATTAAGTGAGAAATGGCATAGGAAATTAAGTGACAAATGGTAGTAGTGATTGAGTGACAAATGGCCTAGTATAATTATGACAACTGGCAGCTTATGGAGAGGATAAGTGACTTACTCGCATAGGTGACAAATGCCATTGTAAAGTAGTGACACCTAGCTCCTAATGAGTTAAGCTACTGTAGGGATAGTTTCTGTTATGTTCATTCTTCTTCTTTCCTTTACTCTCACCAGCAAAACACTCACACACCCTTACAACTTTTGAATTTCTCTTCAATTTTGTTCATAGTCACTTCATGATCCATACAAAAATCTGCTCAATGATAGCTATAATATGCTATCATCATTTTGCCTTTGCTAAAATCATTTTACATCCATCTTGTACTTGGATGATTTTGCATGCATGGAGAGCTAAGTTAGCTTGATCATTAAGGCAGAACTTAAGCTAAATAAGTAAGTAAAAATTTGATCTTTGCTGGATCCCGTTCCCGGAATCCAACTCTCTTGCTTACTTATGACGCCTTGAGCTTAATCGTGAAACCTGAGCGTGCGAGCCTATCACCATGAAGGGTTATAAATTTTTTTCTTAATCCATTTGAACCCTTAAAGACATCATGAATTCATCTTCATGCTCATAACGATCCCAAAATTCACTTACAATAGTTCCATAGTGTGCCCATGCTACCTAATCACCATGCTTGAACTTATTTCTCCTACGCGTACACCGAATTTG
>JANKOE010000007.1:14791414-14805365 GCA_026284465.1 Erythroxylum citrifolium | reverse complement strand
ACTAAGTTTGAATAAGGAGCATGAGAACAAATTAGTATGAAAATGGATGTTAAGATGAATAAGATGAAAAAAAAATTATATTGGGATTTCCAGTTTGATATTTTGTGTAAGAGGTTGGACATCCGGTAACGGGTTTCCAACATCATAAGGAATATGTATAAGTAGTTGGGTTTCGGAAATGGGATCCAACAATTTACTTAATTAATCTAATCATGCTTAATCATAAAAAAAAATTTCGGGGCTAACAGCATCACTGTAGAAGAAATAATATTGCATCCTATAATATCTCATATTGTATTTTCCTCTTTACGTAAATTCGTACTCTTATGAATTTAGTTGTGAAGGTATTTACCAAAGAATCTCAATCCCTATAGATAACCGAAAATTTAAAACTCACTACAATGATCTCATTGAAGTACTTCAACATTCTCAATGCTTAATTTCTACTTAGATTCAAACAATTTGAACTTTTCAAAATTTTAAATCATTTCATATAATACGTATGACTATATCATATAAAGTCATTAGTAATCTAATGAAATATAAGTATTATCCTTTTTATGAATTGTTATTCCATCCAATACATCATATCTGTAATTTAACAATTCAATACCATCATCATCTTTTCACCAAAGGTTGATTTGGCTATTCTTCAACTTAACAAGTTTCACAAATTTCATACGATTCATAATAAAAAGGATACATATATCCTAGTATGTAACTTTATGATTCTCATTGTGTTGATTTAACCAATATGGCATAAAAAGATAATCTAGGTTATCCAACTTTTTATTCTTTCCGCTGGTGTTAAGCATAAGTTTCCTTTTATCCAACATATAAAAACTATTTGTATAAATTGGATCAACTACTTTTACTTAACAATCTATTTCTAATCATACATTGAACATTACAATAATGTTGAATCTAAATTTAGTATCGTATACTCGAAAGCATGAAATAAAAATACATATGATCTCTATCATATCTCTTATAGCCAAGAAAAGTCATGCAATCATTTTTCTTCTTATGACAACTATTATCATACTATACTAAAGCCTTTTAATTGTAGTTATCAATCATGATTTAAGTAGGCTAAATTAAATGGAACAATTTCAATAAGGTACTATACCTTTTAGCCCTACTCAATGCAGCCTCTTGCATATTGCTACCATTATGCTAACATCTTACATGCCGTCTTCCAAGTTTATGAGATATTAGTCAACTCAAAATGTCAATACATTTTTCATCTATATGATTTTGACATATCTCTAAAACTTTGTCACTGAATCCTTAACATGGATTATAGCATAATAACATAATGGACATACAATTTTCTATCTAACTTTTGAGAAGTCTTCTCAAACATATCCTATATCCAAGAACTTGGGTTCACTAACTTAGTATTAACTATACTAAATAAGGTAAATTCCACTGAAAACAAATTATAAGTGTAAGAGAGACAAGTAATAAATTATATGCCACGACTGCCAAATAAGATTAGGAGTTTAATCATGCATTTAGTTACTCCCATTATTTTATTTGAAATAATAACTGTCACTATTATTCAAAAAGATTACTCTAATCTTTCTAGTAGGCTAGGATTTCATTCAAATATAGTTGATTTTGAGTTTGTTCAACAAACCAACTGGATCAAAATTAGGTAGAAAATAATTTTATCAATGACATCTCATATGACTCCTAGATCCGTTAGGTGACAACTCTTGTCAAAAACATATTTAATATGTTGTTCCTAACCTGCCTCTAAGTTGATGTGATTATGAATTAGCTCATCCAAATCACACAAATTTAGTTAAGTAGAACCCATTATCATAAGACTAAATATGTTTGGGTTATAATGGCCTTAAGTTTGCTTAACAAGCCTACAATAAACAGAACTCTAGTTTATTTTTATAATAATGGAAGACAACAATCATGTTCCTAATGTATACTTAATGTTTTAACGAGGGATTTTAATTTCATTTGCCTCATCAATCACAAAATTGTATGTAAAATATCACATATATAAAACATACAATTTAACATACATCCAATATATATATCAATCATATAATAAAGCATGCAACTTATACATTATATGCATAAAATATCAAGGTTCGTTTTATTTTAGTCATTGATCTTCATAATCTAAAATAACATTTTCAGCTCCTTGGAAAAATTAAATTAGATTAAACCCATTGATTCCTAAATAAATTAAATTCCTATTCCAAATAGAAATTTAATTTAATTTGAAAATAATTTTCATATCCAATTGGAAACTATTTCCAATTTTTCTTAACTCCTTTAAAAAAATTTAATTGAAATTTTTGAGAAATTATTCTTCGTACTTATTATAATTAGAAAAACTTCTTTCTCAAAATTATATAAGTAACACATTCTGATCCAATTAGAAACTATTTCTAATCTAATTACAAACTATTTTTCTTTAATTAGAAAAATATTTTCTAAAATTAAAAAGAAACTACTTTCAAAATTAAATAAAAACAAAAGTCCTTTATATTATTTATTTAGAGATTGATTTCTTAATAAATTAGAAAACTATTTTTAGATATATTACAGAAAGCTCCTTTTCTTTATAAATAAATGAAAACATTTTTCAAAATTTAATCAAGATAATACCCTTTCTAATAAATCAAGAAACTTATTATTTATAAATAAATAAACGATTTCTAAATAAATTAAATAATAATTCTCTAAACAAATAAATAATAAATTTAATTTATCTCAATCAAATTGAAATAAATAAGTCTAATTAAGAAACAACTTTCTTAATAATTTGATAAAATAATTTTCTTACTTTTAAGGAGTCTAATCAATTAATTTCCATCCAATTGAAGCTAATTAATAATAATTTTAGAAACTATTTGCTAATTAATATTGAGCTTATTTGGCTCTTAGATCATGAGTAACATTAATTCATTATCTTTTATAATTTAAAAGAGTTTTAAATTCAAATTTTAATTTAAAAATTAAGATAATTATGATTAAGATTGAAAATTATATTAATTTTTAATTAACTTTATAAAAGTAATTTTTAAAATTAAAATTAATTAATTGATGACTTTTTATTGGTACGCTAGAAGTCACGTGATTTAGGTAAACTCATTATAAATCTGCAGGTCAATAACTTTGATTTTTGTATTGAGCATCAAGTTTAGGAACCGGCTCTGTGTCTCTTCTTTTCCTAGAAGACAAACTACTTTGCATACGTTATCCTCCACGGTTGAAGTCTTAAAGTTAATGTTTCACATTCCTTATCGCAGAGAGTAAGGGGTTGAAGCACTCTTTGGTCCCAGTTCTTTGGAAATCTTTTGCTTTGAAGTTAAAACTTTCCCTTATATGGACCAAAGGTGATAATGGAAGCAATCTTCTTGTGACTTTCACCAGCGAGCAACTTCCTAACTTCAACTAAAGTTGTGCATATTTAGACAAGAGAGGGAAACTGAACTTTTATGTTACAATCCTTAAGATTCCTTCTGTCCTGTGAAACTTGAATTGCCTTTAAAAGAGAATTACATAAAGATGAGGCAAACGATACTACCGATTTCAGAATGAAGTTGTTTAATTAGGAAAACTAACCCCTTAATCAAGAGAAAGAGCAGGAAAGAAGGTCAAATAAATTAGCCAATGATATGGTTGATCATGGATGTGGGAATGGTAACAAAAGTTTCAAAACTTTCCTATTACAAGAAAAAGACCATTCCTTGGATAAAGACAACGCAAGGGTCGAATTAGTACAGAAGACAGCTCCTTGATTCACGAGAGAGAGAGAGAGACAGATTCTGCACCCATACAACTCATCAATGTGGCCTCCTAGGAAGGGTTTAAGGACAAGTAAAACCTCCTGTGCCAAAGGAAACTCCATCCTCTTAAACATGACTAATCTTCTTACCAGTCTCATCTCTACGTAACATCCCTCGTCTCAGTCGTTAATTTTCGGCGTCTTTCTTAGTTGCTAACTCATTCTGTTCATGGAAGCAAGCATCAGTAGTGGTGGTCTTGCTGAACCTGCAAGTGCAGCTGGTGATCTTAGTAATAATAAACATCACAACTCATCAACACCCCACAACCACCATACCAGTCTTGCTTCGACTTCCATTCTCATCATCATCATATCTACAATTTCTGTTATTGTACTTTTTGCTATCTTTCTCGTTATTTTTATGCTCACACGTCTCAAGCATGGTAAAAGTAGAAACAGTTCCAAGGACAATGGTAGCATCCCCAACACAAGTAGCAAATTCATTTCTCATACCACCATAAACTTCACTTCTAGCCCAGGTAATAACTTCCCATGTCATGGTTCGATATACATAGATTTCTTGAGTCACTTTTATCAGTTTTATGTTTTATTGTAAGAAGCTGAATTTTGATGTGCATCATTGTCAATAATCATTTGTTTTTCAAGGAGCAGAATGTACTTACCTTGGTTTCTTCGGTTTGTTCCTCTATACCATTTTAATGAAATTGCTCCCATTTTCAATCAGAGCGAACATGTTCTGGTAAATGTTTTGTTGTTTGAAAACAATACTTTTCTGTAACCAAACGTGCATGTAATATCTTTCTTCTTGTTATTCTGTCTCTCTCCTTTTCCTTTTAGCAATTGTATCTCCTGCTTGTACCAAAATTTGATTTTGGTATGCTGCAGATGTGAAGGGTGGGTGTCTATATGGAAGCAATATGGGGCAGAAACTCCAAAGAAAAAATAGAGTTCAAGTGTTTACGTACAAGGACCTTGAAACAGCCACAGAGGAGTTCAGTGAAGCAAATGTGATAGGAAATGGTGGGTATGGAGTGGTATATAGGGGTATTCTTAATGATGGGACTGTGGCAGCGATTAAGATGCTACATAGAGAAGGAAAACAAGGGGAGCGTGCTTTCAGGATGGAGGCAAGTCACTTCCTTCATTGGCTTTTGCTTGCATTATCCCTTTCTTTTTGTGTTTGTCATTATTTTTGTATGTTCTTTCTAATGCTCTCAGCACAAACACCAGTTTAGATCATTTGTGCTGATTTGTCAAGCCACCTACTCTTGTCTTCATATATGTTAATGAAGTCCAAATTTATTTCTTAGGTAGATCTGTTAAGCAGGCTGCATTCACCTTACTTGGTAGAGCTACTAGGCTACTGTGCTGACCATCACCATAGGCTCCTGATATTTGAATTCATGCCTAATGGTACTCTCCAACAACATCTTCATCGCAAGAAAAATCCACCGTTAGATTGGGTGACTCGTTTGAGAATTGCCCTGCATTGTGCCAAGGCCTTAGAATTTCTCCACGAGCATTCCACCCCAGCAGTTATCCACCGTGACTTCAAGTGCAGCAACATTTTGTTGGACCAAAATTTTCGAGCAAAGGTTTCTGATTTCGGGTTGGCTAAGATGGGCTCTGACAAGATCAACGGTCAGATTTCGACCCGTGTGCTGGGGACCACTGGCTATCTAGCACCAGAGTGAGTGCTCTATCATCTGTCATACATATCATATTAATGAATCTTCCAATAGGTACAGTGCGGTGTCATTTGTCGCAGTAGAATGCACATGGGCAAAGTAAGGTCCCCCATAGGCAGCAAGTCGTTTTCTTTATCCTCGATAGCAAGCAAAATGTCATGTTCAAGGCTCATTTGATAAAGAAATTTATCTCTGTTTCAATGTCCTTTTCCCACTAAGCAATTAGTTTTTGCTAACTAACGTTTACTTATCGGTGAGCTACGCGTTTCAGGTATGCTTCAACAGGTAAGCTTACTACAAAATCAGATGTCTACAGCTATGGAGTCGTTCTCTTACAGCTATTGACTGGGCGGATACCGGTTGATACCAAACGGCCTCCTGGCGAACATGTTCTTGTCTCTTGGGTTAGTGAACTAAAATCCATCAATTTTCTCTTACAAATAAAAAATAGAAAAATCTTTGAACTGTCATTTTCTCGTATTAGAAAACATGTGATGATGTGACGCTTGTACATGTATGAATCATCCATTTATATTTGTCAATGATGATGAATAATTGACAGAACTAATGTGGGCCGACACTGTATCAGCTAAATTCAACTTGCATATTTGATCCTTGGTACTGGAATCTCATAGGTGGTGAAACATCTCTGCTATATTTGCAGGCTCTTCCAAGGTTAACTGACCGGGAAAAGGTAGATGAAATGGTTGATCCTGCCCTGAAAGGCCAGTACTCCAAGAAGGACTTAATTCAGGTTACCTCAGGAACTATATATCATCAGCTTCTTGTGCATTAATTAAGCAAAAAGTCACAGATAACCTATTGTTAAACATGCTTACAGGTAGCTGCTATTGCAGCCATGTGTGTGCAGCCAGAAGCAGATTATAGGCCGCTAATGACAGATGTTGTGCAGTCACTGATCCCTTTGGTCAAGAACCTTTCATCTGTATCAACCTCCACTTCGTGTAGATTCCAGAATCAAACACCAAGCCCGAGATCCTAGAATCAAATTCACAAAGCTCCTAAACATTAGAACTATAAAATGCTGATTTCATCAAGTTAGAGCAAACATAAGAATATCCCATGTTGTCGGGCTGAATAACAACAAATAGTTCTCGTGACCATAAAGGCAATCATGTAATCATCATTTTTTTGGGCTGATAACTTTAGGCAACAGAACAACCTTAGGCACTGGGGACCATCGATCCAATTGTCTAATTTCTTTTAAATATATATGTAATTGTTGTTCAACATCGCTTTTTATTCGTTTAATAGTTAGTATTTTAATATAACAATAAAATTAATTATATAATATATAATAATCATTTTATGATATGACTTCTCTCTGGAAATCTCATTGTATCTACTTTATTGGTTCTCTCCTTAGTGGTTTCCAGCTCCCACTAGTTTTCTACGTACTCGTCATCTTTCACATTCAAGCTAGCCACTGCTCTCTTCTACTTTTGCTTCTCCTACTTTATCCTCCTTCCTTTCTAAGAATGTTCAACCTCTATATTTAACCTATTGTGTAGTTTTTCTCTCCTAGAGCAAGAGGATCCTTTCATAATTAAGTTATCTGGTGCCTTCAACTTCTTACTAGTTTTAATTTTATAAACATTCTTTCCCAAGACCTATAACAAAACAACAGTACGAATGTCTGTCACCATCAGCCATGACAAGGCATTAAAAGTTCCCATCCTAATCCTCCAACCCGTCACCTTATAGCGCTGTACTCGTCCACCGCTCTGTTAGTAAACACTGTACTAGATAATATTATAGCTAGAAATTTTTTTGGAAAACGAGCTAGATTTAAACTTCCCACCCCTCCTAACTTATCACTCTCTAGTTCAGCCACCAAATACTCAACCTAAACCACAACGTGCTCTCTATATACCAGCCTCCAATGTCAGAAAGGCCTGGAAATAATTGTAGGAGAAATCAATAGCTATAAGTTGGAATTTTGTCCCCCAAGCTCAATCGATGGTAGCAGAAGAGTTTCTTACTTTCTTTAGATTTAGAAGTCTTAAAGGAAGGTGCTAGGAGCTCGAATGCTACATTGGAGGATAGCCATAAGTTAGAGTTTGTTCCCCAAGCTCAATTGACCATAAAAATAGTTTCTCCAGATTTAGAAGTCCTAAAGGCAGGTGCTAGGAGTTAGAATGCTACGTTGGTGGGGCTTTATGAGGTGACACCCTCCTTTCCCAATCATAAAAATAATCTCATTTTGTTAAGTTCTCAATTGAAAGTAATACAAAAGGTGTGGATGAGGCTGGTCCTTGGCGCATTGCAGATCATCCTATTTTTCTAAGCTGGACATTGAAGTAATGAGAGTGCGTAGTCAAACCTTTCATTGGACTCACATTCCATCTGATCAAGCACTTTTTCCATTCTTTCCAGCCAACCTTCTACTCGGCAAGGTCTGTACTTCTATAGAAGTCTACGGCCTCCTGCTTTCTAAGTTTATCATATCTCCTTTTTCTCGTCTTGGGAACTCTTCGAGGCATTTGGTCAAACTGAAGTATTGGGGACTCTCTATTGGCTCCTATAGACTCAAGATCAGCTAATTCTGTGACTCAATCTCCTATAGTGGATGACCTATAAAAAACAATAATTGTGATCACTATATTAGTCTCTTACTATATGCTATGTTTACCTACTCATATATGTCCCTAAAGATGTCAAACCATGCTCTGATACCAAAACTTGTAACGTACCATTTCCTTAGAGCATGTGCCTGAATATATCATAAGATATTCGAAAGCATACCCTATAAGAATGGCACGTTAGAACAATCACATTAATACAGTCTGAGGCATCAATATAACTTGGGCATTCCAAATACTCATTTAATTCACATTCATAGTAAGTCATATATGACATTAACATTCCAAAATATCATTACACAACAGTTTTAAAACTCAATCCTATCATACAATATAAACATTTCACACTAGAGTCAATTTGTGTCATAAAATGGAATGCTAATACAAAGACATCAATCTAGACTCTACAGGTATCAATTAATTTGACCTTTGAGCCATTCTTGTTCCCAAAATTGACAGTACTAAAATTCTACTGGGTCGCCTTAGAAGATAGAACTCCCTTGAACCTGAAAATCAATGTTGCAATTTTGATGAGTTTGTCAACTCATTGAGTGAACCATCATCGATGTGTTCACTCAGGTCATAACACCAAGATCAGTTGTAATCCAGTTCAACAAGTATAACACATCATCCAGTATTGAATACTGCATCCCATTATATCATATTTCAACAAATACAATGTAATACCCGAATACCTCCTGAGATGATATACAGATGCCACACAAAGCAATCCTAAAACATTCCAAGATATTCTAGAAATTCATTGAAAATATGATAACATACTTCACATTCATACTTTGCTGAGTTTTATACAGAACATCATATACATATTATACTCGTCACATACATGCCTTACATACAAATCCACCTTGTATTATAGTTATTACAAACCATTTATACAAAATACAATATGTCTCAACACATTAAAATACAACCTAAAACTTAAAACTTAAACATAACATTTTCCAAAATCATATCAAGTCCTTCATTGGCCACTACGGTCGTCCCAATCTTAAGTCTTCTTATTAGAACCTACACAGAGGCAAAATCACTGTGCTAAACATATGACTTAAAGAGGAATAACTAAACAGGATACATAATGGCGACTGTTTCTAACAATCAACTAACATTCATGTGTACTGAATCAAGTCATATCATAAGCAATCTTTAATTGTTCATGTTAAAGAGCAATCCAAACATTATTTGTCTCTGAACAGAATGTAATTCATCAGTACAAAACATTTTTACATCAGAACAAAACTTATAAGTATCAAAGTAGAACATCATTACTTCAGAATAGAATGTACAAGTCTTATAATAGGATATAATTGTGTCAGAATGGAACATAACTTGTATCAAATTTCAATATATCTTATATCAAATCAGGAACTTATCTTATATCAAATTAGAACTTATCTTTTATCATATTAGAATATATATCAAAACACAAAATATTGAGATACCAATCATAGGTATCTTTTATTATGGTCTCGTTACCCACTTCCATAAAAAGGATAACGGGGCCAGAATAAAAGATACCTATTATTGGTATCTCAGAAACAGAAGAGACTTAAGTCTCTGAAACAAAAGACCCTGAAGTATCTAAGATTAGAAGACACCGGAGTATCAAGTACAGAAGACACCGAAGTGTCTAGATACACAAGACACCTTAGTGTCTAGTTACAAAAGCAACTACAGACCCTTCTAGGCATACCTATTTACCCATGACTAGGAATTGGCAGTTTTAAAAACAAAACATTTCAGATTTCAGAATCACATGTAAGTGATGTAATGCATAATATATGACTTTATTCCATTGTGCTCAAATTTAACATATTCATTCACATTTGATAAAACTTAACATGCATTATAAACATAAACATTTGCAATAATGCTCCAATGAATACATTAACTAATTACATATTACATGTATTTACACAAGTTCCTAATTCACAACTAACACATTACTCTTGTTCTTTAAATCACATTAGCATTCATAAGTAAACTTCATTCCTTTAACAACTTATAAGTTCCAAAATTAGAATAAGAGGTAAAATGTACATTTGGAATTCCAAGTTACTAATCATGGTCCATCAAACCAAGATTCAAGACATATATAATTCACATTCATATCACAATTTCAACACCTATCACATTTACTTTCATGAACATGTAACATTTCAAGTAGGGTATAGTTTGGGCCCTTACATACAACATGTATACAAACATTTCATATCACTATTTCAGAGCAATCCAATAATTCATTTCAATCATTCATATGATATAAATAAAGTAAAGTTATATATACAAATGCACATGTGATTTCTTTCGTATTTTATTTTATTGTGACCGAGCACCTATCAACCAAATTTATTGTCTTGTACCCGTTGTGGATACTGAACTCATTTCATATATTGTCCTGTATCTGTTAAGGATACCGGGCTCATTGATATCTGAACCTGAGGCTCTTTGTGCATAATCCTGAGCTTAAAGCTCTTTTCTCACATTGGTCACTCTGGTCATAACTCCCTTTATCTGATCATGCATTTCAATGTAATAAGATGCATCAATTCATATGCCATGCTTTTAGTACTTTTCATTCAATGTGCTCGTATCATATATCAATTTCATTGGAGTTAAATTCGGCATTCATCATTCAATTATTCACACATTTCATATTGCACATTCAATTCAAATAGTAACACATATTTTTGAGTTTACACATCTAGGTTAAGTCACAATACACTCCAAAAAAGTTATTGCCTTGATAATCCGACCATGTTTAGATATGGATGATCAACTTGTGCATCTTTAATCATGCAATACACAAATATTTTACACATCAATAACTTGTTTAATCACATAAATAATCAATCATGCACATATATATGTGTCATGTTCAATGCATGCTCAATTGACCTTTCCGAGTATGTATTCATCTTCACAAATCTTGACCATTCAATTATTATAGCTTGTATATTACCACTTAACATTCAGGTTTATATCTTAAGTAAGTTTGATTACTCTATATTCATCAATGATACATTCATCAACCTTTTCTAGCAATATACATTAACATAATTTCCCAATTCTCATTCATTCATACCTCATACACCTTACTCATATCCTTTGGATCATATTTGCATTCATAAGAACACTTTTATTCCTTTGACAACTCATAATTTATAGATTAAAAATCATTGATATCAAGACAATCCATTCCTTAAGTTATGGCATCAATTAACAACCTAAGCTTATCAAACCCTTAACTAATTAATCAAGCAACAATCTAAGTTTATTTCAAGCCTTAATCAAGTCCAAATACACCAATGTAAAGTAACTTATCCTTAGTTGGGTCAACAATTACACAAAACTGAAATTATCACTTCAGAGCCTTGCCCACAGTCATGGTAGAAGCTAGTGCAACTGGCCACAGTCGTGGGATGAGTGCCACAACCGTGCACTATCCATTTTTCCCCAATTCTCCACGAATTGCAACTACTTCGAAACATCACTAACACTTCAAAATTTTCGGAATTCATGTTCACTTATGCAACCTCATTTCATGCCAATCTAACTACCATATTAGTTACATAAATCTCACAAAACTTTACTTAATTGATTCGTTATCATTCACTTAATCCCATCATACATGTAATCTAACTTTTTCCAAATTCAAGAACACTTCAATAGCCCCTATCTTTAGCACAAATTCATGTTAATGTACTTCAAATCTCAACCTAAATCATCCATATAACAACCTATAACCTACGGTTTTCATGCATCAAAAGCAAAACAGAAAAGTATCCAATTCATCCATCATATTCCAACACAACTTCACCACCAACACTACATGCAATCCATCCTAATTTAATCATCATAAGATTTCTATTACAACATGCCACAAATATCATAATGTCACTTACTGGTTTAGCTCAAATTCCACCTCAAACATCAAGTCTACTTTTCCTTACATGCATGCAAGATCATCTCAAAATCACGGTGTGAATAAGATGGTTTTTAGCAAGAAAACAGCAGAATGGAAGACAGTAGCATACAACTTTCTTGATGCAGGATCTTGTAAGGGTTGTGACTAGTGAAGAACAAAATTGAAGCAAAAATCTAGAGTTGTGAAGGTGTGTGTTTTGGTGGTGAAAGGAAAGGAGAATAAAGAAAACAGCAGAAACAATATCTACATTAGCTTAAGTCATTAGATGTAAGGTGTCTTTATTTTACAATGACACTTGTCATATATGCATGCAAGCCACATGTCCTCTCTATAAGCTACCAATTGTCACCAAAATCTAGGCCATTTGTCACTCAATTCTACTACCATGTGTCACTTAATTTTCTATGCCAAATGTCACTCATTTAATAGGCTTAATCGTCCTAATTTTCCACATGTCAATTTGTCTCACCACTTGACATTTTTCCTAGACTAAATGTACATTTTAATTCATCAATTTTCCAATTGTAACAAATTAACTCCAAATTACTAATTATAATCCATCAAACCAAAATTCAAGATATAAGCAATACACAATCAAACCTTTCATACCTCAGAACATGTCAATTAAGTCCACATACTATCTTTGCAATGTTTTCTAAATCAACATTCATGTGTATATATGCTCATGTTATGCAAGTGAATGAAATGTACTATTGGATCCCAGCTCCGGAACCCAACTACTTAATCCGAAACCCGCATACTTATATATGATTATAAAGTCACTTAAAGTCCTCAGACTAAATCTTGCAAGATTCATCTTAATTTCCTCAAATAAAAAAAAAATCTTCTTAGGGCCCAAAATTAAATCTGATTTCTAAGCTAAAATGAAAATCCAAGTCTCTAGGTCAAAAATAATCAGAGAACTCCTCAATCGGATCTCTATAATTCGCAGAATTGCCTAAAACCGGAATTGAATGCAATAACGTCACATAATTGTCTCGCTTTCATTTTACCCAAAAATTTGAAATTTTGCATAGCAGGTAGCAACATTTGCTTGAAAAACCAAAGCTTCGCGAATCGAGTCATACAGGGGTCAGACGAAAGAGGGATAAGCGAAAGAGTGACCTTTATTGTTTTAAAACACAAAAATTCAAAATTTCATATATTTTTGCCTAAAACTCGAAATTTTTCAAACTTGGTGCCAAAAGAAAGTTAAACGGAAACTCTACAACTTTCAAGAAGGATTTAAAACCTAGTTCGGCCTTTAAGGAGGTTCAAAGTTGTTTTAAAGTTTCAGCCCATTGGGAACATTTTCTAAACAAGATCAAAAGTCCTAACCAAGGTCAAAAGTTTGAAAGATCATATCTTTCGGTACAATAGTCGAAGAATGTCACATTTTACCTCCATGGAAAGATAAAAAGATGATTTACAACTTTCATGAAGGAAGCAAAAATCAATTTGGTCATTAAAATGGGTAAAAACTCATGGAAAAATACTGCCTAAAATGCACATGAACAGTGCACATGAACAGTGGCAGCAATGTTCCAGAATGCATAACTTCTTATTCCTAGCTCCAAATAAGGTATATCATACATCAAATAGTAAGAGGAAAAGATAAGCTACATTTTCTATGAAGAAAGCAAGAATTGAAACTGTCTTTAAGAGGGTGAAAAATCCCTCTAAAGATTCTGCAAAAATTGCCCAATGAACAGTACCCGAGAACCAAAAGAATAGTGGGCAGCAAACTTCAAACGTTCATAACTTTTTCATCTTAAGTCTAAAAACGACCCAATTTATACCATTTTAAAGATCTAATCATGCTCTACAATCTTCCAGAAGACTTCCAAAGCTAATTCACTCGCTAAGAGGGTCTAAACCCTAAGCGAAGTTGCTGCCCAAATTTAGGAAAATTTGGACAGCACCTCCCCTA
>JANKOE010000007.1:14686904-14706708 GCA_026284465.1 Erythroxylum citrifolium | reverse complement strand
CATAACACTTTCTTCTAGAAAATGTTCCCCGTTGTCTTAAGTTTCTAATGACACCAAAATCATTAAATTTGGTTCAGAAATCTGAAAGTTAAGGCTCAAATATTTCAGATTATTGTTAGACTAAAACAGTACACTATACCCAACTTCCATCCAGAATTTGAAAGTCTTAAGGATTGAATTAAATTTCCATTTCTTCATACAATGAGTAGCTCCATGTCTCCAGTTTATTCTGAAATGAGAACCTACTAATTTGGAGCTCTATAAATCGAGAAATCATCAAAATACTAAAGCATGTTTAGTAAAATCTCTAATTCATACTCTTCCAATCGATACCCTTACTTTGATCGAAACAATCTTTTTCGAGTTAATACCATATGCTATCAATTTCTGTGGACATACATAGAAATGTGTTTAAGGAGCTATTGATCTAAGAATCATTTCAATTGAAGGTCGGATAACAAGGTTATGGTCGAAAGAATCAAACATGGTTTTTGTCCTCAATCATACATAACCTATCTTGGGACAAATAGCATAACCCTCATTATAGATGTCTGATTAAGATCATCTTAAGACAGTTTCAAAGAGGACTTTAAGATCTACAACTTTGATGAAGACCTCAAAGACAAATTCTATCGTCTGAATGATCAAAGATGGAACAGATGATAGGATCAGATAAAACCAAACGAAAAAGTAGACGAATTGAAAAAGCAGACTAAACAGGATAATTGCCATAACTTTCCCTACAGACATCAGATTAAGGTGTTCTTTATAGGGTTAGAAAGAGGACTTGAAGAACTACAACTTTCATGAAGACTTCAAAGACAGATTCTATCTTAGGAAGGGTGAGCAGAAGATAGGTACAGACGAAACCAAATAAAAAAGCAGACCAATGGAAAAAGACAGATGAATGGGAAAATTACCATAACTTTCCTTACATATATCTTATTGGGGTGTGCTTTATATGGTTTAAAAGAGGACTTCAAGATCTACAACTTTTATGAAGACCTTGAAGACATATTTTATCTTCTGAAGTATAAAAAATGGACTAGAAGAAGGTATAGACGAAAAACAGACTAATGGAAAAAGACAGATGAATGGGAAAAATTACCATAACTTTCCCTTCAAATATTAGATAAAGGTGTTCTTTATAGGGTTAGAAAGAAGACTTCAAGATCTACAACTTTTATGAAGACCTCAAAGACAAATTTTATCTTCTGAAGGGTCAAAAATGGAATAGAAGATAGGCCAAGTGAAAAAGCAGAAGAAGCAAAAAGCAAAAGAAGTAAAACATAGAAGAAGCAAAAAGCAGAAGAAGCAAAACATAGAAGATATGACATCATTACAGAGCATGTGACGTCATCACAGAAGAAGCAAAACATAGAAGAAACAAAATGCAGAAGAAGCAAAACATAGAAGATATGACGTCATTTATTGACGAAGTGACATCATCAGACAATATAGGATTGGAAAAATTACCATAACTTTTCCTACAGATATCAAATTGAGGTGTTTTTTAGATGGTTCAAAAGAGAACTTCAAGAGCTACAACTTTCATGAAGAACTCAAAGACTGATTCTATCATCTGAAGGGTTAAACATTGAGCAGAATATAGAAGATAGCAAAAGACAGAAGAAGCAAAACACAAAAAGAAGCAAAAAATAGAAGATATGACGTCATCACAAACCATGTGACATCATCACAGAAGAAGCAAAAAGTAGAAGAAGCAAAAAGTAGAAGAAGCAAAACATAGAAGATATGACATCATCACAGACCATGTGACGTCATCACAGAAGAAGCAAAAAGTAGAAGAAGCAATATAGACGAAAAGCAGACTAATGGAAAAAGACAGAAGAAGTGGAAAATTACCATAACTTTCCCTACAGATTTCAGATTGGGGTGTTCTTTGGATGGTTTGAAAGAGGACTTCAAGATCTACAACTTTCATGAAGACCTTGAAGACAAATTCTATCTTCTGAAGGATCAAAAATGGAACAAAAGATAGGTACAGACGAAAAGCAGACTAATGAAAAAAGGCAGAAGAAGTGGAAAAATTGCCATAACTTTCCCTGTAGATATCAGATTGGGGTGTTCTTTGTATGGTTCGAAAGAGGACTTCAAGATCTACAACTTTCAAGAAGATCTTAAAGACAGATTCTATCTTTTGAAGGATCAAAAATGGAATAGAAGATAAATATAGACGAAAAGCAAACTAATGGAAAAAGACAGAAGAAGTGGGAAAATTACTATAACTTTCCCTACAGATATCGAATTAGGGTTTTCTTTAGATGGTTCAAAAGAGGACTTCAAGATCTACAACTTTCATGAAGATATTTACGATAGATTCTATCTTTTGAAGGATCAAAAATGGAACAGAAGATAGGTACAAACAAAAAAACAGAAGAAGCAAAACATAGAAGAAGATGACGTCATCACAGAAGAAGCAAAAAGGTAGAAGAAGCAAAACACAGAAGAAGATGACATCATCATAGAAGAAGCAAAATGGCTGAAGAAGCAAAACATAGAAGAAGATGACGTGATCACAGAAGAAGCAAAACATAGAAGAATACCACTTCACTCTTGAACATCTTCCCTCATGAGTACCATAACTTTCAGCTCAGATGTCCAAAAATTTTGTACTATATACCGTTGGAAAGATAAAAGAAATCCCTACAACTTTCTAGATGACAACTTTGTCTAAATCTATCTAGATCAATCCAGAATTTCCCGTAAAGTCAGAATATGAATTTTACATTCATCCACCAATATACTGCACCCAATTCTCAACTTCATGACAAAATTTTGAGATTCTTAGAAACAGAATTTAAATTCTATGTCTTCATAAGAAATGTAGCCATATGTTTCTATTTTAATCTAAATTAAGAATCATCTCATTTGGATAACTAGAGAAAAAGTTGTGGCTAAAATATTGAAGCATACTCAGTGAACATTTTCTAGATCAACTACCAATTTGTTTCAAAATCTTTCCTTAACACAACTCATACCAATATCAACTTTACTACTTCATTTCCTCCTCATTCTCAACTTCATTTCGAATCAATATCATCCATAAAGAAATTATAGTCCATGACTAAGCATGTACACCAATAACATAACATACACATATATACATATCCTTCATCAACTTACTGCACATATTCCACTTCATTTTTTGCTTTCATTTCACTTCTAACTTTCACCTTAATTCTTCCCATTTCAAAATCTCTTATCCACCAAAAACACCATAGCAAATCATGAATCTATCCACATTTCTCATTCCCTAGTTTACTCTAGTCTATCATTTCTTGGTTCAAAAAAAAATCATTCATTTGTTCTTTACTCATGACTAATTACCAACATTTCTCATTTAATAGTTGTAATCTTCTAAGAAAAGTTTGGGGTCCAACATAAGGAATTGATCTAATCACCAATAAGTTATATACAAACTATAATGGGTGAATGAGTAAGATTTTTGAATAAGGATGCATACTTGGGGAAAATCAATTGAGCATGCATTGAACATGACGTATATACATATGTATGATTGAGTATTCATTTGATTAAACATGTTAGTAATGTATATATATATGTGTATTGCATGATATAGAAGCACAAATTGACCGACTGCATCTAGACATTGCCGGATCATCTAGGCAATAGCTATCTGGAGCTTACAGTGAGTCAACCTAGATGTTCCCTCACCATAATCTAGTTGCTTGGTTTAAAATTAAGTTATTGAATTACTACTCATGTGATTGTGATAATTCCGGACCATCAATTGTCTGAGGAGAATGATATTCAAGAATGTATTGGAAGTGTTTTGTAAACGTATGTGAATATAGAAATATATGTTTTCAACTGAATGTTGAATGCCAGACTTAGATCCGAAGAATGTGATATATGATTGGAATATATCGAATGTGAAGTAATGAATGCATCATATGTGAATTGTTGCATCCCACTACATTGAAATGTATGAATAGATAACGGAGTTGTGACTGGAGTGATCCAAGTGAAAAAGAGCTTAAAGCTCATAAATATGCACAACGAGCCGCAGGCTCAGCTATCAATGAGCCCAGTATCCATAATGGGTATGTGATAGTATGTAAAATGAGCCCAATCGCAAAAGATACGGGACAGTCAAATAGGCGCTCGGTCACAACAAAATAAAAATGGAAGTGAGTCTTATGTGTATTTGTATATATATCTTTATATATGTTCATGAGATTGATTGCAAATAAATGTTGAATTGTGTTGATATAATGATGTGTAATGCTTGTGTACATGTTGATAATATAAAGAATTAAGATAAATGATTGGATTGTTCTGAATTGATTATATGAAGACTTTGTATTCATAATATGCTTGTTGAAATATGACGAGTAATATGATGATTATGGGTCTTGAAATTAGATGAGGTGTTATACTAATTGAACTGTATTTAATGCATAAGATGTTTATATTCTGGTTGAGTGAGCGCATCGATGATGGTTCATTCATTAAGTTCGTAAAACTCATCAAAATTGCAAATGTTAACTTTTAGGTACCGAAATAACCTTGCTTCTAAAACAATCTAGTAGCATTCTAGTATTGTCAATTTTGGAACAAGAAATGGTTCAAAGGTCGGTCAGTTGGCACTAAAGAGTATAGGTATGATATTTTGGTTTAACATCCCACTTCATATAGAACATCTTGTAAAGATTAGCAAACTCTTAGATGTTATTGGTAATGTATATATATATGTGGATTATATACTATAATGCAATAATGTATGTTCATGTTTATGAATAAAATGGGAAGTTTTGATATTTTTAAATACTTGTGTTATGTATGATGCCTTAATAAATGAATGTAATTGCTTTAACATGCCATTCCCATTGGGTATATTCTCAAATAATCTATAGATGTTTGGGTATATGCACTATGGTAGTGGTGCGTTACAATGAAAACTGATGGAAACGGACAAACAATACTTAAAGATTTATCTGAATAGACAAGGGTTGAAGAAGAGGGAGCGATTAGAAATTCTCAAGCTATGCACGCCATCTTCAGTGCAGTTGATGAAGGTCGCTTTATCATGATATTAGCCTGTGAGTCAGCGAAAGAAGCATGAGACACTCTGTAAACAATACATGAGCGATTAAAATTTGTGACAGCCTTGAAACTTCAAATGTTAGTTGCCAGATTTGAAGAGCTGAAGATGAATGAAATTGAAACTAACGGAGACTTCCATGAGAGACTGCATGACATTGCAAACTAAGCACACTAAGTTGGGAAAAAATATTCAAATATGAAACTTGTCAAAAAGGCATTGAGATCGTTCCTCCAAGATTCATACCGAAAATTGAAACCAACAAAGAAGATCACGATATCAATGAATTGTCTTTGTATAAGGTAATTAGGATTCTTACCAATTTTAAGATGAATTTGTTGAGAGATAAATGAGAGAAGAATAAAGGATTGGCATTGCAAGACGAGGTTAAAAAAGTCGTGAATGACTTAGGAGATGAATCCGATGAGAATGAGGATATGGAGTTATTAACAAGAAATTTCAGCAAGTGGTTAAAGAAGGTGAAGAAAGATAGATCCAAGTTTAGGTAGCATAGTGTGAATTCATCAAACAATAATTTCAAACAGCAAGCAAAAACTCACAAGGGTGAAATAAAGGTAAAGAAAATACAATGTCATGAATGTCAAGGCTTCGGACATTTGCAAGCATAATGTGCGAACACTTTGAAGAAGAGAAAAGGGAAGTCTTATACGAGCACTTGGAGTGAGAATGAATCTAAAAGTGAGTATGGTAGTGAAGAGGAATTTTTGAACAATCATGTTACGTTACTTGATTTATAAACCAGAAATCTAATTGCTTTCTTAACAACAACCAAAGAAGAAACTGAGGAAAAACTTAGATGAATCAGTCTAAAATTCCATAAAAAATACAAATGAATCAGCCTAAAATTCTATTTCAGATTATGACAATGATTTATAGTACAAAAAGGAGGATATTTGTAAAGCTTATGAGTTAATGTATGCAAAATGGGTGGAAACGTGTAAGAAGAATGAGAAACTAAAGAAGGAAAATTCTACCATGAAGAATATCATTCATGATCTTGAGAAGAAATTGTTATCTACAATAAATGAGCTTGATGAAATAAGGTAAAAGCTAGTCAATGCCGAAAAAGGAATAAGGATGTTAAATGGAGGTACCAAAAAGCTAGAACAATTTTTGGAAATTATTAAGATCAAAGGAGGCCTTTAAGGTGTTGGTTACAAAGGTGAATGTTCTAAGTTGAATGATGAGAAAAATGATGATGCTATATTTTTCAAAGGAGAAATCACAAGGAGGAATCGAAAGTTTATACCTACATGTCACTTTTGTGGGGTAAGGCCAAATTGTTACAAGTTGTTACAAATAATATTTCAAAGAGCTCAAACCAAAAATCTAGACACTATCCTATGAACTTTCAGCAGCATCCCACGTTACCAAAGCATACTTGGGTTAAAAGGGTCAATTACAAGAACTTGTAGCTCTTAAATCCATGTAGGTTGCTTCTCATAATGGCTGGTATTTTGACAGTGGGTGTTCGCATCATATGACATGTGAAAGGAGCTACTTGATAATTATCAAAGTTTTGTGGATGTCCCTGTTACTTTTGGTGATGGAAAGAAAGCTTCGATCATTGGAAGAGGGACTCTTTGCATGGATGGGCTGCCATACTTCAAAAATGTGATTCACATTGATGGTTTAAAAGCTAACTTAGTAAGTATTAGTCAACTTAATGATGATGGATTGTTAGTTAAATTTACTAATGATGGATGTAAGGTGTTGAACAAACAAGGATAGTGCTGAGTAAGTGGTAGAAGATCGGCGAATAATTGCTACATATTGCAGGCTATTATTTCTTACAATTAAGTTGCATATGATAATATATCTCTATAGCACCAAAAGATTAATAAGGTGGTAAAAGAGAATCTTCCAAATCAGCTTCACACATCATGAGGTGCAACCAAGCTAAAATTAGAAACTGCCCAGATTCACAGTTAGTTGCTGCTGGAAAAGAAACTAGTCAGACAAAGAACAAGTTAGTTGCTTTAGAGGAAGAAACCAACTAGAAATTGATGATAGAGATAATATGACAAGGAATAGGGCCATGTTTGAATTTCCTCGAGGGTCAGAGGGACCGTGTGCTTTTACATTTTTGAAATATATTGATGTTGTTTATTAAAAAAAGGTTCGAAGGAGTTAACGTTTAGACTTTTTGAGTTTTTGATTTATAGGTTTTCTAAGATTTAGGTGATTGGTGTGTGTGTGTGACTTTTCTTTACTTCCTGAATAGCATAATTGATGTCTCAATGAGGCTCTGCTTGATGAATTGAGAGTTTTGCTTGTGGATTTTGATTTACGGAGTTATATCAAGAGAATGTTGATATTTGGTTGGAGACATGTAAGAAGATTCAGGATTTTTATGAATTGGGTTTTCAAGTTTTATTTTGGTTTCTCTCTATATCATAGGTTGTATAAGTTTGGGCAATATGCTTTCATATGGTTTACGTGAGGAGCAGAGTGATTAAATTTGATTATAATTCGTTGAATACATATTTTGGGTTTATAAATTTAATTAGTGGTATGCGGATGGCTTTAAACTGAGTAATGATATGTTAACTAGTGTTTTAATTGATGGTAAATTGTCATCTTGGCTTTCTGTTGTTGCACTATGTGCTAATGATTCTCCCATTGCACCTATTGCTAATTTTTATGTCTCTTTGTTAGCTGAGTTTGATCACATTGAAGGCATTATTTATTTTTGGCATCTTTTTGTCCCAAGGGGAGAAACTTGGATGAATGGATTATTGTTTATTTGGATATTATTTGGATAATTTCTGCTTATGTTGAATGGTTATTAAACTTGATGTTAGTTGAAACTTGATGTTCGATTAAAGGGGAGAGTCCAATTATCTCATTAAGAGGAAGTTCTTATATGTGACAAATAATGTCAAAAAAGATGAGATTGTTAAGATATATGTTACAATATCTTATTAATTAATTTTGGGCATTATTTGTAATTGGACATAGTTGGTTATTTGTAGAATATCATTATGATGAATATTCTACCTTATGTGGGATTCCTTGAAGATAAGATTGCATAAAGACAAAATCCTATGATAGCGTTTAATTGGGATAAAAATCACCATATCTTGATAAAGATAATGTGCATATTTGTGGTGATTTCAGGATTATTTTTTACAGCCGATTTTTGGTAGTTTTATCTATCTAAGGCAGCTGGATTTTTGGTGATTCCATTTATCTTTGGTGACCGAGTCTTCTTGACTGTGGCGTAAATTATCCAGGTTGTTCAAATATTGTTTTGTGTGTGAAAAACATCCAGTATTGGTGGTGTGCTGTAGTTGTATTTTTGTGGGGTTTCATTGGTGAAACACTTATTCCATTGATGATTTCATGAAGTTGATGTGTGTAGACTGATTAGTGGTTATTTTTAGTAGCTAGATTTTTGTTGATATGATCCAACTTGGGTGGCTATGTTGTAACTTAATCTTTTTTATTCAAAGGAATTTGATATTCTAGTTGTAACTTTGTGAGGTTCTGTGTTCCAAACTCTTACTCACGTTTTAATTCAAGTATTTCTTATTTTGAGTTCTCATATTTCATGAATGATTAATATTTGATTAACCTGACAATTTAAATTAATATTAATTATTTTATCGCTACCCATGAATTCAGTGATCTGTAATTGTCACGAAGGAATGTTACAAGTAGCAAATAGGTTATTTATGAAATTCCATATTTAACTTATGATAAACAAGAAACTAAATTGAATAGTTGCAGTTATCTCAATTATTTAATTTAGGGTTTAGTCTTTTTCACGAAGTTTATTGCTATCATTTATTTGATATGGAATTAGGGATGACAATGCGTATGGCTCGATTCGGGTATTACTTTACCTATATCCATATCCATTTTTATGACTTAACCCATATCCATATTCATATCCATCGGTTTTTACGATTTACTACCCATATCTAAATTTATTGGATTGTTCGAGTTTTTGGATATCCATCGGGTTGTATAGCACAAAAAAGAGCAGATTTTTGCGAATGTTCCAAATCAAAATTACTTTAATAATAATAAATCAAGATTTTAATTTGTATGTCTTAAAAAACCATAAAATTGGAATAATAAAAATCATAATGTCTAGTGCAAAGATAACATATATTTTTTACAATCAAGAACTGGAACAAAGATTGAAATATCCAAAGCTTCAAATTGTCTTTGCGTGAACTCCACAATATTCAAAATTCCATCTCCATATCATTTGCATTATTATCATCCTCTAAGAAAATAGACTGAGGAGTAAAGTGGAGATTTTAAAGCTGTTTCTTCTAAGAAAATATTAATATTTTATTATATTTAACCATGGATATTCAAGAAAAAAACAGAAAAATAGAGTTAATAAAAAACGGGTTGGATATGGGCATCCATCAATTCAGATTATCACTAGACCCATATTCAAATCTATATCCACATCCATTTTTCAGCATCCATTTAAAATCTATTTCTTAGCCTCCATGTTCATTTTTTTGGGTCGAGTAGTGCAGATATTAATCGGGTTGAAAACCTACTACCATCCCTATATGGAATGCTATCACACCCACTCAATAGATGATAAGTTTTGGTTTGGATGTTGGGTTTGAACTAATTAATTTAGGAAAATTTGAGACTTATTACAGTTATCCTAATATGTTTCGGACTGACTACTTGAATTGTGAAAATATTCTCTTTAAACCAATGATCAATATTACAATTAGATGAGATCTTTCTCTTGAATTGAAGTTTAGTAATCTTGACTTTCTAATTTTTAAATTCAGTTTATTTAATTTGTTTTCGTTTTAATTTTAGTCAATCAGTTATTTAATCAACCCCCCTCCCCACAATTTACTTTTATTAATTGAAATTAAGAAGCTAGTATTTAGTTATCTAGGGATTCGATCTGGTTCTACGACTACTACAAAAATTTGGAGAATCAGAATTATTTTGGGGGCTTCGACAACTCAATCACTACTGTGCATGGGATGTTTCAGTGACAATATCGAAAGTTCATAGCAGATTTCTTAGTGGACAACTTTTCATTCTTTCATTGATGAAGTGGTATTATTAGGGTGTTGTTTTCTTATCTCAGTTGTCTTTGTTTTTGTCCTTATTGTTTAAATCACTTGAGTTGTTTAATTCTTATCTTTATTGTTAAACATTGTTGTGAAAATCCTCTGTTAAAGTTAGCACGAGGTGGTCGTGTTATTGGGTGTGATTTACTTTCATAGGTTATGAGGACAAGTGATAGTGTCAAGAGTTAGATAAGTCGGCTTTGTAATACTTTGAGTAAAACTATTGTTATTTTTTTGGTGAAAGTGATTAAGCTTGATGAGGATCCTGTAGACGTAGACAAAATGTGCCAACTGTGTTATCAAATCTCAGGTGTTAATTTGTTTATTTCGTGCTTAATTTTTCTGTTTTTGTTTATACTAGAAAATTGTTGCTAACACAATTGCTTTATATCAAATAACCAACATATACAGTCCAAAGCAATTACGATAGAATTAAAATTTTGTGAAACTACATCCTTTCGAATTTTCTGTTAATGATAAGATGACGATGACGATGACGATGATAATAATAATAATAATAATAATAATAATAATAATAATAATAATAATAATAATAATAATGTTATCAGCACACTGAAGATGAAACAACCGCTCTCTACAGAGCCTAGAAATCACAAAAGCTAGGCAGGAGGAAAAATAAAATTATGGCATTTGCATCAGGCGAAAGGATTTATTTCGATTTTTGCGACAAGACATTCAGTTCACTGTGGCAACTTGTTGACTTTACGATAACGATACTCGGAAAATGTTTTTGTGGAAAATTTGGGTGTATTTTGAGCGTCAAGGAGCTCTGGAAGAGGACCAATCACAGCTTCTTGTGGAGGTGCAATGAAGACTGGCCATGACATGCGGACTTTTTCCTTGTTCACCACACTTCTGTGAAGAACACTCTTGTATTTCCCATTACTTAGTACCTGAAACATTTGCGAACAGTCAAAGGACTAGAATTCTTCTGTAAAATACTCAAATGACGTGATTGTTGCCAATGAATTGAAAGCATCAGAAACATGAACCCTGTATATGTCTATGGCTGTAATTATCGCAAAAAATTACATTACCTCGAGTTGATCTCCTACTTGAACGCAGAGCCCGCACGGGAAATCAACAGCAACCCAATTGCCATCTTTCCAGATGTGAAGGCCAGGAACGTCGTTTTGGACAAGTATGGTTAAGGCCGACATATCGGTATGAGGTTCAACTCCCAAGGCCAGCTCAGGTTGTGGGCATGGTGGATACATGTTGATTTTCATTTCATATTCTATATTGTCCCCTCCCAAACATGACCACAAGACATTCTCTTCCAAGCCCAATCCCTGTGACATCAACTTCAATAGCTCATTTGTAATTTTCATCATTTCGTTGTTGTATAGTTGTACCACCTCCCTGGGATATCATTATGCGTAGAAGATAATAGTTATTTACTAGGTAAGTTTATACCCTCTTCACAGCAAAAAGGTTTTTTGAAAAAAAAAATACCTGTAAGAAGGAGGGCTTTTGGGCCAAACCTCGTAATTGACCCTCGAAGGAGGAGCCATGAGGTGGAAAAAGTAGTCAAGCCACTCAAGCTTTTGATCATGGTTCTTGATCATCCTTGTACCATAACCTTCAAGTCTTCCACTCGACGCTTCATTAGCATAGGCTTCTTTTTCCTCTTGTGGGAGCCCAAAAAACTCCTTACCAACCTCTTTTAGCCTCTCAATCAAAGAAAATGGCAGCCCTGTGTCAGTGAGGACGAAAAATCCCCACTCTGTGCAAGCTCTATATAGTTCCTTCAATAAAACTTCACGTGACTGTGAGAAGGAAATGATAGGTACGTTGACTCCTTCAATGGCCTTGCTATTCTGGGGCCTTTCGTACTCTGGCCTAATGAACTGTGCTGGAAGTTCCTTTAACCCTTCCAAGGCTAGAGTTTGGACCCTCTCAACCTCCATTTCTGTGTGTGCTAATTTGGACAACAGTCTAAAACATTTATAATGGGCATTGGATACTGTTGTATCTCGTTAGTATTTATGGGCCTAAATACCTAATTAAAAGTTTCTATGCCTTCAAAAAAAAGGTTCTATATCTTAATTATTATAAATAAATAAATTTTGAAAAGAGTAATTACATTTACTGGCCCTTTATTTGACTCATTGCATGCAATAAGTTGAATTATTGATGTTTTACGATCACCATCTGTCTGGCAATCGGAGTGCTGACATTTGACAGACCTTGTATTAAAAGAGCTTAAAGATAGGCTAAACGTGTACAATTAGGTCTTGTGCATTAAAAGAGCTTAAAGATGCTAAACGTGTGGCTCATAGTTTGAGCTTTCAACTAGCGTGCTTTACCTTCAACAAAAAAAAAAAAAAGCGTGCTTTTAGGTCTTGCCTATTAAAATAGCCTAACGATGCCAATCGTTTGGCATGTTCAGCTTCTCAACGTTTGGCAAGTTTAGCTTCCCACCTTACATGGGGTGTGGTTCACCTGTTAGAACATAAAGGAATTGAATAATTATTTGTAAGGAAAAATAGGTAAGAAATAGAATAGAATAGATATTACTTAGTTTAGCTTATTCTTAAAGTTTTTTAAGAATGATGTATGCTAATGTTTGATTTGAAAACATAAATTTAAGATGACAAAAGAATAATTAACAAAAACACTAAAATATTAATTATAGTCTCTATATTATTATTATTATTATTATTATTAATTTTCTTATTATTATTACTGTTAATTTTCTTGTTATTATTGTCAATTTTCTTATAAGAAGAAGAAGAAGAAGAAGAAAATTAATAAATAATAATTAAAAAAATTAAGAATAAAAAAAAAAAAGAAAATTAATAATAATAACAACAATAATAATAATAATGATGACGATAATAAGAAGAAGAAGAAATTTAATAATAATAAAAATAAGAAAATTATGATAATAACAACAATAATAATAGTAATAAATAATAATAATTGTCTTAACCTATTCCGCATTTTGCAAAATAGGTAAAGACAAATAGACGTATCTTTAGCTGTAGTTATTTTTTATTTTATTTTTTAATCAAATAAAGGAATAACTATTGATTAAAAATAAATCGACTATTCCACTCAACCAAACGTGTCATTAGTATTTAGAGTTGGAATCGTATTAGATAATACTGACTTTGACAGTAATCCCACAATTTGTGGTTAGATAATGATGGAATAGGATTGGTATAGACGTACGATCTTCCCTCCATGCGTATACGCTTCAGCTTTTCCTGTGATTATATTAGATAATACTGACTTTGACAGTAATCCCACAATTTGTGGTTAGTTAATGATGGAATAGGATTGGTATAGACGTACGATCTTCCCTCCATGCGTATACGCTTCAGCTTTTCCTGTGATTATCTCTTTCTCATCTTCTGAAGCTTAGGTAGAGATCGTTTCTCCTCCTAACAATCAAACCCCCTCTGCTCCTAGTCTTTTCTTTACAACTCATTGATCGAAATCACATTCGATAACCTTTTGTCATTTACCAATTTGCATGTGGTAATACTAATTAGCATTACAATCATCATAATTATTCCCTTAAAATTATTTACATGTTTTATAACACCATTTGCAATCTTATATGTTCATATGATGGTGAATAATGGCTTAAGATATGCATTGATTTTTTTTCTTTTCTCTACAAATATGGATTTACTTCAATTTTACAAAGTACTATATATATTTGAGATTTGATTTGAAATATTATGGTGGAGAAAAAATCATAGTATTTATTTTTGTGTTAAACCATTTAAATTAATTTAACAAAATATAATCCATTTTTTTAACCTATGAATATAAACTTTATCTAACTACATGATTTATTCTATTATATTGTTTTATTATTCTATTATATTTTTAAGCTAATATTTGATTTTAGTGGATTTTCTTACATTTAGAATTATATATTTGTAATAGATTAGTATATGAGAAACAATTTGTAAAAGATATAATATTAATTTATCTTATCTTTGATTAGAGTTAATTGATCTTTATTGATATGATTATATAGTGCAAAATTAGGATATTTTTAGTTAGTCTACTTTTATATAAATATCCCCCATTTATACATTGAATAATAGACTGAAACGTAGTATCCTTCTCCAATTGCCATTTCAAGTTAAACACAATGTTTCTTAATGACCAGATTAATTTGGTTTCGTCGTTTCTATAATAATGCATCTTTTTCAATTTGCTTCATGAAATTTAATATATGCATATTATTTCTTCGTAAGCAAAGGTTCATCAACCGTTGAGGTGCATTGGACTAGGTTAGGCTCAGGCTAGGAAGGAAAAATATGCCCAGGTCTACTTGAGCCTCGAGACACAAGCCCAAAACTCATCCTGTATTCATCAAACACTTTGGAAGTATACTCACCTTCATTATTTGTTTGTAGACACTCCAGCTTTCTCTCAGGTTCCCATTCTACCATGGCATAAAACTTTTGGAAAGTTTCAAATACTTGACTATTTGCTTCAATATGTATACCTAGCTAAGTCTTCCTTAAAGCATTATTAATGAATGTAACAAAATATTTGTTACCTCCTAATGACTCCTCCTCAATGGCCACAGACATCCGAATGTACCAACTCCAATAACTACGTTTGCCTTGTAGATTGTCTCTTGAAAGAGATGCTATATTACTTTCCTACCAAATAATGATCACAAGGATTATCAAAGTGTTTTTTTGACTAGAATGTGAAATTTACCAACTAGCAACTTTAATCGCCTCTCACTCATATGTCCTAATTGTTGATGTCACAAATTTGGAGAAGTTTTCTATTCGACATGTATACTTCTTTACCGCCACACAAGTTTAACTATATCTTGTACATGTGCAATATAACTCTCCTTGAGGAATAGTCATTACACCATGAGACAATTTTCAATTCCGACCCCCAAAAGTGTACTCAAACCCATTTTGATCTAACACATTTGTTGATAACAAATTCAGACTCAAATCAGAGACGTGTCGTACATCTCTTAGAGTTAACAAGGATTCGATATTCATTTGAACTCGGATAGTACTCATACCGATAATCTTAGCAAAACTTTGATTACTCATAATTATGCTCCCAAAGCCTCTACTCTTATAGTTCGAGAAATACTCTACCTTTGAAGCACATTGATATAAAGCTCTCATGTCAATTAGCTACTTAGAACCATAATTACTGATATGGAGACATTCACTTGTTGCACAAACTAGGGACACCTGATCATTCGTGCTTGAAGCTATTACAGTTGTATACTTATTATCTCCATCATTATGATAATCTTGTTTTTTATCCCTCTTCCACTTATAGCAGAACCTCTTAATGTATCCCAGCTTGTCGTAATAGTGGCATGTCTTTACATCTTTGTCACCTTTAGACTTCAATCAATTCTTTAAAGGAAATGAAAGAAAAATATTATAATTAAGGCGATCAATTCAATTAATTAGATTTACAAATTCAGTTAACTAATAAAAATTGAGATTTTATAATGATTGAATATTTAACATATACATATATTGATAAAATGAATAAAATGAAACCAAATTCATTAAAGAAGAAGCATAAAATTATAGGAAATGATAAAAATATTATAATTAAAGTGATCAATTTAATTAACTGAAGTTACGAGCTTAAATTGATTAATAAAATTTGAGATTTTATAATGAATAAATGTGTATATATATATATCAAACCGAATTCATTACTAAAGAAGGATATGATGATAAGAAATGATGGGGAAAATTATAATTAAGGTGATCAATTCAATTAATTAGAGTTAGGAATTTCAATTAATTAATAATTGAGATTTTATAATGAATAAATATATAAAACTTACATATATTTATAAAATGAATAAGAATAAACCAAATTTATTAATGAAGGAGGATAAAATTATAGGAAATGAAAGAAAAAAAAATTATAATTAAAGTGATCAATTTAATTAATGAAGTTACGAAATTTACAAAAATAATTATCCAAAATTTTGAAATGATACAATTTACAAAAAATCTTGGTGAAAATTGGAGATTAGAGAGTAGAGACTGGAGACTAGAGAGAGTAGAAACTAGATAGAATGAGAGAGTAACTAATAATTGTTGTAAGGATCGTCGATAGTTTGCCTTATTTCTTCTGTATATAGAAACATTATGCTTTGAAAAGAGGTATGGATAAAGTTGTGCAACTGTTTTCATAGCCTAACATTCAATCAATTTCATATTGTATGAGTTAGTCCTTTAAATTGGTGAACCCTAATCCTTAATTCTAAACCTTTGATTTATCCCTTGTTGTTTTCTTGTTTAGTACTTACAGTTTACTGTTCACTCAACTCTAATCACATTTTAGAATTTTCTGTCGATAACATGCAAATAATTAGAATTAATTTGCTGGTGAATGAATTGGTCCTTTAGGGAGACGAATTTGGAATACTCAGTGTGTGGATATTAGAAACGACTCTGTGCACTTGTAGAAAATATCAATCAAGTTTTTGGCGCCGTTGCCGAGGACCTTTTTATTACTGCTTTCATTAATTCTAGTTATTACTTTTATCTATTTGATTATTATTCAAATTTTCTTCCATTATTGAACTTTGAACCTTCGAACTTGTTTGATTTCAGGCGTTACATGCACTTAAGGCATTCACGAAGCTTGAACAACGAACCGCTTGTTGAATTTAATCCTGAAATTGAACGAACTTGTCGAAGGAACAACGCTCAAAGGAGAAGAGAGATGGCCAATAATAACCAAATTCCGGAACTGCATAAAGAACATGATCTAGGGAATGAGCAATTTAGTGGGAAAAATCAAGCCGAGCTGGTTGTTGTCAACCCTGCTGTAAGAAGAATTCGAGATTATCAGATGTCATTTATTGTAGGGAACCCTTCTTGCATTAGATTAATTACAGCAGCACGAAATTACGAGCAGAAGCAGATTCATTTATCTATGTTGCCGCAATTTAATGGGATGCCCAGCGAAGATGCGCGAGCCATTATGAGAGATTTCGATGCGACAGTTCAAACTCTTCCTTTGTATGGACTGTCGGAGGATGAATTGAGGCTAAGGTGTTTTTCTTATTGCATGAAGGGATTGGCAAGAAATTGGTTGTTGAGTTTAGAGGTGGACTCTATTGATACTTGGGAGAAGGTATGGAGATTTTTATGATGAAGTGGTACCCAGCCTGTTGGACCCCGAACTTTTCTTGAAATTTTGAACGATTAATTAAAATTAAATGAGGAATTTGTGGTGAATTATTCATATGCACAAAAAAAAAGAAAATTCAAGAATGTGAAATGATATAGGGTAGATGAGTTTAGCAAGTTGATGATGAGAGAATACGTGTGTATGTTTTTGTTATTGATGTTTATGATTTAATTACGGACTAAAAATTGTTTATGGGTGTTTTGAGTGTAAATGGAATTGAAAAGCAAGAAATGAGTAATGGAAGTGTTAAATTTTAGAGAATTGCAAGTCTGTCTTTTTGGGATAAATAGTAGCAGAGTTGACTTTTCAGCTGAAACTTTCATGAATTTTTCTTGTTTGATTTAGGCAGAATTTGATAAAATAATCTTCATGAAAGTTGTAGTTTCTGTTGATAGTTTTCTATGTATGACATTTTTTGATATCAGGATTGAAAGTTATGCTCATTCAAAGTTAAGCTTATTTTTCTTTGTTTTTTGAAAATGTTCATAAGGGTAGGTTTTATATATGTTAGCTTTGAGGCAAATTCTGGACTGATATGGTTAGAATTGGATTAAGAAGCCTTCTTGAAAGTTATAGAGGGATTTCATAGCTGTACAATGATGTGTTATATGCCATTTATGGATGTGGGAATTGAAAGATATGAAGTTTTAAAGTTTGAATGTTGTTTAGGTGATTTTTAACGTGGCAAAAATTTTGATTGAAAATTTGACCTAGTTAGAGGTTAAAATTGCTTTTAAGTCCTTCTTGGAAGTTATAGATTGTGATTTTTTCTTTCCATTGATATAAAGTATGGAATTTTTGGACTTTGGAATAGGAAGTTATGATTTTTAAGATGTTGTGTTGCTATTTTAGGATGGCATTTTTGTGCAGTAACTTTGATTGAGATTTTGACCCCTTTAGAAACCAAATTTATTTTTAAGTCCTTCATGGAAATTGTAGAGTGTTCTGTTATCTTTCCATTGATACCAGATTTGCAATTTTTGTAGTTTTGAATGAAAAGTTATGAATTTTTTAAGTTCAGTGGTTTTGTTAAGAAAAAGAAAAAAAAGAAAAGAAAAAATCAGAGCCAGATGGATCGCGATCGCGACCGGCTCTTTGCCGCGTGCGGCTCGCGATCGTGAGCCGTCACGATAGCAACCGGCTCGCGTTCGGCTCATGACCGCAAGCAGGC
Organism: Erythroxylum citrifolium; assembly: GCA_026284465.1. Lineage (NCBI taxonomy): Eukaryota > Viridiplantae > Streptophyta > Magnoliopsida > Malpighiales > Erythroxylaceae > Erythroxylum > Erythroxylum citrifolium. Next base: position 14,688,164 of record JANKOE010000007.1, on the reverse strand, counting down.
TAGCGAGCCGTCGCGTATGCGACTCGGCTCGCCAGCTCAGCTGACCCTCTCTCACTATTTTTCTTAAAACTTTTCCATCCGACATCCGATTGATCCAATTTTTGAAGCGTTGGTTTTCTAAGACATCCCTCTATCTCTCCATACCAAATTTATGATTTTTGGAATTGATTTGAAAAAAAGGTTTATTGAATCAAAGTGAGAGGATTGGATAAAAGGTTAGGAGTGGATATTTTTCTGAATAGACTTCAGTTTTTTGGCGATATCTTGATCTATAAAGCTCCGATTGAGTTGATTTTTGTTTCAAATTAAAATAGAAACATGGAGCTACAAGTTATCTGAAGGAATCGAATGTCAATTTAGCCCCTAAGATATTCAATTTCTGGAATGAAGTTAGGTGTAATGTTCAATCTTGGTTTAGTATTGATCTGAAAGTGTTTTTTCCATAACTTCTTCATTTCTTAACCGAATTGAGCATTTTTGGTGTCATTATAAAATTGAGATAATGAGGAACATTTCTCTAGAAGGAAGTTTTAGCAAATTCCTTCAATTTGATGATTAGAAAAATGTCTTAAGTTAAGCATGGTTTTATGATATTGTGAGACATTGTCATATTTGATGATTTTAAGGTATAAATAGATTATTACATGATTTTGAGGGCTTAATTAGCATGTTAATGTGAGTAATTAGCATGTTAATTTGAGTAAGATCATATGGCATAGGTTGATTGGATTAAATTGAATTAAAGTGTTAAGAATGCATGAAGGGCAAAATTGGAAGATCACTTAAGGTTTTAAGTTTTAAGGCTTATAAGGAGGGGCAAATGGGTCATTTTGGTTTCATTAAAAGAAAGAAGGCTTGGCTTGTGTTAGGAGAAGAGAGTTAACGAAATTTTTGAAGAAAGAAGAGAGGAGAGACTTCGGTGAAGAGAAGAAGAAAGAAGAAAGAAGGGAAAAATCTAGGTTTCATCTTTTCTTGTTTTTCAAGTGGGATTTTGAGAGTTCTACAAGAAGGAAAAAGGAAGGGGAAGGTTTACTCTTCCATTAGAGCCAAAGAAGAGCAAAAACGTGGGTGAAGATTCAAGGTGAGTTGTTTCAAATCTTTTGTAATTTTTGATGGGTTTTGGTTTAGAAAGCTTGAGGATGGTATGGGTTTGAGATTTCTAGGATGAATTTTGGTGATTATTTGTTATTAATTGTGCAATTTTGAAATTCCTTTTGAATTAGGGATTTTTACAATTTATGAAGGAAGTTAAGAAAAGGG
>JANKOE010000007.1:14675531-14686804 GCA_026284465.1 Erythroxylum citrifolium | reverse complement strand
ATATCAGATATTTCATTAACTTTCTTAATAAGTGTGCATTTCTCTAAAACGACTTTTATTATGAAACGGAGGGAGTACTTAGTAGTATTGAAAAACACCTCCGACGTTATAAACGACGTTCCATTTAAATGCTAGACTGACAAGACCCATAACTGCTGTTTGGTTTTACTCCTCCCAATCACTACATCACACAAGTCCAACTTCCTCTTCGACATGCTCCAGCAACTCGCGTGGTTCACTTGATAGGATTTCAATATTTAAGGATTGTCTCCCCCTCGTAAAGTAGGTAGAGAGGAGAATTAGCTCTTGGAATGTCAAACAATTGTCCCATACTAGAGGCTACAGCTCATCAAGTCCTTCTCGAATATCAGCCTATCTCGTACGACCAGCTAAAATCACCGTACGGATAGAGAAAATTTTGAAGATAGACTGTTTCCAATTATATTAATCTTGCTGAAGCTAAAGTATCACGGAAAGACATGTGTTATCTTAAGGAAGAAGGAAGGTTGGATCTAGCTCCTGTCAATATTGTGAACGAGGTGTTGCTAGGTAAGGTAATTTGGAGGCTTTTCCAAAAGTCAGTCACTGTGGGTCACTCTAAAATCCTAAAAGACAATTTCTTTTGGCAAATCAAGTCAAGTGGAAGCTCTTTCTTGACAAGGAAGCAAAGGATGAGAATCGGTATGTAATGGGAAAAAGGCTTCGTTTATATTGACAATAAACATCAGCTGAGACCTCTGAAAAGGTTCAAACAATTAGACCTTGCACAGCTGTCTCCATATGCAAGCCAAAGTTCAGCTGGTCTGGTCGTCAGCAACAACGTTTTGGAACTGGCCCTTTTAAAGCGCCTGATTCCTTTCCCTAATTAGAGACCTGATGCCATTATATAATCCTGACCCCTCACCAAAGAAGACAAGCCCTTGAAGATTTGTCATTCCTCCGTTTGTTTTATAATAAATCTGATAACGATCTTTTCAAATCAACGAATTGCACAAACTAGTTGGTTCAACTGCAATCTCACTAAAGCTGGCTTTTGATCATTGGCTTGTAATTAAAATAAAACTAAACACTCCGATTAAACTCGGATACATTAACCTTCCCTCTACTTCAGGTTTCCTGTGTTCACTAGCTCCATAAAGCCACAGCCAACTTCTCTTGCCAGTGTAGCTACTCAAATGTGCAAAGTCAACTGACCTCCCTCCATCTAGCACTCTACAATGCATGCCATGGTCCTCTTTCTCTTTCTCAAGCAACCTTGATAACCAAAAATTACTAAAAAATTGTGGCAAGATTCGTTTCAATAATTTAAAATATTTATTTTTGATTTGTTGAAGTCAAAATCACTTAAATTTTTTAACATGATTAACATATAAAATGTAATAAAACATGAATCATGATTTATACCTTACTCTAAAGCTTGATCTCATTCTCGTCATTTCTTTCAAACTATTTCTGAAATTGGTTCGTCTCAATTAACATAGTTGCATGATATCCATAGAACATGTTAAAAGAATTTTACAACTGCAGCAAAGATGGTAAGAAGGGAGTACTACTTCCCTTAGAATCTAAGTCTATTTATAATAAGTTTTAGATATTTTAGTAATTTAGTTCAAATAAAATTATAATTTCATACATATTTTTATATATAATTCAATTATTTCATCATGTATTGTTTCAATTATGTTAGTTCTCCACCAATAGCCAATGATTCAATTAATAACATTTGAAAACTATATTCAAAGTGTCATTACACTTTAGCTAAGATTTTCTAAATCAATACTAATTAAGAATAGTGGAGATTTTCCCTATTACTTTAAGGTAATGAATCATATATTGATCACTACACTCTTTGTATAGTTCATGATATATCCAATGACTAGCGACTGAGCTATCTTTGACTAGAATAAGTCATAAGTAATATCAAAATATAATAATCCTTATATTAGATATTTTGAAGATCTACAATCAAATGATTACTTATACGATCTTCATAATGAAATTTTCTATAGACATACAAGTAATGTTCCTAATAGGATTATCATATAAGGTTAGTTCAGTAAACTTGTTCTCTAATAAGCTATCACGTATATGTTTAAGTATCTTCATACTTTAGTAAATAGGATCAACTACTTCCTTCATAGGAAGAAACATAAAGTGCGTTAGTCTTTTTATGCTTTATTAATTTCTAATCTTAATAGAATAATAACTAGGAACAATTTATAAATAATATATAATTGCAATATGAATCTCATAATTAATATCTTATCATAATTTTATTTGCAATGTATATATATCCTATAGAATTTACTATATACATCTAAATATTTATAAGATAAAGAATGCTTTAAATAATTATTTTACTGAACTATAATCAACCAATTGGTTAAAGAGTATAAACCAACATAAACTCTGTAGGATAGATTTAAGTTGTTGCGTATATACTTTGTGGTATGAAAAGAATAGTAGGATTTTCAAGAAGGAAGTAAACAAGCCTTTAAGCTCTTGAAATGACTTATAGTCTAAATTAGAGAGATATGCCTCCAAACAGATAAGTAAATCCATATGCTCGAAATTGGCTTGCGAATGGTGTTTTCGATTTACTTAATCTGTGCACAAGCTAATCTGTAGGTCTCGTACCTCTATTGCCTAGCTTAATTACTATATGCTTGCAGATGTATATCTTTTGAGATCTATAAAAGTTTATTGTTTCTTTAAGCTATATTTTGTTGGTGTTGGAATTTTTTTTGAACATAAACGATAGAAAGAAAAGTGAGCAGAGAAGACGAGAACAATGAGATAAAATGAAATAATGTTAACTCACACATCTTAATTAAATTATCAGAATAAGGCCTTAGATAAGGCTTACACATAGTGGCCAACATGGGTCACAAAAGCATTAATAAAAACTACCCATTACTACTATCGTGACTCAACAACTTAGTAACAATTTACTGACTTCCTAAAGACTCGGACAACTAAATAACCTTGCTAAATATGTGACATAAATCAAACTAATTCTTAACACTTTCCCTTAAACTGAACTCTACGGAATTCAGTTTAGGAAACAAATTGACAACTTTGGCTAAGTAAACTCCTGCACAACTTCTTTTACACGGCAATTCAAATTTTCTGGAGCATTTCTCCCCATCTTCATAATATTCTGTGAAGCACTTCTCTTCACCTATTGATGCACATCTCATCATCTTGTTGATACCCTTCTCACCAACTTAAAATCATTGGAGCACGTCTCTTCAAAAACATCTTGGTGCACCTCTCACCAACTCTCAAAAAAAAAATTTCTTCACCAACCAACTCTACCATATTTGCTTGCTCTTTTTTCAGTTTACAATTTTTCTGTAGGTGTCCAAAGTTTTTACAGTTGAACATTGAGGTTTTCCCTTATGCAAACAATATTTCTCTTTATGCTCCGATTTTTTGCAATGATCACATTGAGGAAATTTACCTTTTCCTTTTGATGATTTGGCTAGAAGAGCTCTTTCATCAATTTGCTCAGTTTCAACTTTCCGCATGGCCCTTCTTTGCCTGTGTCTGCAAAGCATTAATCAATTCGGATAGAGTTAAATCATTAATATCTCTTGAATCTTCAAGAAATGAAATTTTTGCCTCAAATTTTTCAGGCAAACTTATGAAAATTTTTTCTACAATTTGCTCTCGGATAGATCCTCCCCCAATAGCCGTATTTTGTTCACCAAAGTCATCAATCGATCAGAATGTTCTTGTATGCTCTCATGTTCTTTCATGCTCAAAGCTACAAAATCTCTTTTGAGATTTAAAACTTGTATATTCTTCATTCTTTCATTGCCTTAATATAATTCTTTCAGCATATCTCAAGTGTTTTTAGTTGTTTCACAAGTCATAATTTTTGTGAAAACTGATTCTGAAACTGCAGAGAAAATAATAGATAAGACTCTTGGGGCTTTTGGTGCTTCTTCTTCATGAGCTCTTATTTGATTTAGTGTTGGATTATTTCTCAAGGCTGGTAATTCCCTTTCTTCTTCTACCCATTGCCATAAGCCGAGACCTCGTAAATGAGCTTTCATCTTGACAACTTATATTTGATAGTTTTCACCATTGAAATTTGGGGGTAAGAGAGTAGCTGAATTGCTAGTAGCCATTGGAAGAATTTTTTTTCACTCAATCTCACAGTCCCTTAAGAATCTATGACTCTAATACTAGGTTGAAATTTTTTTGAACATAAACGATAGAAAGAAGAGTGAGCAGAGAAGATGAGAATAATGAGATAAAACGAAATGATGTTAACTCACACACATTAATTAAATTATCAGAATAAGGCCTTATATAAGGCTTACGCATAGTGGCCAACATGGGTCACAAAAGCATTAATAAAAACTACCCACTATTACTATCGTGACTCAACAACTTAGTAACAATTTACTGACTTCCTAAAGACTCGGATAACTAAATAACCTTGCTAAATATGTGACATAAATCAAACTAATTCTTAACAGTTGGGACACGAGGGGTTCTTTTTGTACATTTAGATCATAGGTGTTTTGTTATTTTGTTCGATCTTGATCGGGTTTTGGTCCTTTAGTTACCCTTCTAATATCCCTGTGAACTTTTCTCTTAATATACTCTTTGACTTTAGGAAAAACAAAAGAAAACATTGTAGTTATATCTTTCTTGTTCTAACACGATTATAAGTAAATATAAGAAACTGCATATGGATCGCAGTTGCTACCAATACATAGAGTTCAACATCTGCAGACCGCAATTTCAAATCCTTGTCCTTTAGAAATATTCACAGAAGAGAGGGACCGAAGGCAAACTCTACAACTGATCTAAGCTCATCCCAGTCGCCGTAATTAATAAAGTCACTTCCATAAGGGCTAGAAATACTCGATGCTGAAGCCACAGGTAGAGGCTGCTGATGAGTGCTGGGGCTCAATTGGTTAGCGTGAAACTGTTTCCACTCATTGAGATGATTCACAACAGGCTTTTTCTCGCTTTGTTGAATGAATGGTGTGCTGAAACAAACATAATTTTCTCGACTGCTAGAGTCCATACTGCATGTTTTTGAGCTTGTGTCGAGCGCTTGATTACGCCTGGTGGATAATTGTCTCCAATCAGAAGTGTACTTTCTGTAGGACACATTTCTCTTGAAAATTCGACACAATGTCCAAATTTCCTGTGGTGCCATTCAAAAGAAAACAAGTGTAAGAACTAGGTTAATGATTAAAGTTACCTTGAAATTTGAGGTATATCGATTTCAAAGTTCGTACAGCTTCTGGTGTAGAGTTCTTGACACTATGAGTTACGTTGTTCGTGTTGCTGTCGGTAGTTGGAAGGCGAAACTCATGCATCATCCAATCGGTTTTGGTGCCTTTTCCAGCACTTCCACGATAGTAAACCAAGGTCTTCTTAAGTCCAATACAGTCCCGGCCTTCTCCTCCTTGCGGGTACACTGGCTTGTCTATGCCCGTTGCTTTCCAAAACCCCGATCCTGTTACCCTATTCGGTCTTATGCTATTCCTGTACTTCCTTCCTCTCTTACAGAAGAAGTAACCTTCAGTATCTCCAACACCGCTGGGCTCTGAAAGAAGCATAGCAGTCATCAGTATAAGATCGAGAAATACAATTTAAAAATGTTATGCCTTTTCGTAATCTTAATTAACTGCGCAACGGGATACGATATTGTTGCCCTAAGCAATTTGATCATTTTATGTAGTTACACAGTTATCATAAAAAGTTTATAGAAAAGAAAAACTTAGGCTTCCAAGGCAATTTAAGAAAGGCATCTAGGAAGTTTGCAGTTCTAGTGTCTCGCTGGGAAACTATTCCATAATCCACGCTACTAAGCTAGTGCTGCACTCGTCTAGTGAATTTTATGGGCTAATACTTAAAGTTGTGGTGAAAACACTCTTAGGATGAACCAAAACTCAATTGTTGCATACAATTACTTTCTCCAGTTTTGAAGAAATAGATCGTACTTAGAGCGCGAACACTTAAATAGTTCCATTTGCTGGGGTAGTTCATCCGTCTTGAAGACACCATCTTATTCAGGTTTCATGGATTATAACCTCATTAAGATGGAAATGAAATAAAAAAGAGGGAAAAAAAAACCATGGATAAGATTTACTAGCATCTGTTTGGTTCTTTACAAATTACAAGTCCAAAACCTTGACTAGCATCTGTTTGGTTCTTTACAAATTACAAGTCCAAAACCTAGCTTTTATATTTTCAAATTAATATAAATATATATATAGGTGTATATAAGTTGCAGAGATATGAAAGCTTCAATACATATAAGAGAGATGAATTAGAACCGTACTTGGTAGATCCCATGGATCATACTTGTAGATATCAACTTGCTTGATGAGCTCGATACTGATTGGTTTCCTGTCAACTTTTCGGCGAAGATAGAAACTGATAAGTTCTTCATCTGTTGGATGAAACCTGAAGCCTGGAAGTGGAACTTCATCATCAATATCATCCTTGTTGCTAACGGTACTCATACTAGTCTCTTGACCGATCATCATCATTTTCTTCTGCTTCTTCTTCACCACTTCAATTTAAGATACCCGGGCAAATATAGGCCACAGAACATCAGGAAATGGTCACAAAAACACACTTTCAACACCAAGAAGCTTAATTTAATAAGTCTCCAGAGTTGGTAGACCATCGGGGTCAAGTCTTGAATTTTCTCTCAAGTACTGAGGTGGGGGTCCAGAGGATTTTGGAAAGAGTCTTTTGAAATACTATTTTATGGGTCATCATCACAGAATTTTATAATATGAGCCATGGGGTTGAGACTCCACGCGCGATTAGTATCATCGTCATGGCATCAATACATTCCCCACACTGAATACACCTACCAAATGAATACTCGCATATTTTGACCAAGTTACGTAACCTAAATTACACCAACTTATTACTTGGTCCTTTAATTTGTTTCCCATTTTTTACGAGTTATATTTGTTGAACGGGACTTTATCGTTATTAGATAGAGTCGTTTTATTTTCATATGCCAGTTTCCCTTTCAGTCACTAGCTAACCTGTAATATCGTGTAAACCCTTAATGTAAACATGTTCTTGCTGAGTCAATGTTCGATAGAGATCTTGATTAGGTGCCCACAAATTTTTAACGTGTTTTGGGTTACAAGCGGATACTTAGATGCACAGTTAAAAGTTGGTCTTTTCCAAATTCTCACATGAAATCATGTTAGTACTTATATTAAAACTTGAGTTAAGATTTATTATTATTACTACTATTATTATTGAGTTAAGATTTATTCTAAAGGAGTTAATGGCTTTAAATTATTAAGTGTGGTAACTACACAAAATCTAAGAACTAATAATGTGAGTATCAAATATTTTATTTAAAAATAAAAAATCTTTTTGTACCTTGTTTATAGAATAAGTACTCTTCCGAAAATAAGAAAATAGTTGATGAATTTTTTTATTTTTAAACAAGTTTTCATCCACATTTATAAAAAAGTTAATTATTTTTTAATACTAATTCAATCAAAAAATTTGCAAATATTTTTTATAATATGATTAATAAATGATGATTTTTTTTCTATATCATAATATATGATACCTGAAAAGGAACTATCCAAAAACTAATGCCACCAAAAATGACCAACAATGAATAGACCTACGATAATTTGTGATTACAGCAAAATAGGAAAAGGGATCACATATCATGTTCCTTTTTCTTTTATGGCATATATATATATATATATATTGTGTGTAAGTGTTTCCTATTTTTATGTTGTAATTGCATAATATATAATTCCTAAATAAAAGTTCATGTACGTTAATCTATATAAATTTGAACCTTTTTATAAATTTGATTTTTGAGAAATAATTGTTTAAAAGAATAAAATGTTTACATGAATTAATTTGGTGTGCTCAAATTTGTATATGCTTTGGTTTATAAAACTAAACCTAGCTGGTGAAGCTTTATCCGAAAAGTTATGTGATAGACCCGAATTCAGCTTCTATCTGGGTAATCGGATTCCACACCCGACCATGTTAACAGACAAATAACTGAAGCCAGAGACAACTTGACCTCATTAGAACCTTCTTCGGTTTTAACAGACAAATAATTGAAGCCAGAGACAACTTGACCTCATTCGAACCTTCTTCGGTCGACCGAAGACTGCAGCCCTCTTAGTCTTTTGGGTGGTCCAAAGTTGATCCGAAGCTCCCATAATTGATCATGGAATAGAATGCTTCATAATTTCGTCCAACCGCAAAAGGATTCACTTCTGATATCATATATTCATAGACATTATCATCATATATTATATACATATGCGTGGATTTCTTTTTTGATATATTCATATACGTAAATTCTTGATATGATGATATATAATATATCGATCCCAATACGTTTCACATTCTAGCTATTCAACCAGGAATTATCATTGTAATGTTTCTATTGAAGAAACTTTAATTTTCGTATGAGTGGATACGTTAGCTAGATTTAAACTAAAGGTTTAGAACGATTCAAGTGTGTTGTATACCTTATATATCTCTTTTCTAGGCCTAAGTCCCTTCTACAGGAAAAAGGAGAAGAGAAACAACGAAAATTTGGATAACCACTAAATCCAAAACAACGCTCATGTGTCCATGACCCTAGAATAGACTGGGTTCATGTGTCGTGTGTGTGAGTGCTACTCTAAAAATATTTTAGTGTACGTGGGACAGACAAATTCTAAGATAAAAAATTATTTATATCATTTAGCCTCTTTCAATGACGTTTCCAAGTATCTCCATTATTATTAAATATATATCCAATACCTCTACGTGGACTTGAAAGTACAGCACAGAATGATAAGCTTTCTAGAAGGTAAGTATATATAGGTGTGCATAATTTGACTCGGACATGTAAAAGATGTCTTGTATATTCAAGGAAACTGTTCTATCGATTGTTTGTTTAAAATCTGGCGACTATTAAAAATTGATAAATTTGACTTGAAGGTGGAAGGACTGGCCATGAACATGATAAGCATTTCAAGGGTTTGAATTTGTTCTGCTAATTCTGTGTTTATCAAAGAAGGAGATGGAAGCAGACTATAGTAAGGAATAGGAATCTATATTATTATTATAATTGTGATGGTTGGTTAAGAGAAAGAAATAATTGTCATTATCATTGACAGTGATTGGTTTGTAAAAAATATTGAGAAATAAAATTTATTATATTTTAATTAGTTAATTAATTACATTTTATTAATTACATTGTAATTAATTAATTACAATAGATTAATTAATTAATGAATTATATTTTAACTAATTAATTAATTATTTTTAATTAATTATAATGTAATTATTCAATTATTAATTATATTTTAATTAATTAATAACAATATTTTAATGAATGAATGAATTATATTTTAATTAATTATATTGTATTTAAATAATTAATAATAATATTTTAATTAATTATATTATAATTGATTAATTGAATTTTAATTAATTAATAGCAATATTTTAATGAATGAATGAATAATATTTTAATTAATTATATTGAATTTAAATAATTAATAATAATAATTTAATTAATTATATTGTAATTAATTATATTATAATTGATTAATTGATTACAATATTTTAATTAATGAATGAATTATATTTTAATTAAGTATATCGTAATTAATTAATTAATTAATTATATTTTAATTAAGTAATTACTATGACTAATTTATTATATTTTAATTAATTAATTACCATTTTAATTAATGAATGAATTATATTTTAATTAGTTATATTTTAATTAATTAATTATATTTTAATTCATTAGTAAAGCGTATGATCGGGTCGATTGGAACTATTTACGTTTCATCCTGTTGAAGTTGGGTTTTGATAGAAAATAGGTAGAGCTCATCATGTTGTGTGTTTCTACAGTTAACTATTCTGTGGCTGTCAATGGTACTGAAGTTGGCCCCATCAAACCCAAGCGTGGACTGAGGCAGGGGATCCTTTGTTCCCTTATTTATTTATTCTTTGTGTTGAAGGTCTTTCTGCATTGCTCTGAAGAAGTGAATTAAGAGGGGACATTCATGGAGTTATGATTTGTCCAGGTAGTCCCAGTGTCTCCCATCTTTTTTTCGCCGATGATAGTTTTCTTTTCTTCCGAGCAAATGCGAGGGAAGGCCATAATATCAAGAGGTTATTAGATATTTATGAAGCGGCTTCGGGACAGGTGATTAATTATCAGAAATCTGGTATTATGTTCAGTTCTAATACTTCACAAATCGACAGGAACGCGGTGGAAGCTATTTTAGGAGTAAACACTCCTCTTGACCATGGGAAATACTTAGGTCTCCCCTCTTTAATTGGGCAACAAAAGAAACAAGTTTTTTCCTTCATCAAAGATCGGCTTAGCAAGCGGATTATGAGCTAGAAGAATAAGCTGTTATCTAGACTGGGTAAAGAAGTCGTCATTAAAACAGTTGCCCAAGCATTGCCTGCATATTGCATAAGCGTCTTCCTTCTTCCTCACGGAACTTGTGATGAACTACAAAAAATGATGAACTCCTTCTAGTGGGGCTCGGGTGATGTTACCAAAAAGAATATTCATTGGGCGAGTTGGGAACGTCTTTGTGTGCCAAAAAATATGGTGTCATGGGCTTTAGGGACCTTCATTGTTTCAATCTGGCTATGCTTTGCAAACAAGCCTGGCGGTTCATCGCATATCCCGAATCACTTCCAAGTCGAATTTTTAGAGCGAGATATTTTCCTTCTGGTAATTTTTTGGAGGCTAAGGATCGGGCTAATGCAAGTTTTATTTGGAGGAGTATTTATGCGGCCAAGGATATATTGATTCATGGTGTTCGTTGGAGACTTGGAGATGGAGCTTCGATTGAGGTTTTCAAAGATCCCTGGATTAATGACACCTCTAATTTTTTTATCACCTATCCTCCAATACAAAGCTTAAGCAACATGAAAGTAAGGGAGCTATTTAACGAGTCAGGTTCCGGTTGGGATGAACAATTGATAGAAGGGTTATTGACGCCTTATGATGTCGAACGGATCTCCAAAATCCCTATTGCATATGCTAAGCCTCTGGACCAGTTGATATGGCATCATAGTCGGGATGGGATTTACTCTGTTAAATCTGGATATAAACTGGTCATGAGTTTGTGTACAGACATCGCCAATTTCTTTGAGGAGCAACCTTGGATTCGTTTGTGGAATTTAGCCATGCCTCCAAAGATTAAGGATTTTATTTGGCGATGTCTGAGGGAGTTCATTCCATGCAAAGCGAGGTTATTGCGTAAAGG
>JANKOE010000007.1:14648667-14660860 GCA_026284465.1 Erythroxylum citrifolium | reverse complement strand
GAAAACTCCATATGAGTTATGGAATGGAAGGAAACCTAATATATCCTACTTCCATCCATTTGGTTGCAAGTGCTCTACATTGAATACAAAGGAAATTCTGGATAAATTCGATTCTAAGACTTATTTGGGAATTTTGCTAGGTTATTCATTGTCATCGAAAGCTTATAGGGTTTACAACCTTACCTCTAAGACTCTTGAGGAGACTATTCATGTTAAGTTTGATGATAGTTCTCGACTATTCATGTTAATTTTGATGATAGTTCTCAACCAAGGAAGAGACATGATACTGATAATGAAACCCTATCAGTACCTTTGGTTGACAGTGAAGAAGTATCACCATCAGAAACTCTCTTAGACAAAGTTGAAGATATTATTGAGACACTTGATTTGAAAAGAGATTGGAGATATAAGAGTTCTCATCCAGAAGAGTTGATTATAGGAGAGACCTCGGAAGGTGTGTGAACTAGGTCGAAATTCAGAAAAGAAGCCAATGTAGCGTTTATCTCTGAAATAGAGCCTATGAAAATTGATGAAGCCCTTCAAGATGAAGCTTGGATTTTAGCTATACAAGAGGAGCTAAACCAGTTTACTAGGAATAAAGTTTGGTCCTTAGTTCCCAGACCCTCAAAAAAGTCCATTATAGGAACTAGATGGGTTTTTAAGAATAAGCTAGACGAGTCAGGAAGAGTGAGTCGTAACAAAGCGAGATTAGTAGTACAAGGCTATAATCAGTAGGAAGGAATAGACTACATTGAGACTTATGCTCTTGTAGTAAGACTAGAAGCTATTAGGATTCTGCTTGCATATGCTGTCTTTCAGAACATAAAGCTATTTCAAAGGGATGTGAAGAGTGCATTTCTAAATGGCTTTATAGATGAAGAGGTTTATATAAAGCAGCCTCCTGGTTTCGAAGATGTTAAGAAACCGGACCATGTTTATAGACTTCATAAAGTTTTGTATGGCTTGAAACAAACTCCTCGAGCTTGGTATGATCGCTTGAGTTCTTTTCTTATTGAGAATAAGTTTAGTAAAGGTTAGGTAGATAAGACGTTATTTAGAAAGTGCGTTAAGAATGATTTTATCATAGTTCAAATTTATGTTGATGACATTATCTTTGGTGCAACTTCTAAAATGTTATATACTCGTTTTGAACATTTGATGAAGAATGAGTTTGAGATGAGCATGATGGGTGAGTTAAAATTCTTTCTTGGGTTGCAAGTTAAGCAAACCGAAGAAAAGATTTTTATTCATCAACAGAAGTATATTAAGGAACTGTTGATTAAATATGATATGGAAAAAGTAAAACCAATGTCAACTCCGATGCATCCTTCAAACCTTTTGTCTAAGGAAGAAACTGGCAAGAAGGTTGATCAAACCCTGTATAGAGGGATTATTGGTTCTTTACTTTACCTTACAGCAAGCAGACCTGACATTCTGTTTAGTGTTTGCTTGTGTGCAAGATTTCAGGCAGATCCTAGAGAATCTCATTTCATTGCTGTTAAAAGAATTTTGAGATATCTATCAGGTACTACTAATCTTTGCTTAATGTATGAGACAGGTAAAGATTTCACGTTAATTGGCTACTGTGATGCAGATTATGCCGGAGATAGGATTGATAGAAAAAGTACAAGTGAAGGATGTCACTTCCTTGGCCACAACCTAGTTTCCTGGTCAAGTAAGAGGCAAAGCTCAATTGCTCTATCAACTGTAGAAGCCGAGTATATGTCAGCCACAAGTTGCTGTTCACAGACGTTGTGGATTAAGTATCAGCTAGAAGACTACTCAGTACAAGAAGATGAAATCCCAATCTACTGTGATAACACAAGTGCCATCAACTTGTCAAAAAACCCTATACAACATTCGAGAGTCAAGCATATCAAAGTTAGACACCATTTTCTACGAGACTACGTTCAGAGGAAGATTGTGAGTCTTCAGTTTGTTGAGACGAACTATCAGTGGGCAGACATCTTCATTAAGCCATTAAGTGAAGAAAGATTCAAAGAAATCAGACGAAACCTTAACATGGTGATGTTGAGTGATCAACTATCTGACACATCATAACCCAGATAAAAGGTCGTAAGAGTTAACGGTAACAGTAACAGTAAGTTACAGCTGGTAACTTCTATCACAAGAAAGTTTTGGAGGGAAAATTTCTCACAGTCTTGAGAACACCACCTATTCTAGAATACTCTTAACATACCCTAACATCGACCTTTGAAGAACTCTCAACAAAAGCTTCTCATTACTCTGTTTGGATAACAAACTTTCTTTGCTCACACTCTCAACCTCAGAAACCTACTTCACCTGTTGAGAAAGATATTTGTGCATTCAGTTCATTATCAACTACATAAACGAATGGAGCCAGCAATGACCAGTGGAAGACTTGTTGATTTTAAGTCCTTGAAGAAGGACAAGATGGATATTAAACCGGAGATTGTCACAACCGGTTTGAGGAACTTCTTTCAAGTTCATGAGATAGTATACATGAATGAAGTCTATGAATTTTGGAAGAATATGGAAGTGGTAGAAGATAATCTTGAATCAATGGTAGATAGATTGTCGATTATAGTGACACTGAAGATAATCGAGAAGGTCACTGAGTGTCCATATGTTGGAGAGAAGCTCACAAGTAAAGCTAGACGGATGAACTTGAAGGAGATTGAGATCAATCAACAACTATATGGAAGTAATAATCCAAAGGAGAAGAAGGCCTCAAGTGTAGTGCCGAAGGTTAGGGTTCTACACTCACTTCTTTTCCATTGTGTTCTACCAAGAACAGAATCAAGGCATTTGGTAACAATGTTAGATGAATAGTGCCTATTTCATCTACTCAATCGCTAGCCTATAGATCTACCATTTCTTATTTTTCATTATATGGTAAAGACGAAGAAAGACTCGAACGCCCTACCTTATGGGATGATGCTGACAAGAACATTCAGAGATTTTAGAGTCCTTTTAGAGAGAGGAAACATGATGAAGCTGAATATCAAAAGCGTCATCAATTCTGCAACTATTGGCAAAATGGGCTTGAAGAATCTGGAGAAAGAAGAAACAAATTTTAAGACGATAGCAAGGATTTAGGGGGAGTTTTTTAAAAAGGGGACTCCCACAAGAAAATTAAAATCTCAATCCAGCGACAAAATGCCTGCAGTTGGAGAAAAGAAATTGTCAGATGAAGCGATGAAAGATAAGACTATTTCTTATAGAGAAGAAAGCCAGGTGCAGTATATAGAGAAAGTGTCCTTGAAAAGAAAGAGGGAGACACTTCTTTCAGAAATACCTAAGCAAGCGAAAAGGTCGCCCAAAGTACGAACCCTGCATCAGCAAGAGGAAAAGATAGGAAAAGAGTTGACTCATGGTGAAGACTCTGAGAAGAAAACACCTCAGGCAACAAGGTCCTTAGTCTCAATCTTAAAGGAAGATTCAGTTAAATTGGCTAAAGAGACTGAGATAAAGAGGAAATTGGGGTTTGAGAAGAAGAAACCACAACCTCAACAATAGACTCCCAGACTGATTGAAGAAAGCAAAAAGTAGAAAATTAGTAAGAAGAAGAGCACTCCTACTGCTGTTTAGAAGAAGAAGTTAGTTGAACACAGTCCAACATAGGTCAATACCTCTCAACCGTTAAGAAAAGAGGACTTGAGAGTTAAGGTTATTGAAGAAATTCAACCTGTCAGGAGTAGCACTTCTATAATCATCAAAGAAACCTCAATAAGGTCAATCAAGGCACAATTACAACCGATCGTGGTAAATAGTAGTACAATGCATCTGTTAGGTGATGATGATATAAGTATTTATGGTTTTCTACGGGATGAAGGAACCAAACCATACCCCACACAGATGACAAGATAGAGGTACACTATCTTACCAATCATAAAGAGAACTATGATCAAGGTTGTACCTGACTTTCAACTAAAGCCTTACATTGTTCGAAATGATGAAAAGAGGAAGAAGAAATTGTATCCTGAAGGTTTAACAAGTGATCTGACAGAGGAACAGATCGAAGCTGAGGTGAGGGACAAAGATGAGGTATGCTATGCAGCCCAGCAGAAAGGAACCTATGTTTCCCACTACATTTCGAAGGCATCTGGAAGCAATTGTGGTCGACAAACCACTAAAGACTCTTCTCAGGTAGTTGGAAGACTTACAGAAAGGCAGTACATATCCATTAGGATTGGAAATGTCAGCTACTTAATAGAGACTCTTGTGCATCTAATTATGCCCATTAGACCCTTAAGTACTGTGTCTTCAATTAGAGATGTTTTACACCTATTTGGAAGACAAGTTCCACGACTAACCAACCCTGAAGACTTTAATCTCCCGGAACCGAACCTATCTGTCAAAACTCCTACCCTTACAATCATTGAACTAGGTGTCATATCTTCAGATGCGTATACTATGATTGTTGATCTTGAAGTAGTACAACAGAAGCATGATGAAGACATTGAAGATAAAGTTGATAATCTGCGTGCTTCTGTGGGTGACTTGTATAAAGAAGTAGAGTATATTCGATAAGATCTCAAGTCACTCCGCACGGAAATGAGAGAACTTTATGAAGTTATGAAGCATCTGAGGTTATGATCTTTTTGATCAATAACAAATAGGGGGAGAGAAGAGGAAAGGAGAAAGAAATGGACAAAGATAGGGGAAGAAAAGAAAAAGAAGAAAAGAGAAGATAAGAAGAAGAAGATAATGCTTACAATTCTTCAAGTGTACATCGTCTTATAAATAATAATAATACTTTCTTTCTAACAACTATGTTTGAATATTTGTTATCATCAAAAAGGGGGAGATTGTTAAGTCAAAATGACTTTACGATTAATATTTTAATGAAGATCAAATAAAAACAATAGAAGAAAGTAAGACGAAGCTGCGGAGGAAAATAATGAGAAGGAAGCAAAATGAGACGGAAGACAAAATGAGATGGAAGCAACATGAGATGGAAGAAAAATGAGACGGAAGAAAATGAGACGGAAGACCCGATACCACGTCAGATGATTAGTCAGTTTGAGTTAGTTACAGAACTCAACTGAATAACTAATTTTTCAAAGATCGAGAAATAAGAAGAAAGAAGCAGTTATCAAGAAGGGGTTGAAGACGAAGGCTATAAACACGAGTTGGAGTCGAAGACTGTAGAAGTTAATGAAATTCAAAAGAGCTAGAAATTTTATTGTGCAAACAATTATAGCTACTATTGTCTATAACAAAGCTCGAAACATCTTTCAATAAGAAAGAAGAAAAGCAGATAGCCAGAAGAGGCTAAGTGTGAAAAGAATACTTGTTATAAGAGACATGAAGAGGCTCGACGAAAAGAATACTTGTAATTTTGAGAAGTTTAGTGAAATCTCATAAAAGATTCTGCGGACTGGACGTAGCCCACGGTTTGGGGTGAACCGGTATAAATCTGCTGTGTCGTTTCTAACTCTCAACTCTCAACTCTATACTTTTACTCTTATTGTGTTATACAAGTATTTAGAAGCGATTTACAATACTTTGTGATATGTTTACTCAATAGTTCTGAAAAAGCAAGTTGTTTTAAAAAAAAGGGGATTAGATTTTTAAAAAAGGGATACACAATTCAACCCCCCTTCTTATGCGTTTTGTATATCAAATATAAAGGTCGTGCTAACGTGTGATTCACTTCAATTTGTTTACTTAGAGAAACAAGTAAGTAGTAGAATGGTACTTAATAAAAAAACTTGACAGAAGTTTGGTGAATGCACAGTGGTTACATCAATTGCCTTAAAGCTCAGCAAATTTTTGAGAACAAATCACCTTAGACCATAGTCCATTCATAATAGATCTAGAAAATAATGAAGAGGTGAGCAAAAACCCCTTTTAAAGTGTTTAACTACCTGATGAAGCACCCTAGCTTTAGAGAAGCATTACTAGAGGCAATGAATATGGATGTGAGTAGATCTCAAAGAAACTACCTTTGGCAAAGATTAAAAATTGTCAGGGCCAATTTGAAAATACTAAATAGAGATTCCAAAGACCTTACATTGATGGAGAAGTAAAATGCCTTAAATAAGCTTAAAAAATACTAGGAGAAAATTATAGTAAAACCAGGATATAATAAGCCCAAGAAGGAAGAGAGCCCTAATATTTAACTACAATAAGACCATTCAAAACATCAACTCTCAATTGAGACAAAATCAAGGATGCTATGGCTTAAAGATAAGGAGAGAGATGCTTAGTTACTACTTCAACTCTATTAAAGAAAAGAGAAACAAAAATCAGATCAAGCATTTAACAGATGGGGAAGGGAATAACTTTTATGATTAGGATAACATAAAGAGGATAGCCTATGAAAACTACAGGAATTTGCTTGGTACTGTTGTAGAAATCTAAGAAATACCAGATGCTCTACTAAGGGAAATTAAAACAATTTCAAACCAGGATAAACTAGAGCTAAAGAAGGAGGTTACCAAAGAGGAGATTAGAGAATCTATGCTCTCCATTCACCTTGATAATTTCACAATAGGATAAACCACAGCTAACAAAGGAGGAAACCAGATGCTTTATCGAGGGAAATTAAACAAATCTTAGAGTAGGATAAACTAGAGCTAATAAAGGAGGTTACTCGAGAGGAGATCGAAGAATCCATGTTCTCCATCTACCTTAACAATGCCCTGGCCCTTATAGGTTTAGTGGAAGGTTTTCATAGCAAAATTGGGATATCGTTGGTGGAATTGTAGTTAAAGTTGTCGAGAAGTTCTTTTAAAAAATAAAAATCCTAAAGGAGTAGAATAGAACATACATTAACCTCATCCCAAAGTAGGGAAATGCCTAAAAAATTTAGGATTTTAAACCTATAACATACTGCAATGTTATGCACAAGGTTGTAGCAAAATATTGGCTAATAGGATGAGAAACGTCTTAAGAGAAGTTATCAATCAACTCAGAATGCATTTATTAAAAGGAAAAAAATTGGCAAAAAAATACTACTTTGTTAGGAGTTACTCAAATGCTACAACTCCAACACTTCCATAAAAAGCTATACACTAAAAATAGATCTTGAAAGGGCTTATAATTTAGTAAGTTGGAAGTTTATTACTAGGGTGTTTGAAGCTGTTGGATACCCAACTGAATCAAGGGAATGGATCAATGAGTGCATAACTACAAATTCCTTTGTTATAATGGTGAATGGAGAGCCAACTAAAGTGTTTAAGGTAGGGAAAGGGAACTCCTTATCCCCCTATTTTTTTTGTTCTTGGCATAAAAGTATTGTTATACTCTCTAGAAAGGAATACATACAATAACTCATACTTCAAGGACCATTACAGATGTAAATTTATCAAAATATTATTTTGCAAAGTTAAAAATAATCTATCAAACTACTAATAGATACCTTAAAGAACTTTAAGACAGTGTTAGGGCTAAGATGCAATCCTACTAAAAGCAACTTCTACGTATCAACAAATGTTAACTAGGAAATAACAGTAAGAGAAATGGAGTTGGGTTTAAATCATGTTGGGTTGCCTATCAAATACCTAAGGGTTACCATTTCTTATAAGAGAAAAAGTGCCACAGATTGCAATTCATTAATAAAATCATTCAATAACAGGATCAACCATTGGTGCAATATATTTATAAGCTATGAGGGAAGACTTCAGTTGGTATCCTCAATCCTTAACAACTTGGAAATTTACTACATAAACCATATAGCCTTACTAAAAACATATTGAAAGAGATTGATAGGAAGTTAAGGAAGTTTCTCTAAGAAGGAACTAAAAATCAACACTATAATGCAAAGGTGAGATAGTCAAAAGTTAGCTCAACAAAGGACTATAAGGGCCTAAGCATCACCTTAGTGAAGATGATAAATAAGGTTTATTTGAAATTTTTTTTTGGGGTTATGCAAGCATAAGAAGGAGCTTTAGGCCATATAGATACACACTGTCCATATAAGAAGTAATAGTCTATAGAATATGCAACCAAACTAGAACACGTCTTAAACATTAAGGAAAATCACGGGGACTAGATAATGGATGTAAGAATAAATAACATATACGATTAGAGATGAAGAGTTTACACTATACTATTTTGATAATTGTCATAGCAAGGCTCTTCATATAGGACTGAGGAATCTAGCATTTGAAACTAGTTACACCAAATACAAAGGTAAAGGTACTCATTAGAAATAAAAAATAGAAGTGGCCTTTCCATTAAAGCAGAGGAGTAGTCATATTTATGGATAGTCTTCCCCCTTATTAACTTGAATCCTTTAATTAAGACCATATGCTTCGGGAAGTCAATGGATAAAAGGAGTTTAACACTAAAACCTATAGAGAATATCTTCAACAAGAATTGAACATGAAAGAGAAGTGAAAAAAAAACTAGTATGGGACAATGACATTAGGCCATCTCATGCCTTCACTCTCTAGTCATGAATAGGTGGAAGGCTACTTATAAAGAAAACTTTCAAGATTGCTATCCCATCTAAGGACTGTGAGTTATGTCAGAGGTACGTCGAAACTATAAACTACCTTATGGTTGATGATTGCTACTTAAACAATATTTGGGAGATGATATAAGGACTTTTGAGCATAAAGAAGTCAGTCTCGACTTGGAAGGAACTAATTGAATGGGCTTAAATAATCAAAATGGAAAATAAAGCAAATTATAAAGTGTTTAAAATATGCTTAGTTACATTGGTTTACAATCTAAGGGAAGAAAGGAATGTTAGACTCTTTAGGAAGGAAGCTAAAACCCAGCAGCAAACTTTCCAAAAAATTGTCCTTCAATACAGATTGAATCTAATGGTGAGAGGTTTGGTCAATAGTATTTCACATAGTATGAAAGAAAGCTGACTCCTAAATTAGACAACCATTTGGAGTCATTTGTAGTGGTTCAATTCAGTAGACATACTTGAATCTCTTGTTCCTGGTTGAAAGGAATTTTATATAAATCTTTATATCAATGAATTATCCTTCTAAAAAAGGTTTTCTACTATTAGAAAAACACTTCATAGACTTTCTAAACTAGTATAGCACTAATAGGCTTATCTCATGTATTAATATAAACATTTTAGATGTTTTTCAAAAAAGGGAATAAGTCACACTCTTAGTGTCTATATAAGTATTTTTCTAACACCATATATAGTCCTTCTTTAGAGAATATCTTAGTGATGCAATTATTTAAGAATAGTTCTTAAGAAAGAGGAAATAGTAATTTAATAGTATAATAAAGGACTATAACTATGACATTCAAGTAAGGTTGGCAATTCAAGAATGTTGTAAACCTTTTTTTTCATTTAGCCTTTTCTTTAGATGATCAAAAGATATTACCTTAGACTTTGATCACTAGATGATTAAGAAATATTATCTTTTTTGGACAAAATCACGCCTCTTTGTTCTGATATACAAATTGATACTCCTTAGTTTGTTTAACATCTATTGTAAATTGTGCAATATCTTTCTATCGAGATTTTATGTATACCTATATTATTAAGATACGCCATTATGATGTTATTAAAGGAGTCACAGAAGACACCTATATTTTCAATTATTAAGATACACCATTATTATACTTTCTTATTTATGTATCATTAGCAGTACTTTAAATAATTCAAAGGGTATGACACCTAGATTTTTAAAGTCCTTTTTAACAACATATTGGACTTCAACCATTAAGTTGGATTTTCCTTACTTAGAGCAGCAAGATAAATACTCTATCTTTACTTAAAACTTTTTTTTAGTTAACCATTAACGATATTATGGGAATTATCTTTTGTTTGTAAAATCTTTAACAAAATGCACAAGAACAATCCACAAAATAAAGACTATTCTCTTGTATAATTATTTTTCCATAAAAGTGAGAGATGATTGTCTTTATTCAGATAAAATGACAAAATTGAACATTTTTAAATGAGCTGTCATCAAATTTCAAACCAAGCGTTAAAAAAATTGATGCACTAGAATTTTTTCAATTGAATGTAAGAGTATAATAGGATGGAGAGAAAGTTCTTAAAATGAAAAATTGAAATGTTAAAAATAGGAGATATGGTGGACTACCTAAGTGCAATGTGCTGTATGGAAACATGTAGAAGGTTTTGAAGAGGTTAATTAAGTAAGTGCAGCTTGCGACTGATTATTGTTATCTCTCTAGAATTTTTCTCCTCCATCTCTCTACTTTCGACCTAGTTTCAGGCCACATGCCTGGTGCAGTCCCGGTGCCGCCACCATGGGGAGGCGACCGTACCTTCTCTCAGGCGTTATCTGGATCAAAAAAACCCCCTCGCTCCATTCTTCGACCACTTGCCAACGTGGAAATTGTTTCAAAATAGAAGCTGCTGAAAGGAGAACCTACGTTTTTCTTGACTCAAGAGGAGCAAGATCAGTTATCGGCACCATTCAGGCTTCCTCTAGTGGGCAAATTCACAAAAGGAAACCCTAAATTGGATTTTTTACGATCAGCTTTCGATCGGATAGGGTTTATTGGTGCTTTTACTATAGGGTTGATCGATTTCAGACATGTTTTAATTAGCTTTGATCTTGAAGAGGACTATCATAGATGTTGGTTGCGCACAATCTGGACTTTTGATACCCACATCATGCGTGTGTTCAAATGGACCCCAGATTTTCACCCCAATCATGAGTCATCCATCGTCCCTATCTGGGTTTCTTTTGAAGGCCTCCCTGTTTATGGTTTCCACGAGAAATATTTGAAGCAAATGACTGATCAAATTGGTACTTTGTTGAAAATTGACGCTCCTACTCTGAATCTATCGTGGCCGTCGGTGGATCAGGTATGTATTGAAGTTGATCTTTTGAAGGAGTTGCCTAAGCGTATTCGATTGGGTAAGGAATCAAAACCTTTTTTCTAATCGGTTATCTATGAAGACCTCCCGGCTTTCTGTCGTCACTGTCACAAAGTCGGACATGACAAGGGTCATTGCCGTCAATTGCATCCAGGTAAGTCCGTAGATCCTACGTCAAAGTCGCTGCCTTTCAATTCCAGTGTTCCCCCGGCACCGAAAATATGGAAGCCAAAAGAGACTCTACCAAGCTCATCTGGTTTAACAATCGAAGAGAAGAACGCCACTGTTACCGATATTCCCTCCTCTGCTCCGATTACTTTATCCCCAGTGCAAACGGCAGTTAACGTTTTGGTTGATACTCCCCTGATGGTTTCTGATCAATCGTCGACTATTGGTTTAGACTTACCCAAGTCAAAGGATTCGCCCTCCGCTGCTCTCCAACTGTCATCCAGGTTTGATATTCTCTCTCAACTTCCAGATGATGATGGTGGCCCTGTCTGTCCAGCATTGCTGCCAGTAATGACTCAATCGATTGTGTTGCCTGCTCCAACCCCTCAACTCTCAGTTTTGACCAGTATGCCTGATTTGCAACCATCATCGACTGCTTTACCTACATTGCATTCTACTGAGGAAATCATACCATCTTTTCCACGGCCTACAAAATACCAGGGGGATTTATTACCTTATCCGTCTATGGCTGATCATCAAGAGCCTATTGATGAGGAACTAGTTTATGATCACCCGCCTGCAGATTTGAGTTTGCCGCTACAACATGCTGCATTGCCTATTTCACAATCTGATGTTTTTGATACTGTTGCTTTGCCTGCCTATCGTGATGATTCGACATTAGGTATGGCCTCTGATCAAATGATACTTGTCATGCCCCAGCATGATGATTTACAGCATTCTCGTCCACGCAGTCAGCCTTTAGGCTCCAAAAACAAGATTCCTATTGTGGATGAGGCATCTCTTCATCGATCCAGGAGAGCTCCTACTGGTAACGGTTCAAATCTTTCTCAATGATTAGTAGTCTGACGTGGAACATTCGGGGTGTGGCCAACAAGCCAACATGTCGACGTTTAAAAAATCTAGTTGCTTTGCATAAAGTGACGGCTGTTTTCATATTAGAACCAATGGGTAATTCATCAGTTTTGTCTGAGGTATCGAGAGAGCTGCACTTCCAAACCACTTTTGTCTCACTCATAAATAAAATCAGGGCTTCAGCTGACTATACGGTGGACAACCTGGGTGGCGATGAACAAGTTATGTTGGATCCCGTTTCCGGAACCCAACTACTCATACAAATTTCCTCAAACGCACCTTAGACATTCAAAAATCGGTATAATTTTTTTTTATCTTATTCATCTTAAATCCATTTTCATACTAATCTATTCTCATGCTTCTTATTCAAATTCAGTCACATTCGAATTT
>JANKOE010000007.1:14585722-14603459 GCA_026284465.1 Erythroxylum citrifolium | reverse complement strand
CGCTTTTCTTGAAAAATTGATCTATTTTTTTATTAATAAACATGTTTTCTAATTATTTTCTATTTTATGAAAAAAAAATCTAGAAAACTAGAGAATTTTTATAAAGTAAACGCACCCTAAAAGGTCTCGTTTGGTTACCAGTAATAAAAAAATTGGTATAAAAAAGGGAATGGAAATGAAAAGTTGGAATCGGAATGGAAATGGAATTACTGATTACTTTGGTACATAAGTACTAGGGATGGGTAATAAAATTTAGAATATTAAGAATGGTAATAAATTTTTTTCTTATGTTTAATTATTGTGTGATTGATTTTGTAAATAATTAATTTAATATTAATTATTATTATTAATTAATAAAAATTTTGTATTTAATAAATAAAAAAACTACTTTTAACGAATCAAAAAATTATTGATTTTTAAATAATTGTATATGATTTTTCTTTTAAGAATAAAATTTAAAACACTATAATGAACTTATTTTATGATATAAAATCAATGAAATAAAATAAAAATTATTAAATAAATTAAATAAAGTAACATGCCATATTGATAATAATATCCTTATAAGAATCAATCAAAATAATGTATTGCCTAAATAGATAATCTAATATTAAATTCCAAAATAGATATTATAATATCATGTGATCATTGAAATATGTCTTGAGCTATCATGCAAACCTAAATGAAATTTGAATATGGTTTGTGGTTCCTTCTTTTAGTTAATTCAATGATTTCTCAAAAGATGATGAACATGTTCGTATCCAATAATATTGAAAAAATAAAAACACGAATTTATCACAAAATGAAAATTAAAAAAATTTAGAAAAATAAAAGATGAACTAGAGAGATATGTTGATAAGCAACCAAAGAGAAAGAGTGAATAAAGATTTTCAGTTGAGACGTACATAACTTAGCGTACATGATTGATCCTATAGCCGAAACATAACGAACCAAACTCATTTGAGTCCTCTTAACTTATGTCTTTGGACACATAGATTTAAAGAGTGTAATCCCATGTACTATGAGAAGATAACCTCTCTTGGACTGTTCCATGCTAAACCTCTTTAGCATCTTGTCTATGTATGTAGACTGAGAAAGACTAGGCAACCTCTTAGATCTATCTCTATAAATCCTTATCTCCAAACTATAAGTTGCTTCTCTAAGATCTTTCATAGAGAAGTTCTTAGCTAACTAAATTTTGACTGATTGCAAAGCAAAGACATCATTTTCTATTAGCAATATGTCATCCACATATAGTACAAGGAACAAGATTGCACTCCCACTAACCTTTTTATACACACACGACCTATCTAGATTTGGTAAGTAACCCCTGAAAGGCATCGATGAATGGAGTCAAAGCACAGGATCAGTATCTGAGATATCCTTGAGCACCTCAAGTCAAAGGATACTTGTACCATTGCTATGATAAGACTATCATTGACACTGGAATAGAATATCCATATGATTATCTCATAGTAGGTCAATCCAATATACTTACTACCCTTAGTAAGCATCTAGATGTTAACTCTAAACAACTCATTTCTATGGCTTATGAGACCTACTGCTTAATCCAATCAAGGAGTATAACATGTACTAGTCTATCCAGATTAATGATACAGATTAATGATATCCCATCTCATTAATCCTATGACTAGGGAAAGTTTAGATACTAACATAATTACACGTGATAGGAATCTCATTATCACGATCTCATCATGATTTCCTCCATGCTATGTTTTGTATCAAGGACTTCATTAAATCAATTTAAGATTAACATCAAATCCATAAATGTATGAACGTCGAAATAATGAAAATTGCTTTTATTAATTACAAAATGATTTGTAAAATAAGTGCTAAAGGTGATTGGCTTTAGAGTATTTCTCTAACAAGCAGTACCTAGAATAAGGTCAATTATAAACTCTGTCTCCCTATCTGGAGGTAATCCCGGTAATTTTGTGGGAAACACATCCAAAAAATCCTAACAATAAGAATATCTTGAATTGTCTGCTCAACTCGAGTATCCATCACATAGGCTAAGTAAGCCTCACATCCACTTCGAATCAGTCTAAAAGCACTCATTGATGAATTCAACCTGGCTGGCACTGCTTGATTAACACCTCAAAATATAACCCTTGGTTGATTAGGAGATTCAAGGATGGCTTCTTTAATGTAGCAGTTCATCACAGCCCTGTGTGTAGTAAGCCAGTCCATACCCAAAATAAGATCTATCTCCTTTAACTACAGTACTATCAAATTGACTTCCAACTCTGCCTGATCAACTCTAATGCATCCTTTACATACTTCCCCACTCATAGTAGTACTACCTACTAGAGTACTCACTTCTAAGCCAAAATTCAACATCTCTCTCTCACAATGCAGTTTAGATCCCAGATGTGGAGTAATGAATGAATGTGTAGATCCTGAATCTAACAATGCAAATGCCTCAAATTGAAAGACATGTAGCACACCTACAACGACATCTGGAGAATTCTGTGCCTCCTGTCTGGTGATAGCAAAGATCCTGGCTTGGGACTGTGGTTGGTAGTACCGCACCTCAGTCTTAACACTAAGGCTTGCTGAATTTGTTCTACCCCTACCTCTACCTCTCTGTCCTGCTCCACTAACTCTACTTTGTTGGATAGTCGTCTCAGTCACTGATCCTCCTCTCACTCCAGACCGTGCTCCCAAAGTCGCAGGATAGGGTCTAATCTAATGCTCAAAAGAGCAACAATGCAAACAAGCTCCTGATATCTTCCAACACTCTTCACCATTTTTCTTTCCGCAATGCTCACAACTAGGCATCTATTGTGTTTACCCTCCAGATACTTGACCTCTACCACTACTAGCATAAACAAAACCACCTCTTGGTCTAAACCCTGACTGTCTTAATCTTAGTCGTGATTGTGACGATTTATTTTGGCATTTACTAAATCTTCTACCATAATCAACTTGAGACTCACCAAGCCTCTTAATTCTAAACTCCTGCCTATACTCTCCTTGTTCATCTTTCAATAACTATTCGATTCGATCGAAGCAGCTTTCAGCTTAGTAAAACTACTCAAATTAGTAATAGCCAATCTCGTTCTGATCTCCATATTCAATCCATCCTCAAATCGTCTACACTTATCTTCCTCGACCGGAATTAAAGCAGTAGCATACCCCTTAACTCATTAAATCGCACCTTATACTCGGTTACAATAAGATTTCCCTATTTTAGATCTCGGAATTCCTTCATCTTTCTATCCAAGCAGATCTTTAGCATATAGTTCTCCTTAAAAACCTTCAGAAAATCTTCCTATGTCAATCTACAAAGTCGGGCAGAACTGCCGAAAACAGTGTTCCACCACTAATAAGCCAGACCTTGGAGTGGTGAGACTGCGTAGTCAAACCTTTTATTAGACTTATAGTCCATCTGATTAAATACCCTCTCCGTTCTTTCCAACCAACTTTCTGCCTCGGCAGGGTCTGTACTTCCATAGAAGTCAATAGTACCCTGTTTCCTAAGTTTATCATACCTCCTTTCTCTCCTCTCAAGAATTCTCTGAGATATTTGTTCAAATTGGGGTATTAGGGACTCTCTATTGGCTCCTATGGACTCAAGGTCAGCTGATTCTACGACTCGATCTCCTATAGCGGATGACTTATAACAAATAATAATTGTGATCACTATACGAGTCTCTCACTATATGTCATGTTTAAAATGTTCATATATGTCCATATAGATGCCAAACTATGCTTTGATACCAAAATTGTAACATACCACTCCTATATAGCATATGCTCGAACATCCAGAAGATATTCAAGAACATACCTTATGAGAATGTCACGTTAGAACAGTCACATTAACTTATTATGACATCACATATAACATAAGTATTCAAAATGATCAAATCTCCTTATTTCATTCACAAAATAAACTTACTTACATTATACCATTATAATTCATATTCGTGTATTTACATTATATAACATTTAGGAGTTTACAACTCCATACAAATTGTTTAACATGAAATGAGAAGCTAAATAAACACATCCTAACTAGACTCCTCAGATATCAGCTGACCAAACCTTTGAGTCATTCTTGTTCTCAAAATGGCAATACTAGAATTCTACTTGGTTATCTTAAAAGTTAGAACTCCCTTGTACCTGAAAATCAACGTTGCAATTTTGATGAGTTTGTGAACTTAGTGAGTGAGCCACCATCGATGTGCTTACTCCAGTCAGAACACAAAGTGAAGTATATAACCAATTTCAAGAACCATCATCGATGTGCTCACTCCTGTTAAAGCACAAAGTCAAGTATATAATCAATTTAAAGAAGTTTAACACATCATCCAGTATCATATCCCACATCACATTTTGTCATATTTCAACAAGTACAAGTACAACATGTATACAAATATTTCACAACACTATTTCAAAATAATCCATTAATTCATCTCAATCATTCATATGATACATGTAAAGTTAGATCTAGCTCACTTGATCTTAACAAAGTGGCTCTATACTGAACAACTGCTACATTGTGAACTTATTATTAAAGCTAACAAGATTCCAATATCAATTACAGTTATATATGCAGACACCTTGGAATTTGAAAGGGCAACATTATGGACGGACTTGCAAGAAATTGACTCAAGCATCTCAGGACCTTGGATGCTTGCAAGAGATTTCAACTGCTTATTGTCTCGAGCTGAATCCTGTGAAAGAAGAAGTATAACATATGTTAACACTAAAAAACTGACAGAGTCAACTTTTAAACTAGGTATGGTTGATCACAAATTTTAGGGACCTATTTTTACATGGAGCAATCATTAGAAGGAAAGTGGATTGGTATAGATGAAGCTGGACAAATGTTTAATCAATGATTGTTAGCTCACTAAAATGCAGGAAAGTTATGCAGTGTTTGGAGAACCACTAATTTCATATCATGCTCCAATCAATGTGATGGTTAACAACAAAATGAAGACAAGAAAAATCTCCATTTAGGTTTTTTGATTCCCTGTTAAAGCATTCCCAACTTGAATCAATTATAGCAGATGCTCTTAACAAACACTTTCATGGCTTTAAAGCATTTCAATGCATGCAATTACTAAAATCTATCAAGGCTGATTATGTCAAACTTCTCAAATACAGATAAGTTATAAGCAATGAAGGAACTCACATGCACGCAGAACCAGCTAATGATCAATCTTACAGATTCTGTGCTTATTGAGAAAGAGAGAGTTCACCTCAATAAATACTTACAGACACTTGAAGCATATAATTTCCAACTAAAGCAAAAATCAAGAGTTTAATGGATGCAATAAGGAGATAGGAATACTGAGTATTTCTATAATGTGATTCAAGGTATGACGAATAGAAACAAAATAATGTCCCTTTAAGATAGAAATGGCATATTGTTTTATGATCAAGAAGAGATGAAAAAGGCAACTAGAAGGCACTTCAAAGAAATAAATGGGGTAACTACACACATAACTAATCTTCCTGAGATTCTACTCAGTAGATTGTCAGGTTCCATAAACCAGTTTCAACAATCTGAAATGCTCAAGGAAGTTACCAATGAAGAGATAAAAGAAGTAGTGTTTTCATTTCATCCTAATAAGTCTCCAGGACTAGATGGCTTCAATGCAAGGTTCTTCCAGGAGAAATGGAATGTCTTATAAACTTCAGTAGTAAGAGTAGTGCAACAATTCTTTAGAAGTGGTAGGTTGCTCACTGCACTGAATAAGACTAACTTGATCTTGTTACCCAAAATCCCTAATCCTAAATGCTTAAATGATTTCAAACCTATTGCATGTTGTAATGTGGCGTACAAGATTATTTTAAAAATCCTTACTAACAGGTTCAAAATTACCTTACCTGGCTTAATCAATCCAAGTCAGGGTGCTTATGTCCTAGGAAGGAGTATGGGTGATAATATCTTCAAATATTACAAATCAAGGGAGCATATTAAGAGTTGTGCACTCAAAATTGACTTCACTAAAGCTTATGACACCATTGAATGGAGTTTCATCATTAATTCTCTACAGGCTTTTGGATATCCATATGAGTTTATCAAATGGATTCCCTCTTGTATAACATATGTATCTTATCCATTATTGATGAATGGAGAACCTTCTCAGCTCTATAAAGCTGTTAGAGGAATCAGACAAGGTGATCCTGTCTCCCCTATCTATTTGTCATTGCTATGGAAGTACTTCAAAGAATCACGCAACTTTGTATAGAGGAAAGCATGAATTTTAGAATTCATTATAGATGCAGTGGTCTTGGTATTACTTAGCCCTCATTTGCAGATGATTTGCTCATGCTTTGTGCCAATGATCTTGTTTCCATTGGAACTCTTTAAAAAGCTTTGTAGAGATTTCAGGAAGTCTTAAGGCTTAAATTTAACCCAAGTAAGAGTGTTGTTTACGTATCTAGGCAAAGTTGTGAAGATTCAATGAATGTGATAGTAGATCTGGGTTCAGTATACACCAATTACCTCTGGCATACTTGGGGGTTCCAATTTCTACTTAGAAGTTTAAGGAAGCTAAATGTAGATCTCTCATAGAAAAAGTTAGCGAAAAACTCTCTTAATGGAACAACTGATTCTTGTCATATAGAGGGAGATTACAGTTGGCTATCACCATTCTTAATAATTTGCATATCATCTAGCTATCCCTAAAGGAGTTATGGAGAAAATTGATAAGAGTATCAGAGACTTCATCTGGCATGGACATAATTCTAGTGGGGAAGAATGTCCAAAGTTAAATGGAGTGTTATATGTCTTCCTAAATAGTATGGAATTCAGCTAGCAGAATGAACAAGATTTTGTTGGCAAAGAGACGATGGAGGATATGCTGGGACAAATAAAGCTTACGAGTAAGATGGGTTCACATGTTTCATGTTAAGAAGAAAAACATATGGTTTATTTCTCAGACTTCTTTACAATCTTACACTTTTCAACATATTTTACATACAAGGTCCTTCATGCCTTATATCAAACATTATGCTCAAAATGGGAAAGGCACAACATTTTGGTTTGATAATTGACATATCATAGGTCCTTTATTTAACACTCACCTCTTTGCAGCTTTTAGAGGGTCTATCCTTGAAGATACTAAAGTGCAAGCATTAATTCGAAACAACAATTGGCATTAGCCTTTTTACATGTGTAAAGGACTCAAATCTATTGTTGAGCAGCGACCTTCATATTCTCCAAGTCAGGTACAAAAAGATGAAATCAAATGGGAGCTTCATAAGTCTCACAAATTTACAGCTCAATCATGTAAACAATTGTTGCTAGGCCCTATGGTCAAGCTTCCACTTCACAAGTTAATATAAGGATCAGGCATTGCTCAAACTCACTCTTTCATCTTATGGTTAGTAGCTCTGTAGAAAATGGGAACCAAGGATAGTATCAAGTTTCAAATTCCAAATACAAATTGCCCTTTATGCTCTAGAGAAACTAAAACATTAAATCATATGTCCTTCAAATGTCTTCATGCCCAACAACTATGGAGTGCTTTTCTCAATATCTTTGAATTGTAAGATAGAAGTCTTAGCTGGACAAATAGCTTGGCTTGGGCTAACAAATTGAGATGGACCAGTATCGGAGACCAAAGAGTCTTCAAAGCTGGTTTTGTTATGCTGGTGCACTATATTTGGAGGATGAGAAATATCAAAATTTTTGGAAAAGTTTAAGAGAATAAAGAATACAGTTGGAACAAATTCTGGCTTAAACTAAGGATGACTATCTTGATCAATGCTAATCAATTACTCATTTCTAGTTATATTAAAATGCAACTTATCATTTAGAATTTGCTGTTGCTGGATATATTCTACTTTGTAGTTACCTTAATCTGTACGAGTTCCATTCTTATATGTAACTTCATACACTCCGTAACTTCCAACTTTTGAATGAATTTATTAATTGGCGTAAAAGGCCCCTCATCTTATACAGCAAAGAGTATAAGAAAATATCATGTTCAGTACTTCTTGCGGTTGGGAGTTGGCCAAGATTCAGATATTCCCGTACAATACGGGTAGGAAGGATTGGAGTTTTGCTGTGTAATTATTCATTTTGTCCAGCTTATATCTATATGATTCATTTAAACGCTTACTAACTACCCAATACAAAAGATAAAGGAGTGTTCTGCCAAAATTATGCTGCTCCTCAAGTTTTAGGAAGTAAAACATTTTAAAACAAAAATGTGCATGATATTAAGTTAAAAGAACCTGTTATACATCTCACCTCCGGAACTAAAATTTAAACAATTCAAACAATAATTGCTTGAAACATATCATACACATTGAACACAGATTAACCCCTTCATCCCAGCTTGACCTGTCAATAGCTCAAAAGAAATCTGAAAAAGGAACAAGACTGGAATGATAATTTCGACAAGGGTAGCGTCAGAAAACTTGGCACAAAGGCGACCATGAAAGACATAAATGGAACAACTATACATGCCAACACTAACCACTTTGTTATTAAACATGGCTAAGCTTCCCAGTATTCACTGGGGGTTACATTGTGAGCATCAGATGAACAGAGATCATCAGAAACCTTTATATATCGGATTCACCCGTATAAATTGCCAAACAAAATGTGTACAGTGGAGCTGATAACCTTTCCAACCCCATGATACGACCCTATTAATCAAACACCAAAATGAGAAACACAAATGGTGTGCTTTGGAGAGCGCTGAGTTCACAATCTTCAGAAACAACACATACCAGACCCTGATAAGCAGCATTTTCAAATGGAAGAAATATTGCAGTTTTTAGCAGTCTTCCCATAAATATTATTGGTTGACTATGGTAATCACTGAAACAGAAACTTCTGAAGGATGCAAAACCTCTTCTTGTGGCACGTTCTGTCCTGCCATTGTACACATCAGAAACACAGTACTGTAACAAGAGCCCTAGAGCAAGAAACTTGCTGAAACTGTATAACTTGATCAAGTCTATGATGCATAACCTCTTTTCATGGGCATTACTAATAATTGTGCTATCTCTACCCAAGCCAATGAACAGTGAAAGATGGTTCCTCCTGGACGTCAAAGTTTGGATGATCCATCATCACAACACTTTTAAATGACTAGCCAGAGATTAGCATCTTCACTTGTGAATATGGCGGAGCTTTTTGATCAGAGCTGCCATATGTTTCTGCCTGTTTATTAACTCATTTCAATTCACTGATCGGTCTCCACATGTTCTCACGCGGAAACGATACTGAAGTTGAGTCTCTCCATCATCAAAGTCGTCATCATCATCATCTTCACTTGAGTCATCCTCAACTTTGTCCCAACGTGCATAATCCAGAGTTGAGTGTCCCTTTGGTTTTGGTATAGCTTTCCATCCTTTAGAATGTTGTTCAGAAGATTCCTTTGCTCTCTGTGCTTGATCAATAACTTCAGCAGCAATACTTCTTCTGGGTTCAGATTTCCTCTGTGCCTGAGCAATTACTTCAGCTGTTATTGATTTTCTATGCTGGAATGTTGTATCCCTACTTTGATTAGATTCCTTGAAAATAGATGCTATGGAGGTAGTAACTACAGTAGTAGCATTAGCATCTTCCCTCTTAGTTCCATGTATAATATTGCTGCCTACTTTATCCTTTCCATCTGCCCCATGTCCAAATAGATCTTCTTCACCATCTTCTTCTCCTTCAGTTTCAACTTCGGATTCAGGTATTGGGGCAAGTGACTTTCCTTGAGCAAAGAATAAGAATCTTTTACATAGCATCCAGGAGAATAATATGCATAACGCTGATGTAACTCAAAATAAACACAACTTAAAGGGTATATCCTTAAAGATAAATAAAGTGTATCCATACTTCTAGTTTTAGTTAAGCAGAAAATTTGTGTTTAATGATTTCTCATGGCTAGCATCCTAACACCAGCCAAGAAAGGGGGGAAAAAAAACGTACATCTCAGTAAAGTTATGTTTGAGGTTTCCAGTGCCAAGGCCAAAGCCTTAAATAAGTTGCAACAAATAAAAAAATTGTTGCTCATGAAGAAACCTAGGCATCGGTGGATAACAAATGCTTCCATATTTGCATGTAGACATCATAGCAAAGCCTTCTTGCCTGAACCTCTATGAAACTCATGCATCACATGACATTCAAGTCTTATAGTTCCATGATTTGCCACGGAGGGCCCACACAAATACAACAAATCAAGGCTAGTTAGCACACCAAGCAAGAACTGTTCACTGAAATTTGAGGTGAATTCTAGTTACATCCCAATTATAAGGATCGAGGGAGATTACATGAATGTGAAACAAAAGCAACTGCTAACAAACAGCAAATTATGAGCTGATAGATAATGTTATTTCCTAATCAACAAAATCCTAAAATCACATTCATCTTGATAACATAATTTGCTGATTGGCGTTTCAACTAAGAAGACTGCCTGTGAGAAGAAGATTACCCTTCCTTTTGTGGCTATCCATGCTGAAGTATAATTACGTATGTACATGTGAGATTAATGAAACTGATGCAATGAAAAGGAATAAGAGGTAATATACCAGTTGTGTCCTCAGTCGAGCTTCAAGATTTTCATAAATTTCTGATGATGGATTCAATTCCTTAAGTCTGTTGACATCAAAAAGTGCAGAATGGTACTCCTTAAGAGTCACCAAAGTTTGTGCTCGTAACATCAGTGCCCCAGTGTGGTTGTGATCAAGCTCAAGAACTGATGTGCATTCTTCAGCCGCCTATGATGAAAGAAAGGCATGCATTAGCATACATAACCAGTCAATTCACGAAGAAAAAAAGAGCAGAATGACATAAGAAGGATGCTATCATACGTTGTTAATACAATGACAGACATCTACATGCTCCACTCCTAATTCATAATCACAATGAATTCTAACACTAGCACCAATTTAAGGTATTGTTTCCATTAAGTAACAGATCCCAACTAAATGTGCTCCTGTATATATATGTGCATGTATACACAAAGGTATGATTGCATGTACTTGAGAATGTTGCAAGCTTGAGCATGCGTGTGTGTACGATAGAGAGGGAACAATACAAAAGAAGTTATCCCAACTAATTCATGCATCTAGTCCCTAAAGAGTTCATAAGCTATTATAAAAGGATAAAAATAATTCCAAGGAAATGAAAGTTAAAATTCTTCAGCATTCTGCATGAAATTTGTTTCAAATTGTTTTGTTACAACTATAACTGCTATTTCAACAGTAAAATTATTGGTTTCACCATCTTCCATAGATTGCAGTCCTTATTCATTTCCAACTTTTTACACTTAGATCGTTACCTCTGGTCAGTGGTGGATCTCAATGGGGGCAAGTGGGCCTCCAACAAATTTCCTATAAAAAAGTTATTATTTTAAGTTTTGCCCCCATAAAAAAAATAAAATTTTACTCTTATTAAAATTTTGCCCCCACTCAAAAAAATTTCTGGATCCGCCCCTGCCTCTGGTACTCCCATTTAGCAAGAGTCTTCACCGAAAAACAAACCAACATCATATTTATGGTCTAATGAAGATTCATTATAGGTTCTTGTAAGAATCTTTTTTAAGTATTGTCACACAAGTTAGTTACGGAGAAAATTTCTCAACTGTTTGATCTGTATGATACAAGCCTCACCTATTTGGGATGTCTATCTTGGATTATGGGTTTGAAATGGAAAAGTAAGGAAGATTGCGTGGTGGTTAGGGCTGGTTTTGCTATGCTAGTTCATTATGTTTGGATGATGAGAAACACCAAGTTATTTGGGAAATCTGAACAATTCAACAAATTCACCTGGATGGGCTTTTACCTCAAGCTTAGATTGAAGATTGCGACACTTATCTGTACTTGATTAATAGTTTCTCATAAAGTAGCAATGCTTCACATGTGTTATCTTAATATGTAATTTGTCATTCTGTTATGCTCCAATTGTTGGGGATGAATTTCATTTCTCATTGTAATGTCCACCTTTGTTTGAATGAATAAATTACTTATTTTCCAAAAGAAAAGAATCTTCAAGTCAAAATTAAGCATTACAAGAGGAATCATTTTTGTACTCCTATTAGACGCTTATACCATGAAGAAAAATTAGCCTAAGAAAGAAACCTTATTCTTCTAACTTCTGGAAAGAATTATTAATTTCCAGCACCATAGATTCAAATATGAACTTGAAAAGGGTGATAGTAAAACCTAAAGGACCCATCATATTTTGATAAACATGAAATACACTAAAGATGATGAAAAAATTGAAAGGTTAATGGTAAAATATATTGATAGCACAAACAATCCAATATCAGTTCCATCACGATCTGTCCTTGAAAAATTCAAATTGCTCTTTTTGTTTCTAAGAGAAACTACTTTTTCAACTATAAGAAATCAAAAAACACTAAAACCAAACTTAAAGATGTTACCTCTTATTTAAGCATTCAATGTCCTGAAGCATGAAACAGACAGACAGATACAATTGACGCACTTTAACCCTTTGTCTGATGTTAAATAAATAGACCAACCAAAACCATCTTTTAGCATCATTGAGCTATTGAAGCTCACTGGGTAGTCTGTTCAATACTCAGATTCCAACATGACAACCCTCAATTTTCGATGTCAAGTAACCAGTAAAAACATCTCTACATAACTTTTGTTTCAGAAACAAAAAGTAGAAAACTAAATCGGACATCAAACCCGAAATAATTTTAAAAAAAAAGACAGAGAAAGAATAACCTAATCAATAATCAATTCAAGAAGACCGGATAAACGTTCAAAATGCAGGCAGAAGTTCCACATAATATAACACAAACAATAAATGGAAGTTAAATTAAAAGGAAAAGCAATGGAAAAAGAAGCAACCTTTCTGAAATCATGAAGTTTGAGAAAACAAGCGGCTCTATTACTATGCAAAGCGATCTTTTGGGGTTTGGTTTTGGCTATCAAAAGTGCTTCCGTGTAAAACCCAAGTGCTTCCTCGTAGTTTCCGTCTCTGTACATCTGGTGGGCCGTCTCAATCTTGTTCAACGGTGAAGCTGCCATCATTACTCCCCCGATCAGCCAATATCCACAATCAGAGCCCTCGCATCCGCTACGTCTCTCTGCTGGTTTGATTTGAGTGAGAGAGCAAATTACAAAGACACGATTTTGCGACTATTGGGACGTTATATAGTCAGGCTATTTCCTAGAATCTTCCTTTTTTTCCCCCTTCTTTTGACTTGGTGACTTGACATGCGATAGGTTGTCCTAACAAGACAATGAGTAATACTTTACCCATATCGATAAGCAAAGACTATCCCAAGATTCAATGCTATCGAACATGTCAGGATCCTTTGTTTATTACCTTATTTCCTATTCTGTCTTGTTAATGTGCGAAATAAATGACTGAGATTTAACGAAACAGAACATAAATAGATGATATGTTCCCCTGCTGGACGTCTGGTAAGTTAAATTTCAGTCGCATGGACTTCAACGTTTGTTTTCGGTTGTTACTTTAGCCATGATAAAGCCCTTTTCAACTGTCACACTTTAGCTATTGCATGTGAAAGACGAACAATTGTCAAGTTTGTGATGCATCTTTCTTCTGAATTACGAATGACCACTGCAGCGCCAACATAATTGTTGTTCGTAAAATAAGCAGCGTCCACGTTCATCTTCAACATTTCAGTATCTAGTTTTTGCTACAATGTACTACCATCGCTCTCCTTATTAAGCCTCCTATCATCTGTTATTTGGTAAGCTTGTTTCCATTACCGCTATGTATTATTAGCCTTATTCACAATTTGTTTGAAAGATGACAACTCAGTCGCTCCTAACACCAAATATATATACATATATATATATCCCTTAGCAACCATTTCATTAACCTTTTTGTGGCAAAGGAGACTTCAGCTTTCTATGTTGATCATCAGGTAACTAGGGATCTAAGCCAACGTGAGCCCTCCTAGAAATATCTCGAGTTGCAATTAATGACGGAGTCAAAAATTTAAGATAGAAGGGTTCAAATATTTAAGTTTTTAAATTTTTAGGGGCCCAGTGTACCACTGAACTCTAAATAACTATGTTCTTGTATATATATATATATATATTAAAAATTAAAAATATTTAATTTTTATAAATTTTGAGGGGCCAGTATACCATTGGGCCTCATGTATCTCCGTCTATGGTTGCTATCATATCAATCTATATAAAGTTTCGGTTTCCGCCTACTTCAGCTTTCTATGTAGGAAAGTATTTTGCTTTAAGCACTCTGCTCACTAGCGAATCTGGTTTCGCCAAATTGTTCCACCCTTGCTAATGCTAGTTTATGCATAACAGCCAATTATTTACATTACAAGAAAACAACACAATTTACAATATTTAAAAAACGTTACAAAATCTCAAAAAATGTCGTAGAGTATAATTTGCAACGTTTTAAAAAATATCACAAATAACGTTACCAAATGTGGTGTAGGCAAAAGGTTTCTGCGACGTTTCTTATAAAATGTCACAGAAAACACAGGCATTTCGCAACATTTTAATTAACGTTATTGAAAGATTGGTTTTTCTGCGACATTTTTTTGAAACGTCACAGAAGGTTACATTTCGCGACACTTTGTGAAAAAGTCATAGAAAATCACATTCCGCGACATTTTTGAAAATGTCACGAAAAGTCATACTCTACGGCATTTTTGGAAACGTTATGGAAAGTCACATTCCGTAATTTTTTAAAACCTCGCGGAATGTTGCTTTCTGTGACGTTTATGCAAAAACGTCACAGATAGTTGTATTATTTTTTCCATTTTTTCTAAAATCATTTTTATTTAATAATTTTTTAATTTTAATAATTATTTTTTAAAAGATAATTTTTTTTAATCTTATTTGTTTGATAACTATTCAATATTATTTATGAATTTTATTTATATAATAATTCTTCAATTTTTTAGTATATCATTAATTTTAATAATTATTCATGTATCATAAGAATTTCATACCTGCAGACAATGTATTATTTAATTGCAATTCGCAAACATGTCATAATACACTAATTAATATCAAGTACGTCATAATTTATAGTAAATAGTTATAAGTATATAATATATCAATATGAGTACATATATCTAACCTAAATGAATATTATGTGTAAAACATAAAAGTTCCAAGAGCTTTTCTTGCTGTTCAAATTCAATTTTTTGTTGTTCGACTTCGGTAGTTAGTCGATCCCGCATTTGTTCAACTTTTTTATTAAATTCATTGACTTGAGACTGTAATTCTTGATTAACCTATTTCAGCTCCTCTAGTTCGTCTCGAAGTCTCTTTCTGACCGAAGTCTTCCCTTGTGGTCGAGGCCTAACTCTCATGCCAACAACGTAATCTGATCTAGTACCCAAGACTTTGTCGCATACTTCATCCTCTTTCATCGGATAATCTTGTTCTATTGAATCTGCCAATTTCTTACACATTAATTCTTGAAAAATTAAGAATTAATTAGATACACAATCTCATTTAAAAAATATTTATAAATGAACTATGTACTCACCCATTTTTCTCTGCATTCGGTAGTTGTCCATTGACCTTTACTTTTATCATAATGAGTGTGATACTATAGCTTCATCTGGTCACACTCTTCTCCATCTTTGTCACTCTTCATTTTCATCATCGTCACTCCTATTATCCGCATCAATAAAGTACATCTAATATAATAAATCAATCAATATAAAATTTCAAGTGTTGACATAAAATTAAAGGATAATAATTAAGCATAATCATGGAGTCACTACAAAAAAGCACACCAGGGGCTCACATCTTCCTCATCAATTGGTTGCTCAGGATCAATTAATGGAACAAACTGGGGCCTTAACTCAGTTTGATCAAATTTCTGCATTTCGTTAGCTACATCTTGAGCCAATGAATCCTACAGTGAAACGTATAATGATATAGAAAATCTTGACATTACAACATAGAATAATTTTCATTTAAAAGGAAAACCTGATGATCCTCAAAAGAAGGATTAAATGAGCATCCAGGAGGTTCAACTTCTACTATTGAAGGTTTCGATATCTATCAATAACATAGAATTAAGACATAAAAAGGAAAAATAATATACAACTAAAGAATCACCAGAAATGTGATGGTGTTGGGTAAATAAGGGGCTCATCCAAAGATGCATAATTAAAAGATAAACACAAAACCAAGAAAAAGTAACATAACTTATCAGAAACAGTTACCTTTATACTCTTTTCATTAGGTTCACCTGCAAGCACCAATAAATAAAGACTAAAGTTTTGTATGAACTAAAAAATTTTGAAAAATTAAATTACGCCACGAATATTTTGATAAGCACCTTCCTTTTCCCATATATCAACCATGGTGGAGGTGGGGGCAGTTCTGTCCTAAGAAAATCAAGTATAAACAAAAACATTCAAATCACTAGTTTACTTCTAACATAAGCCAATTAACAACATAACTCATAAACCTCATCATTTTTAGGTATCGGAAGTTTCTTGAGCTTTCTTTGGTCAAACTTGTTAGCGGAAGAAGGCACCACTTAAACAAAAGGGTTCTTCTGTAACATGCTGTCGCATTGCAGTACCTTTTCTCTGCGTTTCTCAATCTTTCGCCTCACAGAAAGATCTGGTTTATAATAAATATAACAAAAATTAACTAAAACATCCAAAAACACTAATAGAAGAAAAAGTTTTCAAAATTTTATAAGGAAACACCTTTGGATTTGTCAACGAAGAAGAGGGAATCGTTAGAGACATGGGAAAGAGAGTTGCCGGAGAGAGGGTCCTTTGTGGATTTTTCGAGAAAATCCTTTATGTCTTCGGTGCTTATATTGGCTCTCCATGCTTTCTTTCCCTTTCTTTCCCTTTTTGCTTTCTTCCCCATCTCTCTCTCTTCCTATTTCTCTACTTTCCCCGGCCACCAAAAATCAAAATCTTCTTTCTCTAGTCTCACTATATGCTGCTGTTTAGTTGTTGAACCGCCCTCTCGCTTACGGTGTTTTGCTTATATTTGTTTCGGTCATTAATTAAACAAAAGGCAAACGCCAATAGCGACGTTTTATTCAATAAAACGTCACGATCTATTTCGTGACATTTTAATTAAAAACAACTTAGATTGCCACTTACTTATTAAACTTTCAATTCAGCTTAAACTTCATATTAAATCAAGTCTTCATGCAAGCAAAATTCATCACAAACTTAAGATGAAAACAGGTTGATTTTGGATAGCAAGATGAAGGTAATTTTCAGCTGGTTTTCTTAGCTATTTTGAGTAAGGTTAAAAGCTGGTTTTTATGCAGCAATTTGGCTAGGGTTTAGGAAAAATACAGAGGAGAAAGCTGGGACAATTTTGGTGAAGGAAACAAGAGAGGAAGCAGAAACTTGGGTGCTAGTATTTGCCACATCAACATGCTAGGTGTCATTAACTTACAAAGACATATGTCTTAAAGCATGCTAGCCAGTTGTTCAACAATTATGCTGCCACTAATCCACTCATTATGGTGCCATTTGTCACCCTTTAATCAGTCCATATGTCACTCCATTATTGGTCCACTTGTCACATACTAATTGATCTAATTGTCATTTAATTACTAGTCCATTTGTCACCAATTTAACTACGCCAAATGTCACTCAATTTTAGGCTTAATTATCCTAATTTCCATATATCAATTTTTTCTTACCACTTGACTCTTTTTTTTTTACCAAATGTACATTTAATCCATTAATCTATCAATTAATAACATTTAATCCCAATTTACTAATTGAAATCCAATCATACCAAAATTCAAGACACATTAATTCATAAT
>JANKOE010000007.1:14532804-14553625 GCA_026284465.1 Erythroxylum citrifolium | reverse complement strand
AGATGGTCACATGTGTATTAGGATGGTTTGGTTTTACCTACACATATGGAGTAGATGGTCACATGTGTATTAGGATGGTTTGGTTTTACCTACACATATAGGGTAGATGATCACATGTGTATTAGGATGGTTTGGTTTTACCTACACATATGGGGTAGATTATCACATGTGTATTAGGTGTTTGAAATGTACTATAAATAGAAGGTTTGATGTAAGAGAAATATAAATGAATGAATTCATATGAATAATTTTTCTCTTCCAGATACTCTGAAATTTTAGTGTCGATTTTATATCAATTATATAGTTGTTGGGAATTTAGAAAAAGATAATAGAATCACTCGTATGATAGTTGTTGGGAATTTAGAAAAAGATAATAGAATCACTCGTATGATTTTGTTGTCCAACTAAAGAGCACGTAATATCCACGTGTATATCTTGTGAACGTGATTTGGCATGAACGATAAACCTTCTCTCCCTACTCGAATATCTTTATATATACTAAAGTATGCTAACCTGCTAAGTGCTACGAGCTGTTTATACATTCATTCTGTTCTCAGTTTTGCGTATTTTTCTGCAGCAAAGAAGTCACCAGTAGAAATATGTACTATCTATCTTTGGTTGCTTATTACGTGTATGTAAATTACTTTAAAGTGATGTATGCTTTGTCTCTACTTCTGTTGTCTTTGTTTTACGTTTACGTACTTCTAGAAAGCATGAAAGATACAAAAAGGGAAGCAGTTTGGTTGTGGAATCAAGAAGCGACGAACTTGGTGTTCTTACAGTTCGCAGAGAGCCATCAACTTCATCATAATCCTAACATATCCTACTTCAAGGGTCCCTTATTGTCCAGGGTTGTCAGAAGATGACTCCAAGCCACTGTTTACTCCTTATTAATAAGGTTATATATCATCTTGTATGGTGAAATGAGATATGCCTTGCTGATTTCATCCCCGGTGGAATTAACAAGAAGAGTTTCGGCAGTTGGGTCCGGCAAGGTTTGCGGATACTGGCGGATAGTAATTCGGGAAAAGATCTCTCACCTTTATTGGTTGTTTCATTTTTAAGTTTTTCCCTTTATTTCTACGGTTAGCCAATGCTTATATGCTCATGAAAATGGCTGTTCGTGTTTACTTGTGAAAACGTAGAATAAGCGTTTTCGGGTCTCTGCACCGAAGGAACAAGAAAATGCCTGTGAGTTTTATATTTGGTTTTGGATTGATGTAACCTTCCCTTGCATTGACTAGCTCTTACTGGCAATTCTTTTCCTCGTGTAACTAAGCCATGAAAGCATTTGCAGTTTTTTTAATAAAAATTTTCATCTTCACTTTCATCTAATCAACGCATAAGCATATTTTCATTTTCATAGAAGTTTAGTTTTCATCGCTATTTTTTATTTTCTAAATAATTGCTATTTACTTAAGACTTCAAATATGTTATAAAAACTAGATTGAGGTAATGATTGAAACCAGATTCTCTGTCTAGTTTTACTCTGTCTTATTCTGTCTCATGAAATTTCAGTTATTTATCTTGCAGGATTCACGCGGGCTCCACATAAATAAATGGCTGAGATTTATTGGACACAATAAGACACCATAAAACGCATTGGTTTAAGATGTTGCTATCAATACCCTAGATTAGCGATACATTCAATAATCTTAGAGATATTCTTTAAATATGTTTATTTCATTGAACATGATAACTTCACCCATAAATTTAGATAGAAAGAGATTGCAAAAGCAACACATATCTTATAAATTCTAAGTAGTTGCTTGCCAAAATGTCCTAACTCCTTATCTAAAATGGGCCCAAAAATTGATTATCAGAAGGACATGTAGAGTTGTTTGTTGGTCACAAAAGTTGGAAGAAGAAGAAGAAGAAGAAAAGCATTTAATTGTCGCCAGGAAAGCACAGCTGAATCTTGCCAACTAATTCCTATACATAATTGACAGGTTTTTATTTGTGAAAGTTACTGTTGCAGTTGTGACATTAATGCTTCTGGCTGATATGCTCCATAGACTTCGTCGTCCACGTAACTAACACTGGCAAACCACACATTCTGTGCTTTGCTTTTCAATGAACAATACCGACAAACGTGGTTAAAACTCAACAACAGAAAATTTTATATTCATGGCATTCCAGCATCAATCTAGATCTTATCTTCAAATTCTGAAGGCCGTCTCAATATATGAAAATATTTTGTTTTAGTGTCAGATATGAAATACGTATTATGGCAATTAATTAAACACTCCAATATTGATTTTGTTTCCAGCTCCTTAGTTCAAAAGGAACGATTGTATCCATTATTATTATC
The DNA here is from genome assembly GCA_026284465.1 of Erythroxylum citrifolium. Classification (NCBI taxonomy): domain Eukaryota; kingdom Viridiplantae; phylum Streptophyta; class Magnoliopsida; order Malpighiales; family Erythroxylaceae; genus Erythroxylum; species Erythroxylum citrifolium. The sequence goes on along the minus strand of JANKOE010000007.1, from coordinate 14,551,314 downwards.
ACTTTTATTTATATCGCATTGATGCATTTTACGAAAGACTATACTAGGTTTTATTTCGAGCTTATTCCACTTGTAAGTCCTTTACTAGTTTATTATGCAATACGTCTGCAACTATTTTGAACACTCAAAATCTTAGAACTAGAGAACAAGTAATCCATTATAACCAGGGGCGGATCCAAAAATTGTTTTAAGTGGGGATAAAATTTTATTTTTAATGGAGGGAAAAATTTTAATGGAAGCAATATTCTTTTATCGGAGCAAAATTTAAAATAATAATTTTTTACATGAAATTTTTTGAAGACAGTGGGAAAATTTTTTGGGGGCAGTGGGGGCAAGTGGTCCGCCCCTGATTATAACAAATCATCAATATCGTTTTTTGCAATAATCTTGTCATCTTCTTTTCAAAAAAAAGAATCTTATCATCTTATTTATAATTATAGCAAAAATCATATGCAGGGCCATAAGGGTGGTATTTGCCATTTAAAAAGAACTAAATAAACTTATTAAAATAAAAATAATTTTGATCTTAAACTAAACTTGTAGACCGTGTTGTCATCTATAGTTATCGATATCAAGTGGGTCTGCATTTAAAAGCAAGCTTAATAAATCCTATATATGATTAAAAAAGAAAGAAAAAAATTAAGACGACAATTGAAAAGAAAACACAAACTATGCGAAAAAATTTATTACTATTATAAAATAAACTATTAAATCATTACTTTTATTTATTAACATTCCTAGTATAGGATGAACATTATTATTAGTTATTTAATTTGGTGATGCATACTATGCATACAATATTTTAGAATTATTTTTATGGTATGTTGCTTCTAATTTTGATTATTTTTTAAGGATTTAACACTTAATTTAAAAAAAATTGTCATGACAAGTTATATTTTTGCTCGCATAAGGGAAAAAAAAAGCAAAATTGGAAAACAACTGGATCGAATTGGAACTATTTTGGAAGATTTGGAGCATTATAGAACACGACACCATTCATGAATCCAAGGGTCGTGTCAAAATATGATTGCCTTTATTTCTACAGTACACCCTATATGCCCCATGTTGTCCCTTTGGATGAAGAAAATGATACACTACACAATTGTATATGCACCTGCGTTGGCATTATTATTTTTGAAAGAATTCACAGAAGGCATGATTAGGTCTTTGAATTTTAAAGAAAAGAGTAGGCAGAAAAGAGAGGGTTCTTTAGCTAAGAAACATCCTAAAGTCACTTTGAAACTATTTTGCATTAATGTTGATTAAGAGTTCAACATTCTTTAAATATAGAGGAAGAATTCAACAACACTTTGAAGATTCCAAGATTCAAGAACATGACTTCTTTATCTTGCTTTCCTTATAATTTTCATATTGATATTCTTAGCTTAATTATTAACTAATAAAGATATAGATTTAGGTAGGAATAACCTAGACTATGATATATTTTGATTACAGTTTTCTTATCATTTATTCATATTAAAGGACCAAGAAATAAAAGATTCATAATTTGATTCATGCATTAAGATTTGATAGATGAGATGTATGTTTAGGTAATAGTGTAAATAAAGAGGGTTAAACATAAGCTATTGGAGAGAAAGGCACAAGATCTTCCTAGGTTATGGTAAAACCTATTAATAGAGTTCAAAGATTAAACTAAAGTGCTTTTTGATTGTCTATATTTAAAAAGGATATCTATTAATTAGCTAGCTATTGAATAGGGATTATTTATCGAGAGAGAGAATATAATCTAAGTCGGGAACTCTTACTGGCTTAAGAGATTAGAATAATTCATTAATCAAAGGTAAAATTGAAAATTGTAAAGTCTTAAGGGAACATGGACTAAATCTAGTTAATTCATAAATTGATATAATATTAATCAGTGCTTTACAATAGTATTAAGATTTTTTACTTGTTTCATTTTTTATCCAATCATTTATAATGGAATTTAGCTTGTTAAGTTCGTGGGTAGTTAACCAAAAACTTTTTAAGATCAACTTATACTTGCTTATGATAGATATAGACATGTCATATGCTTATGGTAAAATAATAGATAAATAGGTCGTTAAAAAAAGATTGATAGCTTTTTTTTTTTTGGAAAATTGAAATTGGTAAACTCTTAAAAGGATAAAAAATTTACTTCATAAATCAAAGAAAAGTCAGAAAAAAAACCCCAGTGTAGCCCAAACATGAATAAAGATCTAAACCAAGGCAATGAACTAAACCAAAAATTAAACAAAGTTGATACCTATTAGTCTGCAGAATTGAGCAAGATCTAATACAACACTAGAATTTAAACAAAATTAGGGAGATTCAATATTGGCAGCTTTAGATATTCGAGCTCTTATTGCCATTATTTCACTGAGCTTCCCCTTAAGTCCTTTTGAAATAACAATCTCTCTAATCCACTTGAACACCTATTTATAAAATAGCTGAATATTTTATTTAGTAACTCTAAAGACTCGGTATCTTTTCCTCTATATAGCATATATAAACTTGTTGGAAGCAATTTTAAAGGTTTAGTAATTTTCATTTTAGCATTTTCAAGTTGTATGACCATTTCACAACTTTGTCCTTGTTATGTTTATCACATGACAGATTGGATTAGGCTTAGACTTTTGTCTATAAACTTAAGGAATACTAGCAAATAAAGAATAAATGATTTATAGTTTTAACATCATGATAACAAAAGAAAGCAGCAAGTGTTAATGGACACATAATATGTAATCTTGTCCCTAGTTCTTAGTCTACCTTTAACAGTAAGCCAAAGTATTAAAGTCACTTTAGGTAAGCTTTTGGAGCCCCAAATCAATGTTTGCCATGGCACTTTGAGATGAGATCCTAAAAAGGTTACATGTATGATCTATTAGTGAATTGATATGAATGATGGTAAAGCCACTTGAAAGAGTCATCTAGCCGTGTATTAGGATTGTAATATGACATATTCTCAATTATTAAAAAAAAACTTATAGATAGATGTATTGGATAATGCCATATACTTCATTTAATTACTACTTATAATTTCCTACTTTTAGGAATACTTATAATTTCCTACTTTTAGGAATAATCATTTTTCAAATAGTTGAATTGTGGTAGTTTATATAAAGGCCCAAGATGGTCCCAATTGTCAAATGAAAAGGATGTGTTTTTTTCATTACCAATTTTAAATTTAAAGAACTTCCATACTAGTCCCTCATCTTCAACATTGTCTTAAATGTCCATGAAGTATTGTCTTTGGGTTTGATCTATCAAAAATTCCTCCCTTAAGAAATCTTAGAAGCATCCATTTTATCCATAGAGATTCCTTATCTATATAAAGCTTTCATATCCTCTTAACCAATAACATCTTGTTCGTGGTTCTTATATTCTTGATTCCTAATCCTCATTGGTCTCTTAGTAAAAAAGCATCCATCCATTTCATCTTTCCCTTTTTTTACTGTGCTTTCTTCTAAAGTCTATAGAAAGTTTTTAATAATCTTCTACTTTGGTTTAATGATAAGCAGTGAAAATATTAAGATTTAACATTTTTAAAATTATTATAAAAAGTATTTATTGATTAAAGTCTGCCCTATAAGACAGGAGCTTGTTATTCCAATGGTCAATTCGTTTTTTTTATAGATTCAAGGAAGGTTTGGCAATCTCTAAAAGTTAATTTTATGGTTATGATAGGGACACCTAAGTATTTGAATGGAAGCTATACACTTTGGAATCCTGTTTCATAATTTTATGTTTCATAAGTAATATGATAGGGGGGATCTTTAGAGTTCTAATTGAAACATAAATGCTACTTTTATATATATTGATGACGAGCTCTAATAGCTTCTTGAATTCTTTCAAGGGATTTAAAAAGACTTGAATTAAGGCTTTGTTATCTCTTTATAAAAGCATTAAATCATTTTCAGAAGAAAAGTTATTTATTTTAAGTTTATCACATTTATTTTGAAACTTAGGAGCTCTTTCTCTCCTAATTTTCCAAACAATTATTCAAGTTAGAACCTCCATAAAAAGACCGAATAGATAAGATTATAATGGATCCCTTGGTCTAAAACCCTTGGATTCCAAAATTAAGTCAGTAGACTCTCCAAAGATAAGAATATTACAAGAGACCTTTTAGACATATTAGCACACCGTATTAAAGTATTAATTTGATAAACCAAAAGCTCTAAAGAGTGGAAAGAGAAAATTCTAGCTTATAGAGTCAAATGCTTTATAAAAGTCTACTTTTGATACTTAACATTTAATTCCTTTGCTTCTATGGTAATTTCTAAATATTTCTTAAACAATTAAGATATTGTCACCTATGTTTCTCCCATAGATGAAGGCCTTTCGCATGGACAGATCAAATCCATCAATATTAACTTGAGCTTTGTTGCTAGCAGTTTAAAAAATTACTTTATAGAAGATATATGCTTAATTGATAATACATTTATTCCATGTATGGACTCAATAAAGATTAAGAATTTGAAAATAGGAAAGATGTTAAATATGAGAGATCATCAACTTAGTCCCTATCCTAAACAACCTCATGTGGAGAAAACACAAATTATGATACTTAAAGATCATAATTTTGTCACGTGAGGAGAAAAGTATGGAGTCGAGCTAGTGACAATTAAAAAGGCAATGTTTGGGAGCAACCCAAGAGAAGTTCATTTCTTTTCCTTTACATTTTTGCATATGTTTCTTATATTCATGTGTGTTCTTAAGTCTGTTTGTTTCTTACTTGTTTTAAGTTTTCAATAAAAAGAGAAAGAGAATCAAACAAACACATAAACATTTTCTCTTTTTCTATTGCTTCTAAAACTATATAGTTATGATTAGAGAGTGAATTGATTAGAAAAATCCATGGCAACTTTAGCATGTACTTTTACTCTTATGATTGGCCATTATGCATTATCTTTAGAAGAGTAGTGACTAGTGGAAGACACAAGCTAGTGATATTTTAAACCTTCATAGACTGACACATTCATATCAATCTAATTGTCTTTTGTTTATTTATGACCTTTATGATATGTACATCCTGACTTTGCTTTCATTTTCTGTTCAAGACCACATTTTTGTCACATGCATTAACATGAAAATGATTTGTCATTCTTTGTTTTTATAAGCTAAATTAGCCAAATGGCCTACCCATTGATATAAATTTTCCTTTGTTAGGCCCCTTTGAGCTTTATTAGCCTTTCTTTGTGTATTAACTATATTACATGCTATTAAACTTAACTAAATTTCCTACCCAAACTATAAATATACTGGAGAATTTGTTAATTGTTGATGATTGTGGACATAAAAAAGCATCAGTGTGGGGGTGTGCATATTTGGGGGATGGATATAATTATTGGGATGTTATTTTTTATCATATCAATAAAATTCCAATGTTAACATAGCTTCTTTCAATTTTTATTACAAAAAAATTGAAAAAAGAAAGGAAGAAAAAATGTTTAAACAAAAGTATCAACGAGGAAATACAATTGCTTTGAAAAGTTGTTCATAATTGGTTTCTCCTCTTAAAGTTGTATTAAATAGGTTTTGAATATGATGAATATGAGGTAGATGTAATTTTGAACGATCACTTCTTATAGTTTCAATGTATTGAAATCAATTGTATGAGTGATTCCTTTTAGTTGGTTATGTTTTTTATGGTTGGTGGTGTGAGAGTTTGAATTTGAGTTAGGAAACATAGTTTTTGCATTTATGACAAGTTACATGATTGTGAGTGAATATTGCTTTTTGTGCCTAATGGTATATTGAGTGTTTTTCTTGTTGCACTAGCTTTGATGATTTTTACACTACATTACCCAAATACATCTCAACTTAACCCTTGCCCTCATTACAACCCTATGAAATTATTTGCAAAGTTATGGAACATTATGATTATGAATGGTTTCTGAGTGTACCTATGGATATCTCTTATTTAAACACCTTTTTTCTAAGTCTACCCCTAGATTGCTTAGTTTCTAAAGGTGATGAATGTTGATTTGTCATGAGTAGAAGCGAGGAATGTTAAGTTCTTGCTATGTTTTTGAAAGATGTTTCTCTTTACTTATGCCTGATTGGCCCTGATCTTCACATAAGATTTTTGGCTGATATCCTGGAGTTCCATATTATGGGACTTTAAGATTTCAGCACGCCACAAGTGATGGTGATTTAGAAAATAAGGGTAATGGATGGTTAGACCATGTCAATCCACACTATAGTACTGAGCAATGGCAGAAACCTAGTAACCCATACCCAAATTGTTCCTCCTATTACGTAGAGTCACAATAATAGCATTCAAAACTTTTGTGGAGGTGTATACTGGGATGTTATGATCCACACACCACAACAAAAAAAGTTCCTTTGTTGAGCACTTGCTAGTTTTTGATTTGTCAAAGACCATTTGACACATGAATTTATGTAACAACAAGTGCTAATGGCTTTGTATAATGTTGTTATAGGCATTCTTGATGTTGAACTGCTCTAGCTTAGTGAGCTTGTTCCAATAGCGAGAAGCACGAAAGTCGTCGTGCTGATCCACAATGGAAGATTTCGGGAAATCGCAAATTGCTTGGTTTTGATCTTGCATCATATGCATCAAAAATAGAAAACATCAGAGGAAATATAAAACAAAACCTAGAAAGCCAAGAACTTTCAAGTGCCATTAGATGTAACTTTAACAAAACATGAACTTAAGTTGTGTACCTTACAATCTCCTTCGTTTTTTTTGTCTTCACCTCTTCGGGTTGTTGTAAACCATAACCACCAAAGGAAGACATCTCTAATGATATCCACGCGAAGAACGAAACTTGAAACCTCTTAACAAGAATGGCTAGAACACACACAAAGTTGTAGCTTTGTGATGTATTCTTTGAGAGAGTGTTTGTAGAGAGTGAGAGAAGATGATGAACACTTCACCAAAAATTTTCTTTCTTTTACTTAACACTTACACAAAAATTGATGTTTCTTACACCCTTTGGCCTTCCTCTAACCCCTAACATTAATAGAGAGTTAGTGGGAATTCAGTGTTTTTTAATCCCACTTAATTTAGCATGAAACTTCCACTCCTTCTTTAAAGGGTAATTTTGTTATCTTGCTTATTAAAGTGTTGTCATCCTACCTAACAAGCAAGATTCACATGTGTCATATGATTCATAATCAAATGACCCTAAACTACCGCACAATCAAAGACTATCTTCATGACATTTCCACTCTAGCCAAAGATTCCCGAGTAATGACTCCAATAAGAGGCCGTGGGCATCGTCTCCTTCTATCAAGAGTGGTTAATCCTTTATTAGCTACTCAATTACCTTTGAATATCTCAAGTTGTACCCAATCACCACTCTATGAGCAATCTTTAAGAGCTAACCAGGAATGGAGTCAAAGTACATGATTAGTATCCAAGATATCCAAGATATCCTTGAGTACGCTCACGTTTTATAACTTCAAATGTTGAGCTCCAGAAATGGGGTCTAACACTTATTGTACAAATCATTTTATTAAGGCATTTTTCATTATTTCGATGTTCATACATTTATGGATTTCATGTTGATCTTAAATTTATTTAATGAAGTCCTTGATATAAAACATAGCATGGAGGAAATCATGATGAGATCATAATAATGAGATTCCTATAATGTGTAATTATGTTAGTATCTAAACTTTTCCTAGTAATAGGTTAATGAGATGGGATATCATTAATCTAGATAGACTAACACATTTTATACTCCTTAATTGGATCAAGCAGTAGATCTCATAAGCTGCAGACATGAGTTGTTTAGAGTTAACATATGGATGCTTACTAAGGGTAGTAAGTACATTGGATTGACCTACTATGAGACAATCATATGGATATTGTATTCCAATGTCAATGATAGTCTCATCATAGCAATTGTGTAAGCATCCTTTGACTTTAGGTGCTCAAGGATATCTCGGATACTAATCTTGTGCTTTGACTCCATTCATCGGTGCCTTTCAGGAGTTACTCATAAGGTGGTGATTAGGTACAACTTAAGGTATTCGAAAGTAATTGAGTAGCCAATAAAGGATTCACCACTGCTAATAGAAGGAGATGATACCCATGGTCTCTTGTCGGGGGTCATTACTCAGGAGTCTCTGGCCAAAGCAGATATGTGTCATGAACAGAGTCTTCAATGATACATAGAGTAATGAGATCCTCAGGACAAGATCTAATATCACTTGGACTATATGTGACGTAGTCAGTCTAGTGTGAGTTGATACTTTGACCATGCTCTGAACCAAGTGGGGTATAGATAGTTAAAAGATAAATTGCATGGCAACATTGTGTATGGAAAGGGTGGTAGTAAAACCACTAACTTTTTGGTCAATTAAGGGTCATAACGTGTTGATAGTACCGCTCTTAACTTACTTGAATTAAGTGTTAATTCAAGTGGCCAATATAATCGGGAACCTAATGGGTTACACGTAGGAGATCCGAAGGATGAGTAAAATGGTCTTGAATGGTGATTTAAGATATGAGGGAGTGTTTCGGGATTGTATCGCGATGTGATCGTGGTACATGTTACAATGTGGTCTCTAAGAAATTTTCCAAGATCTTTAGCAGTGGTAATTGATTTGGTATAGTGACGAATGTTATGAATAATATACTAGTACTGTTATCGGATTTGATTTTGGTACGGTGTTATACCAATATTGGCCAATATTGTGTACTGTTTTGGATAATTTTTAATTTTATAAAATAGTCCTTTAATTTTTTAAAATTGCAAAATAGTCCTTCAATATATTATACTGTATAATTTATAATTTTACATGAACCATGTGTTCAAAAATCATAATAATAGAAATTTAAAATAAAAACAATTTAATTATTTTATTAATATTATTTTTCACATATTTCACATATAAATAACAACCACAATTAATATGAAAAAGATCATTTAATCATCATACAAATATAAAATTAAAAAACAATGCAAAGTATTTAAAATATTACAATTTCATCATATAATAATTAATAATTAATAATTACATTAAAATATCAAATGAAAAGAAAATAAATATTTATGACTCTATATAAGTGAAATTAAAAGATGAGGAGAAATAAAAACCTGGAACTTCATTCAATGGAATATCCACTCAAATTGTATTGACCTCAATTCTCATTTGGTCCCAAATTATTGAGAGAAGTCTCATCATCACCATCATTTAAAGTCATTGCACCAAATGACATGTCATTACTTTCTTATCCAAGATTATCTTCCAAGTCATTCTCATATATCAAACTCAGTTCCTTAGAAACCCAATTTGCCAAAGATCGATATGATCAAGGCAAATTGGATCTACAGAACTACTTGTTCTATTAAGAGTCCTAGTAAACAATAAAATTAAATTATTAAAAATTATAAGAAATTATATCTAACTTAATAATGATAATAACATACATTTCGTGAAGTTTTATATTGTATTGAACAATCACCAAGTCATTCAATCTTTTATGATCCAATCTATTCATTTTGTTGGAATGGATGAATTTAAATGTGCTCCATTTCCTTTCACACCCAATTGCACTCATATATTGACTTAGAATTCAAATTGCAATCCTTTGCAATTCTAGAACACCACTTCTGAATTGGTCCTACTAAGTAATTGTAAGACAACGACAGTAGCATTGTAAATAAAATAAAGTGATGATTAATTTTCAACAAGTAATAAAAGTAAAAATATATCCCTCGATTAAGTTTGTCTTTTTTTCAAATAGAAATTGGCATCCTAAAATCACCAGAAGCATCCTTATAAATCTCTATTTGAGGGCTTAGAAGATCTTATGTCATGGACAACAACTGTTGTAATAGTTAATAGCATTCTCCTATTAACTTTAGTTTTCTTTGTAAACTTGGTCTGAAATAGACACTAAGATCCAAAAATGCCCCAGGTGCAAACAACGGAGAGCAAAGTTGCCTTTCTCATCTTTCATTAATGATTGCACGATAAGGTGTATACAAAGATGGCCTATTTTCATATTGACCTTTATTGCTTCCTTTGCACTCTCTGAACCCTTTATTGCGTTCTCATCACTATCAACTAGATTAAGTACCTCAAAGGCTTATAAACTCGGATGAAAAATTGACATTAGGACCAAAATTTAGCGTCTTCAATTATAATTTTAGAAACCTCCAATCCAGCATTAAATCTAACCCACTAAGATGCAACTCACTTATCACTTATAAACATTTGTCTCAAGTCTTTCTTCGTTATAATAAAACACTGAAGTTTAATGGCAAGATGACATAAACTCCTACAATTATTGAAACCCTTTCTTATATTCAAGACCCATACATGATTGTAGATGAATGTGAGGCCCCAAATTATACCCTAGTTGAAATGTTACATGTTCATGAAAGTAGATATGTTATAGTTGTTAAAATTGTGCTATGATTTCAATGTGAATTTCATATGTCTAGAATTTTGGTCTAACGGATTATATTTAGTGATTTGGAATTAATTGATACCATTGGAGAATTAAGGTATTAAAATGTACATTTGGACTAGAAAAATTGTCAAGTGGCAAGTCAAGTTGGTACATAGAAAATTAGAATGACTAAGCCTATGAGTTAGTGACATTTGGCAACGCTAATGTATTGACATTTGGCAACATTGGTTAAGTGACAAGTGACCTAATTGAATTATGACATTCGGCTGCCACATATGAAGACATGTAGGTTGCTTTAACGAAGGACAAGTATCACACTTTCATGTGTGACATGTGGTCAATGCAAACCAAGACACCTTGTATTCAAAGAGTCAGGGAAATGATGAATCATCTTCACCTTTGAAGTTTCTGCAGCCTTCTCTCTACACTTTGCTTCTCTCCTCCGAAACCTCTTACTCCCTCACAACTTTTGGAATTTTGCTTGATTTTGGATCATCTTCACTTGAGTTGCTGCATCAAGAAGTAGGCCCTGCTATTTTCTATGTTATTGTCTTGTTAGTGCTAAAATTTGCACCTTGATCTTGGATGTGTGTTGAATGCTTAGAAAGGCTAGATTAATGAGTTATTTAGAGTTAAAATTTGAAGTTAAGAAGGTAAGGGAATGCTAAACTTGATAGCATGCTATAATATGAATTATTTGATGCTTGAATTGGATCGAATATGTATTGAATTGATGATGAATTGAGGTCTGGAACATGATACTTGTTTGATAGCTTTTGCTTTGGATGTTGATACCTAAAAGATAATGGATTGTGAGATACTTAATGAATGATTTTTGAATTGGTTTGGACATGAATTTGATGAGGTATTGAGGCATGAATAAGGTAGAATTGAAGTTAAATTGATGGACTTTGGTGAGGGGTGTCGAATGGAAGTGAATAAGTTAAGTTTTGGAAACAAACTAAAGGTTGTGGGTGAGAGAACCTTCGGTTCACTCATCCCACGATCGTGGGATTTATAAGGAACATTCTCACGGTCATGGGAAATGGTTAGGAAGGGGAAAAACTTGGTTTTACGTAATTATTCAACTATATAAGGTTAGGTCATTTTATTTGGTGCATTGGGACTTAATTGGACTTGTTTAAAGTGTAAAATGAACTTAAATTGAGTTTACATTAATTGAGTAAAAGTCAATTTAGTTATGGATTATTAATTGAGGTAATTACTTAAAGAATGTGTGGTTGGTAAATAATGTGTCTAATGTTGAAATGTATGGTATGTTCAAGGATGAATGTCTCCTTATGAACACAAATGTGTTTCAAAGGATTTATATGTAATGTGTAAATACATAATGTATTTATTGGTACTTTATTGCAAATGTTTATGTTCATTTTTGCATCTCCATATCCTCCCAGGGGGTATGTAGGTGTTATATCGTTTGGTATCAAAGCATGGTTTAGGAGATTATGATTTAACCAGTGCTTAACTATTGCTTATACTGGGATATAAGAGTTATGTTTGGCCTAATGCAGGTAGTCCCATATTTTGATTTTAGATTTTAGATTGAGTATGGAAAGATCTCATGAAGCCGTTAACGAGGTTGCGGAGAGTAATAATCCTGCACAATCTTGTCCATCTTTATCAGAACCCTCTGGGGTCAATCGAGGTGAAGCTAAAGTGCCACCTCCTCCACCTCCAACTCAAGGGGAGGCTTTGGTTAAGGTGTCGCAAGACATGATAACGTTATTACATTGTATGACCGAACCCAAAGCTCCGATTGATCAGTTACGAAAGTATGGAGCTGAGGAATTTACTAAAACATCTCTGGAGGAGTCTGAAAGGGCAAAATTGTGGTTAGAGTAAATGAAAAGGGTGCTAGATGAAATTAGTTGTCCACCAGCTCAGATGGTGCACTGTGCTGTCTCTCTTCTTCAAGAAGCATCACTGGAAGTTTATTTTGAGGAATCCTGAGTTATCGAAGCTTCTGACTTAGGATTTCTCTTCCCAAGAGTTTAAAGCCAAGTATGTGATGGAAGCCCATAGAAAGGAGAAATGGAAGCAGTTCTTAAACCTGAAGTAGACAAACATGTCTGTTGCTGAGAACGTCAGAGAGTTTAATTAACTCAATAAGTATGCACCTGAACCCGTACTTACTGAGAAGTTCTGATGTCATTAGTTTGAAGATTGTTTAAATGATTTGATCAAAGAGCATCTAGCAACATTTACTCTTTTGCAGCAAGTGATCTATCATCAGCTAATATAAGCTGCTATTCAAATAGAGAAGCATGAGATGGTTAGAAGAGAAAACGTGTAGTGAAGGGGCTTTGCTAGAGGAGGTTAGTTCTCGGGTAAGAAAAGTCGTAAAGGTGCCTTTACTGCACCAGAATTTACTCAGAGATTAGTAGCTAGAGAAGGCGACAAAACTTCCCCTCATCGACTGCTTCTTGTAGGAGTTCCTCTGTGGGCTAAGGTTTTGGTATTCTAGAGTGCCCTTATTGCTCCAAATACCATCGGGATACTTGTTAGAAGGCTACGGGTGCATGTTTTCGATGTGGCGACACTGATCATTTGATAGCAAGTTGCCCTATGAGATGGATTCAAACATCATAAGCCAGTAGGGAGGTCTCTCATACACCTGCAGAGAACATAGGAAGCGGTAAAGGTCGTGGAGGATCTAATCAGTTCAAGCCTAATCTGAGTACTATTTTAGAGATTGTTAATCGACCTACAATACCTTCTGCTCTAGCTCGAGCTTATGATTTGAAAGCTCGTGAGGATCAGTATGCACTTGAAGTCATTGCGGGTACTGTTTCTCTTTTTGATTATGAAATGCATGCTTTGATTGATCTTGGATCCACTCATTCTTACATTTTTTGTTGGAGAAATTTCCGATAAAGTGATGCATGTAGATCAGTTAGAGCATGATATTCATGTAACCAATCCTCTAGGTAGTAGTGTGTTGGTTAATCAGGTTTATAGGAACTGTCTTGTTAAGATCCAAGGAAGTGATTCTGTGGTGGATCTGATTAGATTGCCTTTTCGTAAATTTGATTTGATTTTAGGTACAGATTGATTATCCAAGCATCAGGCAGTGGTTGACTTTAGTGTTAAGACAGTTGTGCTTAGGAAACCTGATCAACCTGAAATAATATTGCAGGGCATCCGCACTGGTTCTCTAGCTAACGTGGTATCTGCTATGTAAGCTCGGAAGTTCCTTAGGAAGGGATGTGAAGCTTATCTAGATTTTGTGATTGATTCTAAGAAAGAGAGTGTTAAATTGCAAGATTTTCAGTGGTGAGCAAATTTTTAGATGTGTTTCTTGAAGAGCTACCCGAACTCCCTCCTAAAAGGAAAGTGGAGCTGTCTATTGAAGTTACGATTCCGTATATGTGAATGTTAGACGATTGTTAGAAACAGTCGCCAATTTAGATCTTGTTTAGTTATTTCCCCAATAAACTTTATGCTTAGCACAGTGGTTTTTCCTCCGTGTAGGTTTTGATAAGAAGGTTTAAAGACTGGGACAAAGACAACCGCAGTAGCCAAGGAGATTGTGTTTTATTTTGGAAACGTTCAGTTTGTTTTTTAGTTGTATTTAATATAGTGAGACATATTGGAATTTGCATTTTGTTTTATGGTTTGTAATAACCTTAATACAGGTTGGATTTGGATTTAAGGCTTATATGTGATAAGTACCATATGTATGTTATATTCTGAATATGACCCAACCTATGAAATGAAATGTACGTTACTTGAGTTTCTGGAAATGCTTTAGCATGTTTTGAATTGTTTCAGTACTGTTTGTGTGGCATCTGCATATCCTCCCAGGAAGTATGTGGGTGTTAGAATGAACGTGGTCACCATTTTTTCTTTCTGCATAGTCACATCAATAATAGGAAAATACCTAGCATCCCTTATACGTTCCAACATCAAATTAATGCAATGTACAACATAATGAGTCCAATAAAAAGAATTAACTTGCTTTACAATCTTCTTCCATCCGTTTTATAAGTGGAATCATTGCCTGTAATGAACTAAACAATATTTTTTGGCCTAACTTCATTCACAACTTTATCAAAATTTTCAAATGGAGTATCAACATTCCTAACAAGGTCAGATGCATTAATAGACTTCAAAAACCTTGTGCCCTTTGCATAATAAACCAAAAAATTTAAAAATGGGCTCATGTCTTCTATCTATCCAACCATCGCACATGATTGAACATCCAAAAGTAGCCCCAAGTCATTCTTCTTTCATCCAAGTAACTTTTTATTTCATAAACAAAGCTACTCAAAAGTTTACCTCTATAGTCATTAATTGAAGGAGCTTTTTATCCTGGACCGTAAGAGACAATTGCATTTACCATAAGATGATAATAATAAGACTGGGAAGCATTGAATGTTATACCTGAATCATACCACCTTCTAACCACTACCATATTATTTGTACAGATAATTGAATCTTCCTAAAGTGGTTGAATTATCAGGGGTACTTGAACATTATTCCATTTATTTGTAGAAATAAATGAAGACGTGTCAAAATTAAATTAATAGATTCACATACTATTTTCTACTTCTACTATGTATTTAACTACCTATAAGATAAGATGATAAATGTATATTTTCTACTTATAAGAAAAGATTAATATTCGTAATTTTTTATTTCCTGACAATAATAAACAATATAAAAATGCAAACATTTAATTTTATTAACTAAATTTCATATATTTAATTATATATTAAATCTTATATTTAAATGATTAATCATATGTTATATACTTTTTATTTGCAAAAAATAATTAATAAATTGTATGTTTCATATAAATTAATTAACAAAATAACAACTTAATGCATTAATTTTGATCTCATTTTTATGATTATTAAAATAACAAATAATATGACATATTCTTGAATTATACATAATTCACAATTCACAAATTCACAATACTTAAATATTCTTCTATAATTTATATACAATATTATTTTGATCTCATTTCTTCACATGCCTAAATGTTATTGAAATTGAACCAACTCACACTAACAATTCCATCTTTCAAACTCGAATTTCCCAACTCACATGTACAATTTCAACTTTCAAACCATTCACAATATACACACGAAACAATCAAATCATAATGCAATTACAATTCAGAGCAAAAACAAGCAACTTAAAATACACCAAAAAAAAAGAAATTGCAATTAAGGGTCAGGTCGAGTTGATTAGGTCAAGTTTGAATTTGAATCTAAAAATTGAAAATCTTGATCTATAGAGTGCAATCTGTCCGGCAGGTGGTTGGACTGGAGAAGACAGCTTGCATCGACCAAAGGACCTGAGGTGCGGTGGCAGTGGTGGCTAGAGAGAGCGGTAGGATATCCGATTAGAGGTAAAAGCTTGCAAAGTGCGGTTGGGCATTAGGTAAGCGGTTCGACTACTGTGTTGTTTGGATGGCGGGCGGTGGCGCAACTCGCGGGGTAGTGGTGATCAATAAATATTGTGTTGTCTACATGAGGGAGATTGAAGATGATGGTAAGGTTGGGCTGGGATGCCGGGTAGAGACAGAGAGGAGAGAAAGAGTAAAATCAAAAATGAGAGAGGGAGAGCTAACACAGGGGGTTAATTTTGTTAGTTGAATTTTCTTTTGCAAATCAGTCCATCAACTTTTTAAACTTTATAGTAATAGCCAATATTTAGCTGGTACTTCAAATACCATCCAATACCGGCAAGTGCTTGACAAAATTGCTAATACTGACTCATATAGACGGTCAGTACCAAACAACATAATTTTGGATTAATAAGACTTTAATGTAAAACTGAAGGAGAAAGGAAAGGAAGAAGATTGTTGTTCATCCAACTGTACCGATTTGCACATTTTTGTTGGGACAGTGATGCAAGTTGTGATTAAAAAATACCCGGAGGGCAAAATTGTCATTTTACGTACGAGGCGAGATTCTAACGGAACTTTGGAGGCTCCTCCAGTTTAAATTACCGACTAAGGGCATTATTGTAGTTCCACCTCAAGATTCGACCGTTGCCCAAAGACCACAATAAACATAGTCTCGATAGCACAAACACTCGCCTTACTGTTTTGTGAAAGAACGCCGTTGCACAACCCCTCTTTTTATCTCTCCCTCAAACTGCGCTGGTTTGCTTTTATTTATGACCGAACAGAGCACGAGTCCACCAATAATGGAGGCAAGGCCACTACACCCACTTCACCAAATAGCAGAAACGCCGACCCACAAGCTGCTGTTGAAGCAATGGCTCAA
This sequence comes from Erythroxylum citrifolium, assembly GCA_026284465.1. Lineage (NCBI taxonomy): Eukaryota > Viridiplantae > Streptophyta > Magnoliopsida > Malpighiales > Erythroxylaceae > Erythroxylum > Erythroxylum citrifolium. The sequence goes on along the minus strand of JANKOE010000007.1, from coordinate 14,534,673 downwards.
AGAAGAGGAACTCATACTCAACAGAGTCTCCCTCAAAGAAACACAAATCGACTCTGTCCGTAGGGAGATCACGCAACTCCACATCTTCTTCTTCCTCTTCCACTCCATTGCATTGCTTCTTCTCTTTAACGCATCTTCATTTGCTAGTGGATCTTTATGTAAGAGATCGTGGATTCCATCGGTGTGCTCTCTGTTGTGCTCTTTAGGGATTATGTGGGCAGTTCGATACAAAACCGACGTCGAGTGTCACCTGGAGAAGCTGTTGGACAGGGAAAAGGAGGACGGGAAGCTGTTGGCAAAGTGTGTTGAGGAGTTGAAGAAGAAAGGACTAGAATTCGATTTATTGAAAGAAGTTGATGCTCTAAGGAGGGCAAAGAGTTTGCGTGTGGAAGCTAAAGTGGTAAGGAAATGGTCTGCGAGGGATTTTGTGACTCTGTTTTTCTTCACTGTTTCGTGTCTAGTTTTGGGTTTGACAAGGATTATTTTGTGTAGTTAAAAGCAAAGTAGGCAAATCAGAAGGTTCTGATCTTCAATTGCTTTCTAAGCAGAGTTCTGGATCGTTTTGTTTCCGCCATCGAAGTTGAACTGCAGAACATATTGTTCTGCCTTTAGAATTTGAAATAAAATTTTACTTTTCTCATTGGAATTTCTTTCCTTCCAAGGCTGTTTGCCATCTGCGTTGCTCAGGCGTTTAATAATTCAACAATTAAAACTTCTGAATTCAACAATCAGCTTATGATCGCCATTTCAAAGAAAGTTGGAATCTTGACTGAACAGAAGGAAAGGGAAGAAAACATGAAAAGGAAGACAGAAAATAGGAGAATGTGAGAACTTAAGACATTTCACCAGCTCTTCCTAATTGGATTTGCAAAGTGACAAGTGATAGACAGACATATTTAGGTTTTGAAGAAAAGTTGGACGAGGAGCTATGGCCATTTCACAAAGATGGACCAGTAACTTTTGGGCTGTCTGATCCTTTATTGCTCTTTAGAGAAGCAACCTCTTTTTCCTCTATTTCCATTTCCAGCTTATTATTGTTGTTTATGAAGTTCTCCATTAACAACTCGTAAAAGAGTTTCTTCAGAACCAAGATTTCCAATTCTTACAGCTTGATATTTAAGATGCAAACCCCAAAAATCAGACAAATAAAAGAGAAAAGAAACAATCAAAACTACCCACTTTGTCTTCTATATATGGCTATTCAAGAAGCTGGCCCCAAAAAAGACAAATAAAAGGAAAACAAAAAACAAACTGTCTTCTGTACGACTATGCACAATCTGGCTTGGCGGCCAAATATGAAACAAATAGAACATTCTGATTCTGCAAAGTTGTCTCATCTTCCTTCTCCAATACTATCATGGAGCATGGGCTTGGTGACCATCTTCGGTGAATTCTCTGGTCCAGTTATTGTGCTGTTTGAAACTGAAGTCAAATTGTCTTGGCTGCTACCATCTCCTATAGTTGCATTACCACTCATAAAGCTGGTTTTGTCATCAAACTTCCAGTCTGTCAAGTATCCAGGTCTTGTAGTTATGCTACTGACTTCAATATCACAAGATAGCATCGCTACTACACGAGACATTGATGGTCGTAGTAAAGGCGAAGTTTGTGTACATAAAAGAGCAACTCCAACTGCACGTTGTAACTCTTCCTCCTTAAATTCTGTTAATATTGAGTCCACCAATTCAACTTCCCTGTTGTTCTCATGAAGGTGCCAGGCCTAAAAACACACACACAAAAAAGGACAATTTCCATAAGGTATCTGTTCATTATCCCAAAGGAAAGTCAAATTTACACAGGATATCCTAAAAGCGAGAGATATTCTTGTCCTATTTATCTGACAGATTTTTCATCTCAAAGGAAAAATGC
>JANKOE010000007.1:14287707-14309833 GCA_026284465.1 Erythroxylum citrifolium | reverse complement strand
TTATAATGACAGAATGGTTAAAATCAAATATATTGCGGATTTTCCTTTCCAACAGCTCTTGAAGAAAAAAATACTATAGTATTTTTTTGCATCAACGTATCATTAGTCACATAATATCCTCAAAATATAGTTTAATTATCAAAAATATTGTGCAATTCATCGACACAACCATAATATTCACCATTCCATTGCTATAGTAAAATCAAGTAACATAGTTTAACATAATTTACATTCCTCTAATAATGTAAATGATGTTATATTTTAAGTAATTAATGGATAATATTTTTAATTAATTACATTGTAATTAACTAAATAATTAATTATATTTTAATTAATTAATTACATCTAATTAATTACATCTTAATTATATTTTAATTAATTAATTAGATTTTAATTAATCATTTAATTAATTAGATTTAATTAATTAGATTTTAATTAATTAATTAGATTAATTAATTAGATTAATTATTTTAATTAATTATATTTTAATTAATTAATTAGATTTTATCTTAATTAATTAGATTTTTATTTATTTTAATTAATTATAAACAAATTATTAGTGTTGGTAGGAATCAAACCCATTCCTTCCACACATGAAAGATATGGACTATTACCTAAAACTTGGGTATGAAAAACTATTCAATCAATCTTAATAAAGTACCAATCATTACCATTCATTTCATTCCCATTGATTTATGCACATACCCCTTAACTAAGCACCCCCTTGGACAATGCCTAATGGAATTTACATATTAATATCACATGTAAATAATAAGACAAAGATAACCTACTTAAATTATTAAATTATGAATTAGCTTTTTTTTAATCAATTTAAGTGGCAATCTAAAGAAAAATAAAAAAACAAAAGAAAGGAATTACTATTTTAATTTCATTATTTTTTTTGTTTGGATTATTATGTTAATTCTATTTAAAGTTGTTATTAAAGTTTTAAAAACCATACAAAAAGTTAAACCGGTAAGACAAGAACTTGAAGGTTTTAAAAGTTCAACCGGTATTAGATTATCATAAAACTGACTAAAGATTAAATAAAGTTAAAGAATTTGAAATATGATTGAAAGAGATTGTCCTTGAGAATTTAAAGTTTAATTAAAAATAAATTGTTAAATAAAAATATTTGATTTATTTTAGTTTATAAGAATTTATTAATTCACTAAAATTGACCGATTTTTAACGATAAGAATTGTTAAAGTAAATCGAACTGAAGAGTAAAAAACGAGACAAAAAAGTTGAACAGTTCAAAATTTTACAGGAGTTTAGAGATGTCTAATAATACCCCATCTCACGCTAACTAATAGAAAAATGGTTTCCAAATATGTATTAACTAATATAATTAAAAAGAATTTCAATTTCTATTCATCTTTATATGTTAATTTTATCAATATATTAAATAGTAATTTTAATATCTATTTAACTTTATATATTAATCTCGGCGATCCGATGAAATAAGACAATTCATATTCAAACTGCAAATATTATTATATTTGATATCACAAAATTAATGGTTCACAAAAGCCAACTTCTATTTATTATTATTATATTTATTATTATTAAAAAGATGACGAAGGGTTTTATTAAAATTTAATAATAATAATAACAACAACGACGATGACGAAAATGAGGATGCATACTTTGTAAACGATGATGAGGATGAGGATGCATACTTTGTAATTTTTGTTCTTATTCCCAAAATTTTCAAATTTGGATTGAAATTTAAACCCGTAAAACAAGATATTTAAGATTTAAAAGTTTCAATTCGTATTAGACAGTTATAAAATTTGTTAAAGATTAAATAAAATTAAAATTTTGAAAAATAATTAAAGAAAACTATTTTTACTCAGCAAAAACTTTAGGATTTAATTAAAAAATAAGTTTGTTAAATAAAAAATTATCGTTTATTTTTATTTATGAAAATTTATTGATGTGTGAAAGCTGACTAATTAATTAATAAATTAAGCAGTTTTTAACAATAGAAATTATTAAATAAATTAAATAAAAAAGTTAAAAATTGAATAAAAAAATTGGCCGATTAAAAAATTTTATCATTAAATTAGTTGAAACAGTTCAGTTTTTTTTTAAATCTCACTTCACCAACTTTATTAATAGAATGAAATAAAATGTAATATTATTTATCGTTTGAAAGAAGAGTTTATAATAAAACGTGATGTAATGAAATAGAAGGGGAGATTTTCATATTACATTTCATCCTATCCTAAATAGTAAAAATGAGAAACTTCTGATTTGAAAAGTTTAAGATAAAATATAAAATGATAAATAATATTTTACTATATTACATTATAAACTTTTTTTAAAAATAATATTTTACTATATTATATTACAAACCTTTCAATTTCTATTGAACATTATGAACCCTTTCATCCCGCCGACAAACCCCACGGAACCTTACATTTTAACAAATTACCTGCCGCGGGAGCTTGACGCCTTTGTTTTTATTTTTATTTTCATTATAATATAATATAATATAATGATATTCAAACCACGGCTCTTTCTGTGTCTGGCTCTTATTTTCCAATTGGGAATATAAAAGAAAAGCAACGAGCAAGCCCTAATTAACTCCTCCGACCTTTTCAAATTCATCGTAGAAATTGAAATTCCTCCATTAACAACATTTATCCACCACCAATTTAGTATAAACGCTAATTATTACTCTTTTCTGTCATTTCAATTCTGGTGATTTCTTCCAATTATAATATCATAAAGGTGGTGTCTTTTTATCAGATGCAAGTTTGTTAGTTATTAGCTTTTTCTCTCTACAATACCTAACTGTGTTTAGGAGAGATTGAATTGAGGAGTTACTGATTCGCGGAACAGAAGAGTTGAAGGTGTTTGTTTGATAAATCAAACGAAGAAAAGGAGTTGGGGTAATGGAGGGAATACCGCATCCAATACCTAGAACTGTGGAGGAAGTCTTCAGTGACTTCAAAGGCAGACGCGCTGGTTTGATCAAGGCCCTTACTGCAGGTTCTCCTTCTCTCTCTCTCTCTCTGTCTTGTTTGTTTGGGTTTTGCTTCAGATTGTTTCTAAATTCAGTCTTTTTGTTCTCCGTTTCTCTTCACTGCAGATGTAGAAAAGTTTTATCAGCAGTGCGACCCAGGTGGGTTTTGTATATTTTTCTTTCTATTTTCACCTTCTACTGAAGTGGGTTTTCTACAGTTTTACATTTTGTTGAATGTAGCTTATTCTCTATGCTAGTATGGTTGCTTTGCTTTTCGTTTTATCGTGATATTTCTCTTTTCTGACGACGAAATGTTTGTTTAGTGCTTCAGGGATGTGTCCCAAAAGGGTGTGTTCAATTCCCGTTTTACCTTTTATATTATTTTTAGCTATATTTTATTGTTTTCATACCTTTCTGGCGAGCCTGTTGATTTTAAACCTTTATGAGCTGCTATAGGTGATTTGAAGTCTATTAAGCCGGACTGAGATAGTACTGTATACTTGTTACACTCTAGTGATGTCCTATTTTGTGGAACTTTTGCTAATATGGAAAATTCAACAATTAATTCTGCATTTTGTTCTCACAAACTTTGTATTGCATGAATACTTGATCAATATATTGAATTTTCAAGCAAAGCAAGGTGGCTTTTTTTCCTCTTCTATTTGGGGCGTTGATGCTTTTTCACTCGTAATTAGTGCTGACTGTGTTAACTTGTGACTACGATATCCTTTCTAACTGCTTAATCTAGCTACATGTCATGTTTTCATTATTGTTATGTGTGGTTTCTGGTATCGTAACTCTTTATTTCTATAAGTTCAAAGTTACTGCTGAAAAAGACTATTATATTACAATGTCTATGAATTATCTCATGCAGACTTTAGCCTAATACATTTAAAAAATTCAGGATAATTTGTCGTAATCGAATATGGTATTTATCTAGAATTGTTTCTCCATCGACATGAACTTTTCATTATGCTGGTGACGAAGAGGACCATGGAATAGTTATCAGTCATACATGTGATACTCATTTCTGTCTTAAATTGGGTTCCAATTTTGTTAGGCTCTTTCTATGCATCATAAATTGCAGAGAGACTCTACTCTACTCACTTGGTCTACACAATTTTGATGTTGCTGGTTGGTAGGTGTCAACATTTGCAATGGATATACCTGAGTATTGACTTTGGGTATGGGTTGAGGCTGGAGTTGTAGTCGTGACATTTTAGAGTGTTTATTTTGAGTATGTAATCATTTGAGGATACACCCTTTGATCGCATATGTTTAGGATTCGGTATTAGATAGTAATTTTGAGGAAATTATGGTTTTACTGTTTTCATGTATGGTTCAAGCACCGTCACATGTTGATGTGAATTTGGATTAAAGTGTGATTTTGATATGATTCACTACAAGGCTTTAATTAGTGTAAGATTATGATAGCAAACATTTCTAGATCAATGTGCACATTTCATTTTAAATCTGTTTTGGCATTCTGATTTGTTTCTCTGTTCACTGATAGATAAATATTCACCCTGAAGTAATAGTTCTCTGTCTGATTGGCTGCTGACTTTCATTAACTGCTTTTCTTCAAATGGTATCCTGTCATGCTTTTGAATATCTTTCTTGAATCGTGGTAATCAGGATTGAGATCTTTTCTTGCCCCTTTTTTTTTTTTTGGTCTTTTCTGAAACTTAGATCACTGAGTTGAATAGGTCCATGAGTGCTTGTGTGAGGATGATTCACCTAACTGCAACATCTTATGCCGACTGCTCTAAGTTTTATTAAACATTGTTTTTGTATAATTTGCATTCTATTGGGTGATTACTCTAAAGGAGCTTTTGACTTCTACTTCTACTTCTACTTCTACTTGTTAAATATTCTCGTTATGACAGTTTTTGAAAGGATTTTGGAATGCAGATGTTTGTTGTTGTTGATGATATTAAATTTTGATTCTCAGAGAAGGAGAATCTTTGTCTATATGGGCTTCCAAACGAGACATGGGAAGTTAACTTGCCTGTGGAGGAAGTCCCTCCTGAGCTTCCTGAGCCAGCCCTAGGTATAAATTTTGCTAGGGATGGGATGCAAGAGAAGGATTGGTTATCACTGGTTGCAGTTCACAGTGATTCATGGTTGCTTGCAGTTGCATTTTATTTTGGTGCTCGCTTTGGATTCGGTAAGAATGAAAGGTAAGGTCAACTTTTCTTACTGTTGTTCATGAGATGCTCCTCATCAGTTTTGAACTTTTTTATTGTGCATACTATTGGGTATACCTGTTGCAGCACCATATTAGTGGGAAAAAGTTTCAATGTGTTCTAAATATTGTCCGTCTAATTTTAGCTTTTATTTTTTGGGACGAGGAGGCCAAGGGATGGCTTCCCACCACAAGGTCAGGGTTTGAGTTGCTTCTCAGGTGGTGGAGGTTTGGAATCTGTAACATGATGTCACTTAAGACAAAACTAGGTGTTATGATCTTAATTGAGACTTTAGTTTCTTATGTGATTGCTAACTTGTTTGTCACCTCGTTATGAAATTAAATTAACAATGCCTGAGTGCATACGCGAGTTTTATTCCTTCCTAGCAATTAGTATTTAATATGCTTATTTGTGTAATCTGTGAGTGGTGGTTGCATTAGTTTGTTCACCAACTTGTTAAGAACTTAATTTATCAAGCTTCTGTAGCATTACTGATCTGTTGCTTTATTTGTATTATTGTTGAGCATGAGCAATTTTATGTGAAGTGTAAAGTCAGTTGACTGACAACTGATAAATGCATATGATTGCTTAGTAGGTTCAGTGAAGGATTCTGTTTTATTTTGTTTTTGGATTTGCTGTAAGACTTCTTCTTATAAGTTACTGTTTTTCTCGATTTCTTAATTTAAACATATGTGGTTCTTCTAATATGCTTATCGCCTTTAAAGATTCTCCAGTGTTTTCTCCTTATCATCTTTTAAGAATCTTTCTGGTGGGGTATAGCTGTTGCCATTGTTGTACAGCATAAAAGTATTGCGATTGTGATGACTGCTCTCAGATTAGATTTATGTACGTGTCACAAATCACAGGAAATAGTGGTATTGCATTGAAATGTTTGGTTAATCTGGCACGACTCCTTAAGATCAATGTTTGGAATTTTATGCTTGACCAACCCTACACACATATGTTACTTCTGGTGAACAAAGAACAATTGGTTAAGAAGGAAGAGTTGCAATACCTTTGTGGATGTTCGTGTTGTGAAAATTGTGAAATGAAACTAATGCAGCGCAATTGCAATGCAATTGAGAATCATCTTACTAGGGCTCTGATGTCTTATGATCTTATTTTCTACACAAATGCAATTGAGAATCATCTTACTAGGCCTCTGATGTCTTATGATCTTATTTTCTACACAAATGCAGCATCTTGTTTGATGATCTTTATACTATCTCCAAAGTATGGTAGACAATGGTGTCAAACCTGTTAATGGAGAAATGGGTGGTAGAGTTACTACATCATTTACCAAGCCCATTGGTAGAAATTAGCTTGAACTTTGTACTGCATTCTGGCATTATCTTAATTCATGCTGAAATAAATACAATATGAAAATTATCCCATTAGATGGAATGCTACAAAAAAAAATATAAATGTCATTATAATGGTCATTGGAATTTGAAATTGCAGAAAAAGACTCTTCCAGATGATAAATGAACTCCCTACAATATTTGAAGTTGTGTCAGGAAATGTGAAACAACCTAAGGACCAATCTGCAACTAACAACGGTAGCAAAAGCAAGTCAAGTGGGAAGATGGTAAAAAGTTAAAAATTGCACTTTCTTTTCCTTTTTAAAAGTCTGCTATAAGTTTTAATATTCTTGCTGATTGGTCCCTTCGCCTTCAGCAATCTCGTCAATCTGAGCCCCAGAATAAGGCAGTGAAGATGTCTCCTCCACCCAAGGAAGATGATGATAGTGGAGAGGAGGAAGAAGAGGATGATGAACAGGGAGCTTCTTGTGGGGCATGTGGTGAAAGCTATGGCACGGATGAATTCTGGATTTGCTGTGATGTATGTGAGAAATGGTTCCAAGGCAAGTGTGTCAAGATTACACCTGCAAAGGCCGAGCATATCAAGCAATATAAGTGTCCTGGTTGCAGTGGCAAGAGGGCCAGAGTCTAAAGTTAGATGCTGAAATTGAAGGGCAACATCAGTTAAAGAAAGCGGACAAGGTTTAGAACTCTTTCTTCACTGTTTTAAAAGTAAAGCAGAACCAGTTGCTTGTTTTAGTCACTGAATTTGAAAGACAGCAGATTGGATTTAAGTTTCACTATTTCTGTTTACTGTTTTGTTTAATTTTCTGTGGAATTGTGTTTTCAATTCATTAGGCAGTAATTGTGGACATTCAGCTATATATGTTGGTACAATGATCTGACTCGATCAGAATGCTTATGGTGAATGTCCTTTTGATGTGAATCTGCTGTCATCAGCTTATTATGGTGTAATAGTAACATGTAGGCAAATGAACTTATTGCCTATGAAATTTTCAGTTAGTGTTTTGTGTGCCATGAGATGAAAGCTGACTATTTCTAGGCAATCAATTGTTAAAACTCAAGATTTGACATAAATCTCTTACATTGGATATCTTTTGTCAGAAACAGAAGTAGTTTTGTGAGTCTGGTGAAGAGCAAACTGTTGATTATGTTCAAAGGAATGCTCATTGGATTTGGAGCTGATGTGGTTAGATTACTTTATTTGATTATGTTCAAAGGAATGCTCATTGGATTTGGAGCTGATGTGGTTAGATTACTTTATTTTGGCCTTCAGATGTGTTTCAACTTCATTCTAGAAAACAAGAAATTCCCAGCAGCCTATAAATTACAATTCACATTAACTGAAACTTTCAGATTTTGTCTCAAAAGTGCTGTTATGATTTAAAGATTATGACCCAAATCAGTTTGATCTATTATAAGTTATGACATGGAGGCTTATGTGGTGACATCTATTTACAGATAATAATTTCTCTTTTTATGGGATTTTAGTGTTGTTTAATTTTCAATTTTTTAACTTTTCATTTCGTTTAAGAATTTTTCTCTCTTAGTTATGTGATTATTTGTGTAGCTTTTTTATTTTAGTTTTATAAATAAGTTGACTTTTTCATCTTAGAGTAAAAAATACTTTAAAATAAGGAACATACCCTTAAATCAAGTTAGCAAAGGTAGTAATTGTCTTTTAATATCTTCTAAGAATTCAAGTTAATCCTTATAATATTATGTTATATTTTAAATTTTTTAAATAGTATTGATAGTACTCTAAATATAGCTTTTAGTAATTATAATATTATTTAAATATCTTCTATAAAAGATGCCAATAACACTTTATTAAATGTGCTCACTGTATTTCCTTTTTCATGTAAATGTTGCCATCTCTATCAACGGTAAAGCTGTTTTTATAATATATTGTACATTCGGTTCAAGCTCAAGCTCAGATTGTCCGATCCAGCCTTACACAATACCGGCTAGGATCAGATCAAAATGTCTCAGGTCAATTGGGGCAAGTTTGTTGACTTTGGACCGGCTAGAATCAGGTCAAAATGTCTCAGGTCAATTGGGGCAAGTTTGTTGACTTTGAACCGAACCGGCCAGGATCAGGTCAAAATGTCATCTTTAAGCTGCGTATGTTAAAATTACAAGCTAATTTCCACACATTTTACTTTCGAAAAATAAAATTTTATTCCTCTACCTTGATTCATGAATATTATTAAGTTAGTAACACATGATCTAATACTCAAGTTCAGACAGTGGACACCATATTCAAAAGTCAGAAGTCGCTTCACAAAGATTACAATGAACAAAAACATCCATCCATTTGAGAAGATACTGCTTAGCATAGAGATAATACAAGATCTTCGAAATTAAAGTGAAACAGAAAACCATCTAATATCAACTAGAATTCAATACGTATCACATAAAAAAGTACTGATCCTCTTCTATATCTATATGAATGAAGATTTCCTCAACTTTACAAACTGGGAATGAATGAGACCTAAAGGGGTCTTCAGGAATCTTATACACCAAACTACTAACTTTTCATTAAAGTATTGACAGGAAATATATCGTGACAAATATTACATTTACCTAAACTAAGAAAGTGTAATCTTCGCGTGGTGCAGGGAACTGCATTCTCCAAATCATGGTCAACAAGAACTAGATCACTACTGGGAAATTCCATTTAAACCTGAAAAGCTTGCAGAAAAGCAATTTCTGTTATTATGATTTCCATTTTGAGAAACAAAAGGCGCAAATTAGCTTCAAAGTAGATCAACAGGACACATTATTTGAACAACCAAATGCCATACCACCAGCCGGGTGATTAAGTACATGTATTTTACTAATTATACTGGAAGTCTCATCCTTGTCATAGTGACCTCAACAATAGAGTGACTAACATAGGAAGCAGTATGTATCAAAATGCCAATGTTGCACCAGAGGCTGAGATTGATTGATCCTAGAAAACGTGCATGCAGCAATTGGAAGAGCAAAACATGAAGAGAAGAGACAGAAATGAATGGGATAAAACATTTAAGAGAGAGAGAGAGAGAGAGGAGCCAAACTCACAAATTGTTGGGACTTTCATGTGAGGAACCAAGTGCTTTTAACCAATAAATGTAAAACAATATTCAGAACTACCTCAACCTGTTCGATTTCATCTCAAATGCAATATCCAATGTTGGTATAAGAAAACTATCAGAATTCAAATACAATCTTTAGATTTCCCCCCCAACTTAAAGACTTCCGAGAACTAGGGGTAGAATCCATCCAATTGATTATAATACAACATCATATTAACACTTGAAAGATCATCTAGCACAGCAAACAGCAATTTTTAAGAAATAAGATTTGGAACAATTCCATGTGCTTATATATACATCTGCCTCCAAAAATATATTTACATGTTCTATTCAAGGATTAAACAGAGAAAAGCAGCTACAAGAGAGATTAATTTGAAGAGTATTTCAGATAGCCTGTGAGAGTGCATTTACTATGAAGAAGTTTCTCCGTTCTGCGGCCTCTTATACTACAATCTAGTCTATCTTCAACACCTTTATTTGCATCCTCACATAGCATCACACATGGCAATATGTTTCTTGTACTTTTTCCTGTATTAAGCATTTCTTGATGTGCAATGATTAAAAGGTGTACCATGGTAATTAATTTGTATGAGCTTGCATTCATTCCAGTGTTGGCCTAATATGAGACAAGCAGTGTTGTAAAACTCTACTTTTTGAACATGATGTTCAGTTGCAGACAGAAAATCAGCTTGTTTCATTATTATCAGTGACAATGCAGTCAAATAGCTAAATAATATCCTCAATTTTATTATGTGGCAAATAAGTAAAATCCTGCAAACAGCAAGAGAAGTATAAACACACCTTGATTATAACAAAGTTTTTTGACAGCAGAAGATGTCATTCGCGGAGTCCAAGTTCAACCTCAAGCTCATCGTCCTCTTCAAACAACTTCAAGAGGCGAGCATACTGTTCTTCTCTTTTCTTCTTTTGCCATAATTTGAAAAGAAAAAACGAAAACAAACCTACTGCCACAACCCCAAGAGTTATGATGATAATCTTGGACCCAGTATTGCTACTAGAAGCAGAATGGGAATTGGCGCTTGTGCCATTTTTAGGACTAGAAAAGCCAGAGGTGCCTGGAAAGAAAAAGATATAAGTACAACTATAAGGTTTAACACGTTTTGTATGGTGAGAAACAAACTGCAACACTTCTCATATTTCAGATATAACATAACGCCCAAGACTATAAACCTTTAATCACAATCACGAGATTATATATTCCAATCTAATCCTTTGAAAAAACAAAGATTTGATCAGAATATGATCTGAGGGACCCCTTAATTACTCGAATAACTCGAACGAATCACACTTTGCCCACTAAACTATACCCGCAAGCAAAGGGAGCTTTTACCTCACAAGCAGCATTTCATTTAACAACAATCAAAAGAAGTTCAACACTAAACCCAGAAAACATGAAATATGATCAACCAATCAAAGACACGGTTTAAAGTGAATCCACAAAGAATCCTTCCAACTTAACACATCAGGATTCCTCGCAAGAGGATTTAAAATGAAATTATCCCAAAAGATATCCTTACCAAACTGCTCTATCTCCATTTTTCTGTGACCAATTACAAAGAATAAACTTGACGGTCATCAGATTAACAATATAACTGAGAGTTCACTCCCAAATCCCAAACCCAATTGACCCTCTACCCTAGCTCCCCAGCACCTCAAAATCCAAATTCGATTGATGTAACCAGTTAATAAATCTCGTCTCATCAAACAAACCTTCCTGCTGTTCGATACACAAAATCACCATATTATAAAACACAATAGATTGCAACCAAATGCGTCAATTTTACAGAATTCAGAAATTTGAAAACAGGGAATCAAACGGGGAGAGAGTAATTACCCATAAACAAAGAGAAAATCCCAATCGAAATAATTAATGAATTTCGAAAATGTCAAAAGAAGAAAACGAAAAGATCAGATTTTGAACAACAGAATACCGATCTATCATCAAATCAAGTAAACAAACAAAAAATATATATGAAAAAAGGTAAAAGAAAAGCGATCTAAGAAACCTGAGAAAATTTGGGAAGTCAGGAACACAATTAAACACCAACGGCCCCATCTCATACTCCCCAACATCTCCCTCGTCTCCTTCATCTATCAATCTCTCTCTCTCCGACAACAAATATGCGAATTTAGTAAATTATTTTGACGAAATTAATAATCATTCGTCGCTGTGGGAAGATCGTCGCTGTCCTAACTCCTAAGAAACGTACTTTTGATTATTCCAATGTTGGTAACTGCCACCTGGAGTCGGTGGTTGTCTGGTCTTTTTAAGATTTTGAAACAAATTGGTTTACCTTTGTCTAAGTCAATCTTTAAAAATAATTAAATAGACAAGCAAAAAATTTAAGAAATAAATGTTTAATTATAATTATAAAATCAGTTTAAAATAAAATAAAATAAAAAATATTTTTAATTATCGAAAAATTAAAATAAAATTAAAATAAAATTGTCATATAAAAATTAATTATTTTATTTTATTTTATAAAGTTCATTAACTTAAAAAATTAAGTTATTAAAGTAAATTAAATCAAAATTTTAAAAACTGAATTAAAAAGTTATCTGATTCAAGATTTTGTTGTTAAATTGATTTGAATTTTTTAATCATTGATTTAAAAATAGTATAAATAACCTAAAATTTAAATTTTATTTAGAAAATAATTATTTTTATATAAAAACAATTATTTATTTCATTATTCAAAAGAGATAGGGTTCGGAACCGAATGGTGAGAGATAGACTACAGGTAGCTAATGTAGCTGGTAAGTTGAGAGAGACTAGACTTAGGTGGCTCGGGCATGTGCACAGGAGGCCCTCTGATGCTCTGATGCATAGTTGTGAGAGTATAACCCTTATGGCCTATTTGATTTAAGCAATGAAATAGATAAGGGATAGAATAGTTATTCATAGGAATAGAAAAGATGAGAAATATAATAGAATGAGTATTACTTTGTTTGGTTTAAGGAATGGAATAGATAAAGAATTTCTATTCCAATGTTTGGTATGAAAAAATAAACTTGGAATGAGAAAAGAATAAGTAACAAAAAGATCAAATTATTATTATTATTATTATCATTATTATTATACAAAAATAATTTTCTAGTTATTGGTTTAATTATCATTATTATACATAATTAATTTTGGTATTATTATCATTATTATACATAATTAAAATTATTATTATTATTATAAAAAAATAATTTTCTTATTAAAAACTCATTATTATACATAATTAAATTTTATTTTTGTTATTAAATCTATTATATGAAATTAATATTAATATTATTATCATTACAATTATTATTATTATTATTATTATTAATTTTATTATTATTATTGTTGTTATTAATTTATTGTTATTATTAATTTTATTATACGAAATTAATAATTTTTTTTATTATTATTATTATACATTTTTTACTTATTATTATTCTTATTATCGTGCTAGTTTTTGCTGCTCTTCGTTATCATTTACGCTGTTCCACAAGCAACACCAACACAAAAGCAAAAAATAGCAACGAAAAGTAGCGTTATAATGAAGTAAACAAATACATGATAAAAAACGCAAGAAATGAAGATGAAATAATAAACAAGAAGACAAAGAGCAAATCTTTAGATCTGAAAGCATACCGTGAACAAGTTTTTGGCGATATACGTATATGTTTTGTCTTTCTTGTGTATACTTGAGAATTTTTGGGTGTTTTTAGATATGTTTTAAAATGAGTTTGGAGTTAAGGAAAATATTTTGTAAGATGACGTCGTGGTTTAAAAAGGATTAAGGTGATAGAGAGTCGTGGAGTGAAAGTGGAAAGAAG
Source organism: Erythroxylum citrifolium (assembly GCA_026284465.1). NCBI lineage: Eukaryota > Viridiplantae > Streptophyta > Magnoliopsida > Malpighiales > Erythroxylaceae > Erythroxylum > Erythroxylum citrifolium. Next base: position 14,296,440 of record JANKOE010000007.1, on the reverse strand, counting down.
ATGAAGAAATGCAGAAAAAAAATGGAGGAAGTGCAGAAAACTTGAAGAACATGCGTGTGTGTGTTCTGTTTTTTTATGGTTGTGTTTAATCATGGATTTTGATTTGTTGTGAATGCGTTGAGCTCAAATGAGAGTCAAAATGTAGAGAAATAAGTTATAAATGTTGTTTAAGTATCAGAGAGGAAGAATAAATGAAAACTGCAGCTTCGGTTGTGGTTTGAAAACAACGTTACAGTTGTAAGAGAAAGTTGTAGATGGTGAAATACGGGTAAGAGAAGTTAGAATGAGAGTGGATATGTAGTGAAAATAAGTTAGAAATGGTGAGAAAATCTGGAAAAAAAAATGAATGAAAGAAGGAAAGAAGGAAAGTTGCAACTCGATGAAGATGAGAGCAGAAGCCGAGGGAGGGAGGCTCGAAATGGAAGACGTTGAAAAGGGATAAGAGTTTTAGGAGGGTTAACATAGAAGGATACAGTTGTCTTCTATAAGAATGGATATTCTTAGAATAGATAAAGATAGGTAGTAGACAGTTTTAACTATTCTGCGAATTTTAAGAGTACGTAATCTACATATTACTTATTCTATGTTTGATTAGAAACAAAACACAGGTTTAATAATATGTTAGGAATAGGAAATGAATAGAATAGCTATTCTCTTAAACCAAACATCCCGTTATTAATAATACGTTGAAGAATTTGTAACTTTGAAGGTAAAGTTGTTATTTTATGATCATGATTATAGATTTAAATCACAAAAATAATAAAATATAAGAATATATATATATAAACACTAGTCTTATGTCATTCAAAAATTAAAGAATTTCAATATCATAGTTAAATAAATTATTTAAGATTTTCGTGTTTTGGGATGATATTATTTTGTATTAGACTCGACCTAATGCAACATTAATTCTGAAAGATCTGTATATTATATTAATCACAGATAATAAGATTCTAAAATATAATAGCTTATACTAAACATTGTTGATAAATACTAAAATTACTTTGATTAGGGAGATGATATCAAAAAGTATTATAAATTATATATTTCTATGAATTGAAAGCTAATTCATATTAATTACTTCTAGTCACTATTCAACACTTCAAATTTAGTTTAAAATATTAATTCGGGTTAAATTAATTTAAAAAAGAGTCTCTTTATTACGTAGGGATAAGGTTATGTACTTCTGAATTTTCCAAATCTCATATTTTAGGGGGACTTTCATTGCATGTTATTGTCAATTTAATTTGAAATTAGTTGTCAAATTAATTTAAATTTAACTTTCAATTTTTAATCTAGTTCACTTAATTTTATATATAATTAGTTTTATATATATATATATATATATATATATATATATAATGTCTAAGTAAACCTAGTTAAATTCCCCACACACTAAATTCTCGTAAATCCTAGACAAGTTTAAATAATTTAAATAAGGAGAAAAAAGAAAAACATAATGCCTAAGTACAAATAATAGGGGGTCCTCAAGGGGTGTGGCTTGATGGTTGAGAGCGGGGCTTAACTTCGGTTAGGTCCCAGGTTCGATTCCATGCTAGCCCCTCTTGTAAGAGCCCAGGGCAGCCGTGGTTTTACCTGTAAGTGAAGAACTAGTTGGGCCCTCGATGATGAGGTGTGCCCGCTTGGCCCGCCTGTAGGGTAGTGCGCCAGTTGGGCTCTTGGAGATGTGTGTCCGCTTGGCCCGTCTACGCGGTTTCCTCAAATCCAAAAAAAAAGGAGAGATTGTATCAATTATACAAATATTTATATAGTGCAGTAATAAGTAAGAGTTTTAAAAAAGCAATAATCATTCCTTAAGTTTCAAACTTTTTGATATTTTCTCGATCCAATGCTTAAGTTTTAAAAATTTTCAAGTGAGCAATAAACCCTTTATAACTTTAACAATTAAATTCAAAACATTAGATATGTTATTAATATACTAATGTGACTAGCAAAAGCATTGTTAGTTATAAGTCATAACATATAGTTATTTGCCAGAAAAAAGAAAGTGTTCAATTAAGCATGCCCAATAATACTACTCTATTATCCATTACTCAAAACCCATCTTCCAAACCCATTGCCCAAACCCGTTACCCAAATACACATTACCAAACACCAAATGCCCTATCCGTCTAGAAAGCATGTCTAAAACTCACATCGGTTATATAACATTTTACCATATAACATTTTACCATATAACCGATGTGAGTTTTAGACATGCTTTTTAGACGGATAGGGCATTTGGTGTTCGGTAAAGTTATTTGCATATCATTTCATTTCTACACCACTAATGTTCACATGCAACATATGCAATTCTTCCTTAACACATTTATTTTAGATAGCCTGATCAAAACTCCTGATGAAGCTATTAAAGAACTTATCCTCTAGCCTAACTGCACCACAAGATTATTTCTCTTTAGAGAAAAGAAAATTATGAGCGATGTTGAGATAGCGCGAACGACCCAAGACTTTGAGCATTATAAAATAGGAATGGACGTCATGACTGAACCCTATTCAGTAAGCTCAACAGAAGAAGCGAAAGCCTTTTGGTGAGTCTTAGTAAATAGCTTGAATTTTCACGAAAAGTTACTTAAGGATAGTTACAATTTTGATTGATCGAATAATTATCAATGTGTGTATGTAAGTGATAGGAGTGAATAAGTTTGACGTTAAGGTCTTGATTAGTATGTATATTTGGTCTAAAGTACTTAGACACATATTTCACAAGTTAATAAGTTAGAACAGCTTAAGGGAACGTGTTTGTAGTTAAATTTGTTTCGTGAAGCTTAATTTCATTGAACCATTATTGCATATATGTGTGTTTTATTGTTAAATGTGTTTGGTGTGTTTTTGTTTTGCTTATTTTATCTTTGCTTGAGGAAAAACAAAAATTTAAGTGTGAGGATGTTGATAGTGGTAGATTGCATAATGTTTTAGTGGGTATTTTAGTATATGTTTAGTGTTAAATAGAGTGAATAGTGCATCATTAGGTTAGGATTGTGTTATTTAGTTAGACATTTGTGTTTTAAGTGTTTTATAGGTTAGAGCATGTTATTGAGCTTAAATTTTGTGTATTTGAGGTGCTTTGATGTGTTGTTAGTATTTCATATCAAATATCGAAAAACGAAGTTCCTTTTGCCACGATCGTGACAGAGGGCAAAAATCTTGGGCCACAATTGTGGCCTGCATGGTAGACAGTGCGGGAAAGCATCCCAAAAGTTACTTATTGAGGAACATTTAAGACTTTTTGGACCTAGGAAAACCCCTAGGGTTTACCTAAAATGGAAAATACTATATAAAGAAAGAGAACGAACCCTAAGGGAGCTCCAACTTCTACCACTTTAGGAAACACCAAGGCTTTGTTTGGTTGGTATGGATTCTTGCTTGAGAAAGTAATCTTTTTCCTAAAATTTATTTTATCATGTTTGATTTGTTTTTTGAGTAGTTAGGAAAGTAAAAACTTTCCTAATTTAAGGAAAGTAATAGCACTTTACTTGGATTCTAAATCCCAACACCTCCTTGATATTTAGATTACTTTCCTAGAGAATTTAATCTAAAATTTATACTGGCCATTTTAACCTTTCTTTCTCTCCCAACTCTACAGCAACTCTTTTATAAAAACACTACCTCCTCTTCAACTATTCTTATTCTTCTGCCGTTAGTAGGACTTCGTTTGCTCAGAAGTTTCAATCTGAAGATATATTTTTCCTTCTTACTTAACTTTTGTGTAGTTTTCGTTTGCTCGATTCTTTACTGATCCTCTCTCCGTTCAATTCAATTCCTGGTTCCTATCCAATTTGTCTCTACATGGTCGTTTCATAACTTGTCCAAATCGAAGCCATGTTGAGCAGAGGCCATTTTCTATAAACAAAAAGTTTCAGTTTTGTATGGTATATGATTTTAAGGTTTCTGGGTATTCTGATCTGTGTGTGTGCATATGCTCATTTACGCCAATTTGGAGTCAGGGTTTTATAGTGTCTGTTTGTTGAGAAAGCAAAGACTTTCGAATTCGCAGTGGACTTGGAAAGCAGGTGCAGTTGTCTGAGTCTGAGATCTGTCAGTTGTGTGTTGTGTCCAGAGAGATTTTCTTGTAACAACCCAATTTGTTGGAGCTCGAAGCACCCATTAAGATTTGCGGTACTTTTTCTGGTTAAACTATTCATAACTCTTTGTTTTTCTTAATATTGATTGATGGGGTTTTGTTGATTTTTCTTAGTTTATGTTGAAATTAGAGAAAAGTTGAAATGCTTTTTGGTTTTCTTATTAACATAGACTTAGGTTTTTGTCTCAAATTTGGTTTTTAACATCTGGGTTTATTGGCTTTCCTAATTGTTCAAAGTTAGCTATAGGTATCCAAACTTCTATTTTTTGGCATGTACATATTAAATTTGTGGTGATGTGATGAAGTCAATATGTTGTTTTTTGTTCCTTTTAGTATTCATATGAATTCTTTCACTCTATTAATATGTTCTTCCATCTGCTATTATTGCCTAAATTATGGTGATTTTGTTGACTAATGGTTTGGTTAATTCTGCCAAATGAAATTTGAAACCCTATTTTGTGCCTACTGATGTTAGATTTTTTTGACTTGTGTCTATCACTAAAGTTTCATGTACAAAAAGAGTTGATGTTATTGAAAGATGTTTGGGTTATTGAAAGTTCGTTGGCATATCATTAGGAACTCAAATTGGTATCCTATTAAATTGCAAAGTAAGATTATAACGACTTGTTGTCTTCTTCACAATCATATAAGAAGAAATATGCCTATCGATCTAGCAGAAACTGATTTAGATGCAGAAGAGGAAGAAGACAAAAATGAAGGTGGAGTTGAGTTAGACGGAGAGCCGATCACTTCAGTCGAACCATCTGAGGAATGGACAAATTGGAGATAAACTTTAGCTAATCAAATGTTTGATGAATGGGGGCAAAATAGAGATAATGGATAAAAATATAGGCTTTCATTTTTTTTACCATCTTTATTCTTAGTAGCTTTAGGTAGTTTAATATTTTTGTTAAATGCATGCATTATTTAAATTTATTGGATTATTTTTCCATTTTCTTAATGTTAATTAATGTTTTCTTAATGTTACTTAATATTTATATAACTTATTGTCCTATATATAATTACTTTATGAATTAAATGCATATAAATTTTATTGCATTTAACATTGATTATATCAAAATCAATTTACTTTTGGCAGGTATGGAACTCAATATTGGATCTAGCATAGGCAAAGGTAGTAACCATGTTTGGACTACTATTGAAGATGAAAAGTTAGTGAAGACCATGCTTGAACTGAAAGAAAGTGGAAATTTTAATGATGAAAATGGCAGTGGATTAAGGAAAGGATATAAAAAAGAACTGGAAAAGATATTAGATCAAAAATTACTAGGGCATGGTTTAAAAGAAAAACCACATATTGAATCTCGTTGTAAATGATTGAAAAAACAATATCATGCTATTTATGATGCAAGAAATAGTGGAGAAACAAGTGGTTTTGGTTGGGATGATGAAAAAAGTGTGTTACTGCAGACGTTGATGTGTGGAGTGCATATCTAAAGGTTAGTACAAATTAGATTACTTAGTTTTTAAAAAATATTTTTTACATGATTTATATAATGATTGATGTTATAATTTTTTAGCACTATTTTTTGTATTAATGTTTTATTAATACTTATATAATAATTGATACTGTGATTGTTGATGAGAAATAGATCATTTCCCTACTATGATAAACTAGCTATTATTTGGGGACAAGATCGAGCTATAGGAAAAAATGCCAAAGCACCCACAGATATGCTAGAAAATATAAACAGAGAAGAGAACTTGGATGAAGAGAATGAAGAATCTAACGGGGAGGAGGATATTGAGCCTCAAAGAGATCAACTAATCACAGATAATTCTCAATGTGAAGGAAGTTCAAAGAAAGCACATCGCAAAAGGAAGAGGAGTACTGATAGTTTAGTTTCATGTTTGGAACGTATCACTGAAAAGTTTACTAAAGGTTTGGAGAAATCTAACGAGCAAATGGCTAAAGTTGCAAAATCTATTGTAAGGCCGAGTCAGAAGGAATTTGAGAATAGGCGAATTAGATGAAGAACTTGGCAAACTGAAATTCTTAACACAAACTGAACGTATTAAAGCTAGAATAAAACTTGTAAATAATCCAAATCATATGGATTATTTTTTACTCTTCAGGATGCTGACAAAGAAAAATATTTAAGGCAGATTTAAAGAGTAATTCGTTTTTAAGATTTATCTTTGTCTTCGGTTGAGGTTTCTTTTAGTATTTTTGAAATATTTTCTTCCATGATTAGTGATTCTTTTCACAAAAAGTCCTTCATTGATTTCTCTATCAATATGGCCGGAGTTGTACCAAGTATGAGACTAAACATGACCAATTTAATAAAATAAATAATTTAATAAAATTATTATTAATATGAATTATGAATAATTTAGTTTTACTTAATAATTTAATTTAATTTTTAATTAAATCTAAAGTATCTTCAAATATATTTCAAATAAAATTTGATTTAATAATTAAAATATTAAAATAAATCATAATTTATAACTAAAAGTTAATTTTTAAATTAATGTTTAATAAAATAAATTTTATTAATAATTTATTAATAAATATTATATAAGAGATTAGAGTAAATCTATTTAATTAAAAAATTTATCGTTAAGATTTATCTAATATGTAATTATTATTAATAACAACTATAGTTTTTTATTTAAAAGAAAACTGAAAATTATATTTTAAAAAAAGAAGTGAAACCAATACTGTAGAAAGACTTAAAAGTTTATGTGAATTGAATTTGTTTGAATGTAGGGATATCATTAGAAATACAAATCAAAATTAAATTACATTCCATGAAATACTGTTTCGTACCAAACACTATAATAAGAATCCACCTAACTTTATTATTAGAATTTTGATAAGTTTCCAAACATGTGAATATTTTTACTTTCCATAAATTTATTTTCCGAGAAATCAGATTCCAAATTCATTTTACTTTCCTGCCAGCCAAACGGAGCCCAAGAAGAAAGAAGAAGAAGAGAGAGAAGAGGAAAAAAAAGGAGAGAGGAGCGGGCTTTTGCTGTTGTTGCTTTTCCGAGCCATCCCAATCCTGTCCAAGTGACATTTTCTTTTCATCTTGTTATTTCTTTTCCTTGAATGTGTAAGATGGATATGAAGATGTTGATGGATTTAGGATTGATGATGATGTTCTAACTTTCTGTAGGGATCTAAACTTGATTCAATGTTTTGTTTTTTTTTAAGATACTTGATTCAATGTTAATCTAATTGTTTTTGTGATAATTCATTTGGGTATTGTGACTATTTATTGTAACTTTATGCTTCGATAATAAATCGAGAGAGTGAACCGATTGTAAAATGATTGGGTCCTCATGCAAATTTTCAAATATAGAGAGAGATCTTGTGTGAGGTCCTAGTTGTTTAATAGAATGCTTAAAATCTAATTAGGTTGTGGGTTGATTGTTAATCGAGAGATTACATGTTTGGAAACGCGATTTAATTAGGGCTTATCAATTAGGGCTTAGTGATTATAACTCAAGAAAGAGTAATTCATCTTTCAATAGTCTAGAACCGACACCGCATTAACACAAATGTGATTAGGTTAGAATCAATGATAGGATAAATCCCTTTACAATAATTTAGTGATTTTTCTTTTGTGATTTCCCATTATAAATTTGGTGGTACTCAATATTCGATTTTGATTGTGTTAATTTTACAAATTAATTTTCTATCAATCATCTTCACATATTTACTTTTCTGTTCGTTTTTATTCTCTTTTTAATAATTCTTTAGGTTTTTGATAACTTAGAATTAGATTAATTTGACAACTCCTCGAAGGATTGACACCTTACATACTATACTCATGACCTGTGCGTTTGCACTATATTGATGGTTTTAAATAGATTAAAACTTGCCTCAATAGATATCTCAGTTGACAGGGATCAAGATCGAGGAGCTTCCTTTCACCTACAAAGGCATCCCTATCTACCATAAAAGGCTATCTTACATAGAATTGATCCTCTTGATTGAAAAGATCAAAAGAAGAGTGAGTTATTATTGCAATAAGAGTCTTTCACATGCTGAAAGAGTTCAACTTCTTAGTTTTTTACTCAATTACATACACGTATACTAAACTCTGCACATTTTTCTTCCAAAAAGCTTGATCATATCAATTGAGAGGATAATCATATCCTTTCTACGGTCTGGTGAGTTTATAAGAAAATCATTGGCTAAAGTAAAATAGAGTGAGTTCTATATTCCAAAAAATGAAGGTAGCTTAGGAATTTGTACAATTAAAACTCGCCAAAATCCTCTTATGATAAAGAGAATATGGATATTATTAAAAAAATAAAAAAGCTTTGTCTAATTGCTTAATTTTTTTCTAATTGCATCTAAAAGAGGATTACGATACGAAAATGTGAGCCTTTAGTGAAAATTGGGCTACTCACTCCAACAAGAGTTAGAGAGGTGACACAGGGAAACTTGACACTGGTTAACCTTTACGGCTAACTTCTTTCTTCTAACACCACACTGGTTGAAGATATCGACTCTCCAAAGTTGGATTGGAAGTGTGATTACACAACGTAGTTGTCCAGTTATCGGAGTCTTACACCCCTCACGACCTCACTAGTCTTCACGGGACTTACTGCTCTCGCCTCTTAGGACACACCTACTTCATCTCACACACTCTTAC
>JANKOE010000007.1:14218738-14244314 GCA_026284465.1 Erythroxylum citrifolium | reverse complement strand
CCAAGAGAGGTCGAGATGGATTTTGGATATGAACATAGTTCATTGTTTAGGGCATAACTCTCTTATCCGACCTCCAATTCAGGTGATTTTTGGACCAAAAGTTTCGTAGCCACCACCAGTGTAATTCATCAGCCAGTCTTTTTTTTTAGTGTGTCAGCCAAGCAGTCAGGTTTAAGTAAATCAGAGTAAGCTCACCACCAAAGTGAGTTCGCAACAAGTGTCAAGTTTAGTATTAGTATTTCAGCCAGCAACCAGCGTCTCGGAAATGAGCCATTAGTCAGGGCTCATCACCCGGGACCGCCGGGCTCCGAGATCGGGGTCCGACAAGAAGGAATTCCAACAACAATTAGAATTTTTGTCTTAGATACGAATTACACATTTACCATAATGCCTTAATCGGTACCCTCTTGACCACTCTTATTAATGAAAATGTCATCATAACTATTGCTCCAAACTTCAACATTAAGCTTGTTGATTTGACTTTATCCACAAGAATAAAAGTCTAAATTCAAATTGTTTGAGCTGAGCAAGATCCTACTGCTGTTATGGTCACACCCTATCATTGGATCATTTATAGATTACAAAACCATGCTCTAGATATGAACTTTCCAATCTCTACACGAGATGCCTTTTATATGATAGTAAACAGGTCTCATAATAAGTCCATAATCCAGATCCCACGAAAAATTCCATCATAATAATTGATAAAGTTAATGCCTATGGAGTAGATCACAAATTACGAGAAACAATTTCATACTCCTCATCGACGTTCCATTCATACTACCACTCCTCCCATTTTGAGAATTTTAATGGATAGAATGGCAAAGTCTATTTTCAACAGGCATAGAGAAGAGAACACAAAATTATCCAAAGCCTCTTCTGGGCCAATAATGATGATTACTCTAGCATTTTCTCATAAAGAAGGCATTAATGGTCCTCTAATCCACTCTGTCCACCCTGATGGATAATGGACATTTCATATGGGATGTAGACCCATCTATGTCCAATTTAGACTATAAATGTTGGATGGGTGAATATTCTAATAGTGACGATCAAGATTACATCTCTGGATGCAAAGAAGAGCCTAGCAAAAAGTCATGATATAGATGCCGACTATAAAAGAAGATGTAACCCAAGCATGATGAAGATTATGACTTGAGACCTTAGAATGGTCTTAGGAATCCTAAGCCTAGACCAAAAGATCTTTCAGAACTATTGAGAGCAAATGGAAAAGAACAATATATCCAACCAAAAAACATTATGCCAATAATTTCACCAATCCCTTAGGAGATCCCCAAATCATTACCATGTATGATGACGAAATCATATGATGAAGATTTTCTACCTTTGGAAGCCTATACTAATAAAACGACTAGAGTATCTCTAAGGCCATACTCAAGATCAATTGGTATCAATCCACACTGTAATCATATACCTACTTCTCCGGCAGAAGTACTAAATTGACAGACACAAAATATTGTAGCACAAAACATTGTTCTTCTTCGAATTGATTCAAAGCTTGATGGTCTATCCCAACAGACACAAGGACTATATTCAAAAGTTGATGATATAATTGTCCAAGTGTGAGAGTTACATAAATGACTACTCAATCAATCTACCTAACTTGATTATGATATAAGAAGATATATTGACTAGTATTATTGTGGATTAGACTTCTCTAAGAAGGAAAGAGAACTTTAAAAAGTTCAGGAAAAGCTCAAAAAAATTAAGTCCAATATGACTTAAGGACAATCCAAAGCTATATATAAACCATACCCCTCGACATTTCCAATCGTAAGACCCGTTTATAACACTCCATCCTATCTTGATGCTACTGACTATGAAAAAGTATTCAAAATGTCATATCCATTGCTCAAACAAGCCCTTGCAAAACCATTAAAACCTTTGAAGTCAAACCCACTAGCAAAAGACATTTTGTCAACTTCTAAACCTTTACAAATTAATACGCCACCAACTTCCCACCAAAAGAAAGACCTTCCTTAGACACATCAAAAGAACATATGCCTAACCAAGAATTCATAACTAATCTTCATCCAATTCTCGATAGTTCTGAAAGTCACACAGCTCTAGATAGCACTGACAGTTACAATGATAGCCTAAATTTTGATTCTTTTATAGAAAGCTCTGAACAACTTATAGATCCCAGTCAAATATCTCAAATGATGATGACTATTCCATACTCCTCTCAACCACATAAAGAAGTTGAACCTGAGGTTGATGATGATGAGTCAACGACTGAACTAGTCAGACCACAAGTAACTCCTATCTACAAACCTACTTAAGTACTATTGTTTACTTTTAATGATGTTCCACCAATAAAATGGAAAGATTTACTACATAAATTCAATGACTGGATAAATCTTAAAGTGATAAGGCCCAATATCTCTTAAATACATCTTAAAAGAATTTATCTAAAAAATGACAAGAACTTTAAGAGAATGGTTCCAAAGCCTTGATGAATACAAAAGCATGCAATTCTTACAACTATCAGAAGCTAGTTCTTCGTTATGAATGATTCATAAAGAATTCATCAGAGATTTTTGTCTTTTTGATCGATAAAGCAGACATGAGTATTTTGAAATGAAGTATTGCTCTATGAATAGGAAAAATTTACATAAGCATTTTCAAAAAAATTCTGGAAAATATTATATGCTCAATGGCATCAATGATGTCAATCTTTGGTACACATTCATTGCTTCCTTTCTTGATGAATTGCAACATAAATTACAAAGAATAGTCAATTATTTTCACATATGAAATCTTTCTCACAAAAATCTAGCAATCAACTTTGGTAACACTGGAGAAATTGTGTGAACAACATAGTTCTTCAAAACTGTGCTAAAGGTGGACCTCAACTCAAATAAGAATGTAAGAAGCCTTACTTAAAGATCAAATGCAAGGAAAAGGAGAAACGTGAATGCAACAAAACAAAGGAGAAAAATTTAAGAAAAAAGTCATTTTGAGTTCCCCTTTTCAATAGAAAGAGTGAAAAGAAGATAAGATTTTCAAACGACGAGCTTCTGAAACTAGAAAGTCTAACATATATTACCTATATGGACAACCAGGTCCTTATGTAAACATATGACCTAAAAGACCAAAAGGGTATAAAAATCTTGCAGTTTATTGAAGCTATAATGCGCATAAGAGATGATGAAGACATTAAGTCTATTTTTGAAAAATAGTCTAGTCGAGATCAAGAGACACTATTTGCACCACCTGACTATGAATCTACTAATGATGGAACCTCTTCTCTTGAAGAAGAAGATGATGAAAAAATGTATATGATGAAACAATCTTATTTCAAGCTAGAGCTATAGAAGCCAATAGTCAAACGACCATATGTCAAACTCTAATTGCTTGTTATTGGTTATATGGATACAATATAGGTGTTATGAAACCATATATTATTCTTACAGAAAAATGGTAACCTTATGAGGAATACTTTACTACAGTTGACGTTAAATCCTTCAAGATAGATGTTATCACAAAAATATGGTTTAGGACAAAGTTCTTCCCAAGTTGTATCATTTGAATAAACTATTAGGAAGCAATCTTCCTGGTCCTGACATACTTATTGTGATGGATGTTTATTACCAAACAGAAAAGTTACAAATCTTGCCAAAGGGGATTTGTCATATATAAGATTTACGTGAGTACAATGAAGATCCCAACATCTTTAAGCTATAATACATTCCTACTAGATATAAAAATATCAAGGATAAACTCTAACAATATTGCCTAAAAATTCATGAACAATTGAATCATCCACATCTATTATTGTAGAATTCAAAATTTTATATCCAATTGCCATTAATAAAACAGGACATTAATATAAAAAAGCCACTAAACTAAGAATGAATGCAAATGACTTAAAGATGGCACAAGAAGACTGTGCTATACTTTTTAAACAAGGACTAATTGAGCCAACAAAATCAGATTGAGCATGTTAAGCTTTTTATGTGAAAAAAAGCAAAGAAGAATAGAGGAAAAAAGACGTTAGTTATTAATTACAAGCCTTTGAATAATTTTCTTCAAGATAATAAGTTTCCTTTGCCCAAAATAAATACATAGTTGTTAATTATGAAAACGGAAAAATATTCTTAAAGTTTGATTTAAAATATGGATTTTGGAAATTGGGTATCGACAAAAAGGATCAACATAAGACAACATTCTACATTCCTAATGCCTAGTAATAGTGGGCAGTCATGCCATTTAGGCTAAAGGTCTCTCCATCATTGTTTCAAAGAGCCATAACAAGAATCTATGACGATATCCTATCGAGTGCTTTGATATATATTGATGATATCCTGTTTTATTCTCAAACTCACCAAACCTTACTAAAACAATTTTGGATCTTACAAAAAAGTATGAGATTATACTCTCAACCCACAAAAGTTAAATTGGATTAGCCCATGTAGAATTTCTTCATATGAAATTTAATGATGGTTTCTACCAGCCCAACCCACATATAGCTGGTAAAATACTAAACTTACCAAACACAAACCCTACTGTTAAATAAATCAAGCAATTTTTTAGAATTGTTAATTATATCTTAGTTTTCATCCCTTGTATGTTAGAATACATCAGCCAGTTGTTAACGCTATTGCAAAAAAAGCACCTTCGTATGGCCCTAACTAGACAAAGGCAATAAAGTAATTAAAGAAGATTAGTCAACATCCACCTCCACTAAAGATTCCTGACAAAGGAAAACAAATCTTATAGACTAATGCTAGTGAAGATTTATGGGGAGCAATATTAATAGAGGAGATAAAAGGAAAGAGGTTTTACTATGGGCATGCTACAAGACAATTTAAACCCTTAGAAAAGCAGTATCACACAATTTATAAAGAGATTTTGGTGGTCAAAAGAGGTATATAAAAGTTTTATTTCCACTTTAGCCCTTATCTCTTTATAGTAGAAATGGACAATACATTCTATCCAAAGATACTAGATCTGGAAAAAAAATTCAACCGAAGAGCCAATTGCTTCGCTGGAAAGACTGATTCTTCTACTATAAAATCACAGTTAAACACATCAAAGGTCATCATAACATCTTAACTGACTTCCTCTCTTGACCTCGAAAGCATTTCATCCTTATCACTCCTTCCAAAAATATTCCTCTCTTCTTTTTAATGGTTGACCTATTGAGCACTACAAAGATAAAGAAGTTCATTCCTCCTATTGCAAGCACACCCACTACCATTGATGAGATAGCTTCTTTTTCCTAGCTAAGACTTTTTTGTTACTTCCACCTCTTTCTCAACCAATTAAGCTTGCATTGTTGTCCATCCCTATTTAACACTCAGGCACCATACCTTATTATGCATTTCATTAATGTCCCGCTCTTAGAGAATACATTATGGTACTTATATGCACTCTCTAACATCTATGCATGTGTTATCTCTCTTTCTCCCTTACGGATCTAACAACAATTATATCATAAATAAAATGGAGGTTCCCTCTTCTAGATTATCCTTGAGTGGTTCCAACCACTAATAAGATGGAGGACTTAACTCTAACAAATTATTAAGGATCTCAGGTTATGGGAGACTCCATTAAAGAAGCAAACCACTCAATGCTTCTTTGTCCTACATTGACTTCATAGCACATCATATGATGGATCCATCTACCCTAAAAATCAGGCATATTTTTGGCATACCTCAATCTAATGACTAATAAGGAAAATGTCCTTAAAGGCCTTAAGATAGGTGCCAAATCCATAAGATAATATACATGTTATTATGATACCAATCAATTCACTTAGTCAATAGGCTTGCACATTTATATCTAACTTCGAATAATGAGCTTTAGACAATGCAATGGCTATTTTGGCATTTATTAATATGCCTCGACCAAATATACTTGTCACCACTTTACACACTTGTATAACTTTACTCTTTTAAGATCTCAAAAATCAAATAACAAGATCAATCATACAACACACTAAATATGTATATAAGGCACCCAAATATATAAATACATTTACAATTGAACTATGAATTAACTATGGGTGACACTCAAAATCACAATTCATATGCCTATTAATTTGTATATATCTACAAAGTTACAAAACATTTATAATTCACATTAGCCTAACCCTTGGAATTACCAATTTGATGAAAATCTAATTGTGCTAAATACCTGGAATCAGAGCTTTTCACTAATCTATCTAAAAATAAAAAATAAAAATGTAAATAGATAATTAACACCCAATAAAGTGTTTAGTATATATAAAGAATAAAATAATAAACCTAAAAGAACTACAATTGGCATATACTACCAAGTCTATCACGAAAAGACAAGGAAATTGAGGATATTGTCTTCAAGAGGGATGGCATGAAAGCTCCTAGATCAGATGGGCTAAATGGATTCTTTTTCCAAAAATCTTGGACTATCATTAGGACTTACATTAAATAGGTTGTTCATGAATTTTTCACCAATGGCAAGCTTCTGAACGAAATTAACATAACTTTCCTATGCTTAATTCCCAAAAGAACTCACCCTTCCTCTTTCAGTTATTTTAGGCACACATCTTGCACTAATTTCTTATACAAAATCATATCCAAGATTCTTGCTGCGCGATTGAAAAAGGTACTCATTTCACTTATTAGTGATACCCAAAGTGCTTTCATATGCAATAGACAAATTGGTGACAATATTCTCATTGTACAAGAACTATTAAAGGGCTATTCAATATCAAATGCTTATGCTAATTGTACCATCAAAGTTGATTTCTTCAAGGCATTTGATAGTGCTAGTTAGAGATTCCTTTGGAAGGTGCTGGAGGCTTATGAATATCCAAGAATATTCATCAATTGGTTGAAAGAATACATTTCCATTTCTAGCTTTTCTATATTAATCAATGGGAGTCCGCCTACTTCTTTTTCAACAGCTAAAGGGCTAAAATAGGGATACCCTCTCTCCCCATACTTATGCATACTTTGTATGAAATTATGAATTCCATCATCAAGCTTAAAGTGGAGGCAAATCATAAATTCAAATTCCATGTAAGATGTAAGAAACTTAGACTAACCAATTTGTCTTTTGTAGATGATCTTTTTTGTAGTGTTAAGCCTGATTTAATACAAACCTTTATGAAGGCTCTGGATAGATTCAAAAGCTTATTTGGATTACAGGTTAATCTCAACAAAATCCTGTTTATTATCTACAAAGCTGCCTTTTCTGTTGAATCAATAATTGCTTCCATCACTAATATGTCAATGAAGACTCCTTCATTGCTTTATTTGGGGCTTCTGTTTTCTATTAGGAGGTTAAGCTATCTTGAATGCATTCTACTCATTAAAAAAAATCTAGAAACAAATTAATTCATGGGTGAATAAATTCTTATTCTATGCAGAGAAGATACATCTTATTAAATCAGTGATCAATTCCTTACACATCTATTGGAGTTCTCATATCTTCTTATCCAAAGGAGTAATTAAGACAGTGGAAAGATTATTAAAGAACTTGTTGTGGTCAAGCAAATCGGATAACACCGTCAAGCCAAAGTAAGATGGTAAAAGGTTTTTTTTTTTTTTTCTAAAGATGGAGGTTTAGAGATCAACTCCATCAGATGCACAAACAAGATTCTCTTGACCAAACGATTTTGGAAGCTATTTATAGACAATGAGTATATTTAGGTCAGGTGAATGCATTCATATATTATAAAAGATTATAACTTTGGGGGTATCAAACCCATGCAAAGCAACTCCTAGACTCTAAATCAACTTTTAAAGTTGAGAAATATGATGTTCATATGAGCCCACTGTTAACTTCAAATTGCTGTTTTGATAGAACCTAACTAAGGATGACGGTAGGCCTAGGTCCAACCAAAGTCAACAAATCAGGTCTAATTGCTCAGGCTTCAAGTTAAGCTTAACTTGAGAGATCAACCCAAAAAGCCTGAATGGCTCGATATCATTTTAGATAAGTTTACTTAAAACAATGTTATTTTAAGCAAAGCAATTGTTCATACACTAGTTCCTACTCAACATATGAGCCGGCCCAGCTCATGAGCCCGATATGCCCATTATCTTGTCCAAACCTAAACTTACTTTACCCTGAATCACTTGCACCGATCGAGAGCCTTTCCCTTTGGTGCCCGTTACTTGTTTATTTGTTTCAAGTTTTCATGTTGTGATGAATGTAGTCCTTTTTTAGCTACTCTCGTATCTTTCGCTCTTCCAAGTGCAAAAGGAAAACTCATGAAAACCATTAAATATTAAAATATACGGGAAAGCAGATAAAGGATGTGATTACAGGTTGTGTGGAGATAATTGGGCTCAAGTTCACAAAAGTGTTTCTTAAGGCTTATAAAAGAAGTTGAAACCGAATTTGTGTGAAACAGAGTATGCCCAGAAACATGTATGTCTTTGTTAGAGAAACCCGGTAGCAAAGGTTCCATAGCTGTCTTTGCTCACCTCTGCTTCATTCTTATTTCCTTCGCTCCCATTTCCCAGAAAAAGAGTGATCTAATCAAGCGCGACTCCAGACTCAAAATCTCTTTAGCGATTTATCACACACCACCAACCCATGAACACACGGTCTTCCTTAATCTGGATCACCAAGGATGACAAATCAAACTCGGCAGAAAAAAAAAAAAAGACCAACTTCAAAGTAGTCATTGGTGCTGAAGTAAAAAGTCAGTGGCTTCCAGTGACATACAATTCTGTAAACATATATACAAAATGTCACATGAAACTCAAGTGGAATAATCTATTCAAGAAAATCGCTTTGGATGGTCTATGTTTCTCCTGGGTTTGTCGCACGAAAGATTAGGCTCAGTTAGGGGGTAGGATAATTGATAAACCTCAAGGTTTTATATGGTTGTCTAAGAATACAGACTTGCTACCTTGATTGGTGATCCTTTGGAGAAGATATACATTTAGTAAAACACAATTCCCTTGAGGTTTACTCTCTTCATCGTCAACCGCATGATGAGCAAAAACAAGGAATGTGAAACCAATCAATATGCTGAACATCATATTACAATACCAAGATTATGGATGATGATGAGACCAAAATTTGTGACAGGCAGAACCCTAAAGAATAATCTCCACTTATGAAGCAAGATGTCAGCTCCCACCTGCATCAAGTAGATAAATTACACATTCAGAACTGCATTTAATTATAATTCAAAGTGCCCATCTGTTGGCTTGGTGTTACGAAGTTCAAGTACTGAAAGATTCAACTTCAGTTGTCATAGGGCTAGGAAAGACAATAAAGATTGTCAAGCACAAGAACACGATAACTTTATCCAGCATAACATGAGACCTGTACATTTTTATTAGCTTCCTACAGGAACAATCTCAACTTGCTATCAGCCAAGAGCAAAACTGGGGATGGGGCAGAATTGCAACTCCAAGTCCAAACCAGTATGCATTTAATTTTTCTTCCTTCTCATATGTCTCGATATAATATCTAACGCATCTCAAGGAGAATAGAAAAATCAAAATCAAAATTTTCTTTAGCTCCAGTTGAAGCATCTTGAACCAAAAATAATAAGACTCATCACATTTGCAGGTATAACATTCCACTTCCATTTACTTCACCCCATACCCCCAGCTTTAAAATAGGAAATCATAGCGTGGCTTTAGTTAACATAAAAGCCATAAATGAGCAATCACTTACCTCTATTTTGACCAGACTGTGCAATCAATTCAGAATTAGATGATTCTGCTTTCATGTTGGCAAGGGATATGGGTGTCAATGGTGGAGAATCAACTTCCTCGGCTTTGCTCAAGGCCTTTGGAGACTCTAAAAGCTTAGAACCATGTACAGTCATTGCTCTCTGACTGCTTGAGGGTATTGAAAAGCTTCGAGAGACTAGCAATGGTGGAGTGGGAAGACGTAATGCCCTGTTTGTTGCTAATGAAGGACTCTTACTTGCACCAAGAGGCTCAGGATTTCTAACCAAAGGTGCAGAGTGAGCTATCGGTGCTACAGCTTTTGTTGCGTTGGTGGCTAAACCCCCTGGTGGCCTAGGAAGCTCATGAAGCTCACTTATTTTTGGAGATGAAGCAAAGGGAGGAGAAGCACTTGGGGATACTTTCGGAGATGCAGTTGGCTGAGGAACTGGGGCACGTGAAAGAACTCCAGGAACTTGAAAGAGTTCATTCGAGGGAATGGGACCACTGGCAAATGAAGCATGTTTCGTTGTATATTGTTTACCAATTATTGGACCAGAAAAAGATTGTCGATTCATTTTCTTATTGTCAGGTGTACAGCCATCAAGCCGAAGAACCGGAGCTCCTTCAGGTAAACGAGGAGGTAATTGGTTTGAGCCGCTGATACTGTTCATTGCTGCATGTGTCTTGACTAGTGCAAACTCGGATGGATTACCATCACTAGAATCTTTTTCCTGCCTTTTCTGTTCCAAAGGTGAAGAATGCCACAAACTATGGCCATGTCCACTTAGGTCTGTTGGCCTTGTGAGGGGATATATGTTACATGGTTTTGAAGATAGAGAAGCTTTGGCATCAATAGGTGTTGGAAGAACATATGAATTGGACTTCTGTGGGGTTGACTGCTGTATCTGTCGCAATCTTTCAGCAAATTCAGGCTTTCTATCAGGAAGAATTGGCGCAGAATGACTACCACCCTTATGTTCCCTGACCTGGATACTCTCTTCAACTTTTTCTGAATTCAACTGCAAGTGATAAGAATTGCAACACAATTGAACTTCTGGGTGACAAGTACATAATAAGCAAAGCAAACAATCCAAAACAAATTTGTTAACATGATAAAAATCATCAGCATTAAAATCTACATCAAAGGTGTTCCAATAGCATGTATAAGGTTCAGCAAAACGATATGACGTGCATTTCAACGTGGCCTTGGATTAATAGAAACAAACCCAAAAAGAAAACGCAAAACCACCATTAAGCAAGCAAGAATCTACCTCCAAATGTCCTGCTGTTGAAGTTCGAGGAAAATAAAGATCAACCTCATCCTCCTGATTAATTAGAGATGGATTCATTAGCACAAAATAATATCCAAATAAACAGTTTTTAGTAGTCCTACTAAGTGTGTTTCCCTATTTTAGATTTCTTACAATAATTTACTGCACTTAAGACCTCTAATCATTGAAAATGGCAAGAAAATCTTTCTATCATCTCCATTAAAGAATTTTGTGCTCTTAATTACATAAAAAAACTGTTGACACACATCATATTAAAAGGAAAACAGATTATTAGAGAGGGATCGAGTAATGGTTCTATACTTTAAGTGAAAAGTTTAACCCTTGAAATAAGAACAGTTGTTTTCTATCTACAAGATCATCTCACAAGTTCATAAATTCAAAGTTTTGAGAAATGCATCTATACTCCCCTTGGGGAAAAGCCTCCCTTGACATTTATCAGTATTCGCTCAGCTTGAGAATAGGAAGAGCCTATTTCTTAAACAAGCATTGTTAAGATCCAAAAAGACAACAGCCCACACATTTCATAACCTTAAATTACATTCCATATGCAAAGAATCTCCTTCCTACTCAGTTTGTTGCACAAATAAAAAAATCCTGACAATGCCAAAGATTATGTCAATCAAACTCTTATCAAATTTCTTCCATCAATCCTCATGTGTTAATACACCTTAACAAAATGGAGATGCAGAACAGAAAAATGGTCACTTGTTGAATATCACAAGGGTACTACTCTTTCATAAAAATATTCCCAAAAACTTTTGGCAGAAAGTTGTTCCAACTTCTACCTACTTACATAACAGATTGCCGACTAGAGTTCTTAATTTTCAATTACCAATAAATGTTATTACACAATTCTATCCGAATCTAAGGCTCTCCAATACTCTTGTTCCTAGAACTTTTGGAAGTATAGCCTATGCTCATATTCACTCTCAAAATAAAGGAAAACTTGATCCTCATGCTCTTAAGTCTGTTTTTGTTGGTTATGCTTCCACCCAAAAGGAATAAAAGTGTTTCTATAGCAAAACTCACAAATTTTGTGTGTCCATTGATGTTACATTTAATGAAACCAGACCTTTCTTTACTCAACCCTATGTTCAGGGGGGAGAATCTGAATGAAGATGGGACAAAGGACTTATTTTTCCTTGATTTTTCCACTCAAATAGAGTCTGAATCACATTTTTCAGACAAGTCTATTGAACCAAAGGAAGCTCTAACGGAAACAAATGAAGGAAAAACCACTCGAATATTGCAGATTTACACCAAGAAGAGACCTGCCTCTCACCTACAGCATTTACATGCCCCTGCACAAGCTACTGTTCCAGCATTCCAAACAGATTTGGAACCAACTGAACCAACCACAAGCTTATCCGACCCTGATACACATACCCATGACAAGCTTAACTTCGACCCATAGATTGAACCTAGTGATTTAGACCTACCCATTGCCCTCAAAAAAGGAACTTGAACCTGCACATAACATCTACCATATTTGTTCATGAAATATCAAAACTTGTCCAAAAACACCACACCTTGCTCAAAAATCGCCATGACATTCCCATTCCAACGAATTTGACCGAGGCAATAGGAGATGAGAAATGGAGAAGTGCTATGAAAAGTGAATGGATGCACTGCAGAAAAATAAAACTTGGGAGCTGGTGGAACTGTTTAAGGATAAATAATTGGTTGGATGCAGGTGGGTGTTTCAGAGTCAAGTAGATCTGATGGGACAGTTGAAGGTTACAAGGCTAGGTTGGTTGCCAAAGGTTATACCAAAACCTATGACATAAATTATCTAGAAACATTTGCACCAGTAGCAAAGATGAATGCTGCTAGGATTTTATTGTCACTAGCTGCCAACTATAGCTCAAATTTACAGCAATATAATGTTAAAAATGCCTCCTCCATGAAGAACTAGAAGAAGAAATATACATGGAAGTTCCACCCAGATTTAAATCTCAAAAGGGATTGGTGTGCAAATTAAAAAAGGCTCTTTATGGACTATAATAGTCACCAAGAGCATGGTCTCGGAGAAGGCTATGACAGGATTTGGGTATAAGCAAAGTCATGGAGACTCTGTTTATCAAACATTCAATAACTGGGGAAGTAACAGTATTATTGGTGTATGTGGATGGCACCTTAATCACCGGAAATGATGAAGAAATGCTAGTGTTAGGAAAAGTTATTCCAAGAATTTGATATCAAAGAGCTGCGAAAGTTGAAATATTTTCTAAGAATTGAGGTTGCACATTCAAGGCAAGGTATATTCATCTCACAACAAAAATATGTGCTGGATTTGTTGAAAGAAACAGAAAATTAGGGTGCAAAACAGTAGCTACTCCAATTGAGTTCAATCACGGATTGAGTGATGCACCACATGATCAAGCAGTAGATAAAGAAGCTCATCAAAGATTAGTTGGAAAAGCAATATACTTAACACATACAAGACCAGAGATTGCCTTTGTAGTAAGTGTAGTTAGCCAAGTTATGTATAATGCCAAAGAAGTAAACTTCAAAGTTGTACACAGAATTATGCAGTATCTAAAAGGTAGTCCAGGAAGAGGAATTTTATTTAAAAGAGGAGAAAGGATTAAGCTGGAAGACTACACAGAGGCAGATTATGCAAGTTCCCTGGTGGACAGAAGATCAACTTCAAGATATTGTGTTTCATGGGAAGAAATCTGGTTTCATGGAAGAGCAAAACACAGAATGTCGTGGCAAGATCAAGTGCAGAATCATAATTCAGATCCATGGCTTTAGGGATCTACGAGTTGCTTTAGTTAATAGTTCTTGATGACTCGGTTCAATAAAATTACAATGTGATAATAAGTCTGCAATCAATATCGCACACAATCCTGTTCAGCGTGATAAAACTAAACATGTGGAAGTTGACAGACATTTTATAAAAGAGAAATTGGATAGTGGCCTAATGTGCATGCCCTTCATCTCATCAAAGGAGCAAATAGTTGATGTTTTGACAAAAGGACTATCCAAGACAACCTTTGAAGACTTTATTAGCACGTTGGAAACGAAAGATATTCATTCACCAACTTGAGGTGAAGTGACAGTAGCATGCATTATTAGTTAGCTGTATATTTACGTATATCCCATAACTAGTTGTATGATTCTGTATATTACTAATTTCTAGGATACATTTTAGGAATATTTCCTGCATATATTCTTGTAAACTATTCAAGTAAAAACAAAATAGAATTATTCTGCTTTTCAAAACTCTCCTTTAAATACCTTATAGCACCTGCGGAAGACTTCATTCCTTCTTATGAGGCATATACAACACAAAAAGGTAAAGAACAAAAAGCATGTCACTTTCCCAAAGGTTTCACAGCCCTTTCAACCTTCCTTGAGAGAAAAGTCCATATGCTTAAAAGAATGCTACTTTATTATAATGCTGTCCACCATTTTTCACAATGACCTATCTCAATACTCTTTATCTGCGACAAGACTAGAAATAGCATATGTTGATCTACAGCATCTAGATGTTGCTAATTAATTCTCAAACATCATCATTTACAGAAGTGTAATTGTGATTTCTTTTGTATTTTTGGTATAGATTATTATTATAAATGGGAAAAAAAAAGAAAAAACGAATAATGCATATAACTGCTATCGAATGGAAGTTCAATAATAAGAAAATTTGGTCTTGGCATTGACTTTTTTATGCGAAAGCTTATGCACATCCAATCAATTACATATTCTGCAAACCAACCACCCAACTATGCTGAAGGTTAAACCACGTCCCATAGGTTCTGAAACCACTCTCAATGTGATTCAGAACTGATATATTGAAGGAAAGTAAATCACAAACTAATATATTTCATTTACTTTGATAATATATGTGCATCAACTATCAAGTAGACATGAGAGAACAACCTTACATAAGCGTAGAATTGTTGTACATCTAATTATATGTAACGTGAAACAATTAAAATTACTCAAATCAAGCAAATTATTATACTAGACAAAGAAAGTTACATTAACATAAATCTTTCCACATTCTGAAACAAGAAAGCCATTAGAATTTAAAGCTCACTTTACACCATTCATGAAACATATATCCTGCATGCCAAAATAAGAGCTTGATGCAAGTAAAGGCATACATCATTTGTTTTGATAAAGATGATCAACGTTAATAGGAAATTTATGAAAACATAATGACTGGCCAAGATATGACATTGAATTATACTCTATGCAAGTTCAGAACAAGAAATAGAAGATGTTAAATAAAGTAATTAGTACCTCTAAAACTAGAAAATATCTTAAAGAATTACATCCTCACCTCCATTGAATTTATTGATGTGGAAATAGCATCATGACCCAGCTTAGTTTGTCTGTAATCAAAACTCAATTCCCTGTTTTCATCTACATTATCCCTGTTTCCACTGTCGTCTTCACCATCATCTCTACTGTCGTCTTCAAGTCCACTGAACTGGTAATCAATATGCTGCTGTTCTGTGACTAGTCTTACATGAGGTTCTACTGCCTCAAGTGACTTCAGTCCCCTCCGAAAGAAATTCAACTACATTTAAAGCAATAAAGGTAAGAAGAAAAGCATATATCCATCGAACTATGTGAAGGAATAAATCAGTTGAAATGTTTGGTGACTATAAAGGAAACCTGAGCAGCATGGTGTCGTGCAGCCTGTGTCAGAAGACTTCTCGACTGTCCTTGCTTCAGAGATTTCAATCGGAAAATGCACAAGGCTGCCTCATCATCAAACTCATTGTGAGCAGCTTGCAACTGTTTTGGTGTGAAAGATTCACCTTTCCCACTTTTTGACGTTCCTTTTTCCTTTGGTTGTGCCAGCATGTACTCATAAATGCTTCTGAGAAACATTTGATTAATTAGAAGAAATTTACTACCAACAAATAAAAGAAAAGTAACAGAAGACTGAGTACCTCTTTTCATCACACTGTCGCTTCATATCCTGCAGCAGAAAGCAAATTGTCAATGAGTAAAACCAGATTCATGGAGTAACTTGAATCCATTATCAATAATTAAAAAGAGCGGCTTACACCACAGGAAACAAAAAACTAAGATGTAAGTTCCAAAGTGAAGGACCAAGTTACTGAGAGCAAGAAAGGACCTCCAAATATGGCAATTTATGTATGTGTGCAGGATTGCACTATTGAAAACCAATCAAGGTAAGCTCATTTTCCATTCCTTAACACGTAACAATAAAAAGAAGCATGATAAAGTAAGGTCCTGACAAAAGTGTATCATTTCAAGGTAATTTCAGTGATGAATTCTTATACCCAGAAATACAGCAGATGAGACATTGACCCAAAAGTAGAAATAAGCACAGATTCTACAACATGACATGCACATGTAAACAGTAACAAATAGAAATGCTGAAGACAAAATAGAGCGATATTGATAAAAAAGCATCACATAGATTTAGTAGTTTTATAAAACTTTTCTTATTTAGCTTTGCTTAGGTTTTTCTTTTTCCTATTACGCCCTAAGGTAGATAATGGATAGGATTTTCTAGTTAGAAGCTTCGATTTTGTGTTTCCTATTTTAAGAAGGTTTCTGCTAGAAAAAACTAACATAAATAGGACTCTCTTCAGCAAGACAGCAGCCCTTTATTTCTGAAATTTGATCCATTAGGTTTTTGTTTAAACCCTAATCATGATACAGACATAGAGATATTTGACCTTTTCGCTGCATCAATCCTATTCTAGGTCTAATTTGTTGAAACTTAGCTGTCATAAATCTTTCTCTCCATCAAAGATATCAAGAGTTACAACCATATTAGTGCACTATGACATTATAAACAAGAACATAAAGAACATTTGAAGAGTGCGAGACAGCTATCTATTGAATTGCCACTATAACAAAAGGACTTTTTCCCAAGATAGCAACAATAGCGAGGCAGAAAAACAAACCTCTACCGTCCTGAGTTCATTGAGAAGTGATTCAGAAGGATTTGTGATTGTGAGGAATATATGAGACCGCTTAAATGCCAAAAAGAAAAGATTATTCAGAGGCATTAGACTTAATGATATTGCATTGTTAGCCACAAAAGAAAATCAGATCAACAGGTACTTACATAGCTATCAACAAGTTTTTGAAGTTCAAACTGCACCTTCCCCAGTAACAACAAAATTTTTTCTGCAGATATTTATAGCATCAGAGTATATTAAAGCATGGTAATATCATTAGCATGGTTGCGTAAACATGACCTTAACAGTTCAGATCTCTCTTTCTTTTCCTTTTTTTTTCTTCTCTCAATTTTTTTGGTGGTTCTGGAAGAAGTCAAGGTGAACATGAACTTTACATATTCTTGCATTGTAAGACTACAAAAATTATCAATGCTCTAAATATATGTACCCAAAGCTCTCTACATAGACAAAATTTTGAGGCAACGATCCATTGGATTTTAAGGCATACACAGAATTGCAAACAAAAATGATGGGATTTTTAGTTGAATCACACTCTGAAAGTGAACATACAAGCTGAAGTGAATTTTCATTTTGAAAGTTCATATTTGTCTCTCTACTCCCTTACAAAGTGAAGTGACATCTAGGTCAGGAAGAACTGAAACGTGATCATACAAGTATACCAAATAGATATTATATATCATATTCTAAACTAAAAAAGCACCTTAATCACATGTCAAAGTAATACTAGCTTTACTTCCTAACACTACAATGTTGAGATTTCTTCAATCATTGTCAAAAAGTTAACATGATAAACTGAGAAAATGAAGTCTAGTGCAATAAAAACAAAGAGGGAAAGCAAGAGCAAAGGGATTAACATTGGTAAGAAGCAAATAATTGTAAGTGCTGGAAGATGGTCATAAATAAAATAAAAATGATGAAAAGTAACTTGCTAAAGGCAAAGAGAAAATGGATGCCCACAATCTCAGGTTCTGAAAATTCTGTCTGAATCTAACAATTAACTCTACTGCTTATGGGCATCCCTCCTCATCCTACACTGAATTCAGTAGTTGGCCTATGTTGTGTTGGAGGAGTAATTATATAGAAGCCTATGTTCTATGGAAAAAGTGAAATGAATGCAACTTCAATGAAGACAAGTCTGTTAACTTCCAGTGTAATTCTTAGAGTATAAACACCCGGTTATACATCAAGCATATTGCTAGGACAAGATACTACTTCTGATTGCCAATTTGCTTACCAGTTTCTTCATCATCATGTAATGCAGTTTTCTCCAAGAGACATGAACCCATTTCCCGTAGTGATTCTGAGAATTCTGAAAGGACAATGCTATCAAACTAAAGTTCATGACAATTTTCCAAGCTTTAGAATGCATAAATGCAATGATAAAGTATTTTCATAAACAACTATAACATTTTTCATGTACAAAGGTACACCAATGATGTAGGACAGGCAGGGAACACCAATAATATTACTTCAATTTTAGTTTTCTTTTTTAAGAACTAGGGCTAATATTATGACAAACAAAACTAGTGGCCACTGAAATAATAGGACACGTGTGACTTTTAGCCTCGGTAGACTCATGCAGGTGTATGTATGTAATCCTAGAGGAAATTAACAGAAACACCATACTGAAGGAGTGCCAAGGAAAATAGTTTAAGGCCAACAAAAAGAATAAGAAAGGGAAAATTTTCCAACCCAAAACTAAATTTGCTGAGGCGATTGGCACTGGGAATTGACATAGGGATTGAACTCCAGTATTCACATGACTACAGTTCAAATGCACAGTGTACTAGTTATTTTATTTGTCTTATTAATCTTAGTCTATTTTATTTGCAAAAGGTTTAGAGTTTTGGCAAATGAACCAGTGATGCTTTTATCAAATCAATAATTTGTCAACCCATGAATAGAGAAAGTCCAACCTCTTGAAATAAATCAAGGTTGCAAACTATAAATTAAGAATGATGTCAACCAGCATAAGGCAGCATCATACTAGAATACAAAAGGTAAGTAGACCACTACCATATGCACTGTTTGCTGTTGCTGCTGCCGCATATAGCAAGCTATCATAGCAATTTCTCATTTCTTGCATGTCCTGTGGAAAAAACAGGGGACAGGAAAAACATTTAATAATGATCCTTAACTACATTCCAGATAAGCTGCAAAGGAATGGGTTCAATGATGCACTTAAGTGAAGTTTGGTAGGATATTGAGGATTTGTTGTTAAACGCAATGATGCGAAGCAATGGAATGAATGATGCAATTTAATCATAATTACATTACATATAACATTATCTTAGTGTAATATATCATTTGCTCCGCTAACAAATTGGGATCTCAAGCAAGATTTAAGCTAAAAACAGTTTTTTGTCTTTTTTTTTGGCAAAATTAAATCTAGTACACCAAGAAGCAGAAGTGACGTCAATTTGAAATGGTTGTAGCTTCCGAGATGGTTAATCAAACAGAGACCACCAGTCTACACCTCATCACAGAAATCAAAATCAGCTCGTTCGTTCACTTGCTAAATTAAGATCAGAAATAACTCAAAATAGTAATCAAAAAACGAAAAGACGAATTGAAACCGGCAATCACTTGAATTTTAAAAGAATTGTCAATATAAACAAGATGAGAGATTTTTGAAAGAAGTTAATAATTACAAACCAATTAACTCACTATCAGAATATAGTGTATACACATTATACACACGCACATATAGAGAGAGAGAGAGAAGAGAAGATAACCTGAGAAGCTTGAGCGAGCTCATCCAACATAGCAGAAGGGAAAATGTCTCTTTTGTCCTTACCATCATTCTTATGAAGCTTAAATCCTCTAAGCTTAGCCAGCGGTGACTTCATCTCTCTCACTAACCCTAACCAAATCCAACTTCTTCGAATCTCAGCAAATTTAACAACCACAGCAGAGATTGGAAAATCAGAGGAAAGCTATTTGTGTTTGTCGAATCCGAAGCCTACGGATAACAAACAAACAAAATTTCTTCGGTTGAAGTGTGAAATTTTTGAATCAGAAATAGAAAGCAGTTACGACTAATTTCAACGACGACGACAAAGAAGAAGAAGAAAATTGTGGAATCTAAAAACGACGTCGCAGATCAAAAAGACAAGAGGAGGAAAAAGTTGGAGATGAAGCAGAGACGGAAGTTTAAAAGCGGAAGGGAAAGCCTGAAGTTTTGTTTGTGTCGCTGGGCTGTGAGAGAATTGCTTCCTACGTGCGAAAGTGAAACTTCAGTCCCTTACCGTTTGACACGTGTGACGTTCATGGTAACTTGGTAAATTAAGTAGATTCAACGGCTTGACGTGGCAGATAACTGTGTGCCACATCGGCTGTACAGTTGGAAGTTGGTACATGGTCAAAGTCAGAACTAGCTGACTAGGAAAGAAGGATCTAGGAGCTACAAACACTTTCCACTAACTATCTTTTTACTTTGACCACATAATTCAAGTGTTGCGTCTTAGAAACTATTTTCTTCAAATGGGGGCACTCAAGTCAAGTACTCTTTTTTAAAAACTAATTATATCTATAAATTAAATATATACCAAAGTTTAGTGATTGAATCTAGTATAGTCAACTAATTTAGAAATAATCTCTTTACTAGTTAAGGATAAAGTTAGATATTACTAGATTTTATATGATGATGATGATGATAATGATGTTGTTAATGTATCGACTGATGAGGTCAAATATTTAATTTTTTATAAATATGATAAATTTTAACTTTAAATTTAATATATTTTGAATTAATCATGAGATGACCTTCCAATACACGAAACCATGAGATGGCCTTTCAAATTCGTATCACAATATGAATTTGAAATATTGCCTTACTCGTAAATAATTTTAATAGGGATCTACACTTTGGATTAGTAACGTCATCCTCTGGTAGGCTCCATCATGTTTTCCCCCTCTTTTGGTCTGACCACCATTTTTGAAAATGCTAGAGATATTTTGGACCGACATATTTAATTAATTGCTATAAGCTAGCAAGCAAATTCAACATTTTTTAGCAATTTGACTAATTGGGTTCCGTAACAATTGGAAAATTGACCAACTCCACGGGGCATTATGAGTCCAATTCTGATATAAAATTAATAAAAGCAATTTTAAAATTCCCCGAATCACAAAACATCTTGAAATTGAGGATCAAATTTGAGAATCATAGTCAAACCAAGCATTGAGATACTATTTGACTAATTGGTTCTTTATATTACTTAAATTTTTTTAATTAATAGGTTGGTTTTATATGTTGGTTCATACGAGAGTCACATAGTTTTAACCATACTTTGTTCATTTCATTGCGGTTTATTGAGTTTCCCAATGTTTGTTATACTAATTGGACAATGACGATATAAAATAGTTCTAACCCTCGAAGGTGAAAGGTTCAATGCGACGTTGGCTATTTTAGGATATGGTCTCGTGTTTTCATTATAAGATACAAGGTTGAGGATGACTGTGTCAAAACTCTACTTATAGATACAGTCTAAGATAGGTGTGTCCTAAGGCGTAGATCTCTCTGCCTCCTTCAACACATGTATGATAAACCTATCAAGTTCTTGAAAAAAAATAACAAATACAATTTAAATGTTTAGCAATAAAAATTATTAAAATAAAATTTAAAACAAATTGGTTGCTTGGTTTCCTTCTAACAAAACAAAACTCTTTTTTAAAAGTCTGATATTTAGACCTCTTTTTCTTTTTTTTTACTTTTTAAAGGTTTTAAAGGGTAAATGTCTCCATTGCTTCTTCAATGTTACTTTTCAAATATCTATTTAAACTTTGACCATTCAACTTGTATTGGCTTTGGTTGTAAATGGACCAAATCATCATGTTTTTAGTTTTCTTAGAAATAATTGGAGCTGAGAATGATAGAATAATACATGATTGCCTTTTGTAAATTCTTTTAACACGATCTTTCGGTCGTGTTATTGCTTAGATTGTTGTTTGTAGATCCTTACATTCTTATATATGAACAATCTTAGCTTCAACTGAAGTATCCTCTTCTAACCTATAATTTTTCATATTAAAATTTAAGAATTTAGTGATCAAATATGCTTTATGTTTTAGTTTGACCGGTAAATGACATGTTTTCCCAAAAATTATCCTATATGATATCATCTCAAGAGGTCTTTTATATGAAATAATATTCTCTCACAAAGCATCATCTAATTTCTTTGCTAATAAAATATTTTGTAGTTCGGCAGATAATGGTCATGAGAGCGAGAGCGAGAGCGATTCCGGCAAGCGAGATTCCCTAACTGCAGAGATTCAGACGTGATCTACTCCAGCCCTTTCATGGCTTTGTCTTCGTCCTCTCCAGTCCACCCCCGATCCCCTCTGACCCCTTTACCAACCCTACCTCATGCGCCCACAATCCCTTCTCAGAAATCTCCTATTCGAACCCAAATCTATAACCAAAACATTGATCCTAACCTCTCTACTCCTTCCCCGTCTCCATGCCCACCCCAGAAACCAAACCTAATCCCTTCTCACGAACCATCTGATGCCTCTCAACAGGCTACCGAAGCTGCTCCCCCTTCTCCACCTCTGGTCCCCTACAATGCACCGATCTGATCCTGGAAGGCTGTTATGGCGACAGGTAGTTCGCATCATCTGAGGCCATTGAGCTAACCTTTTACCCTCCAGAAATTAGGGAGGACTAGGTCTTCGTTATTCCACCCCCAGAGCTAGCGCAGAAGGGAGCTTCCAAGTTTAGTTCTGCGTTGATCGGTTTCTTTATTGGGAAGAGGTCAGCTTACTCAGTGGTGCAGTGCACTTTGGCAAGATCTTGGGCAGAATTCGGGCTACAAGAGACGCTGATTACCAGCTCCAACAACTTCTTATTTCTGCTTGATTCAGAACAAGGTATGAAATCCGTGGTAGAAAAAGGGCCTTGGCATATCTAAGGGAAACCTTTATTTCTACGACGGTGGAGCTTAAATGGTGATGAATTGGAAGTGATTCGTAAGGCTCCTGTGTGGGCATGCTTCTACAATATCCCAATTGAATACTAGAACACCAAAGGCTTGGGAAAGATCACCAGTGCAGTGGGCCTTCCCCTGCTAATAGACACTCAAACCGCATGGATGACCAGAATTTTCTACGCTCGATTGTGTGTGGAACTAGATCTGACCAAGAAATGGCCCTCTGCTTTCCAATTGGCCACGTATGGTGAGGATGGGCAGCAAATCTTTAGGGAAGTAAGTATAGAGTATGAATGGAAGCCACCTGCGAGAGAGCAGCGACAGGAATGGGCTCCTACAGGACGAACTTTCGAAACTGGACTCCACCATGAGTTGGAGAAAAGCAAGGAGCATTCACCGAGCACTTTACCAGGGACACACCTGACACCTGCGCAATCAACTGAACTTCCTCATCCAAGTCAGGAGGTCTCTCCAATTCCTGCGACCTCAATTGAATCGCCCAAGGAGACAGGTTCCCTCCGGTAGGATCACAATTCAGAAATGTCTGAGCTAATTGATAAGGAGGCACACTTGGTAGCGGATTCTTCGACACCTCCCCAGACTCACCATACCTCAGAAGAACTCAGTGGCGACAGTGGGGAGTCTACTATTGTTGCGGTTTGTTGGTCGTTGGTTTATGGATTTTGTTTTTTGGAATGTGAGGGGTCTTAATCACCCCAATAAACAACTTGCAGTTCATGCTTGGCTTAAAAAACACTCTACTTCTTTTGTTTGTTTAATTGAGTCTAGGATTAGGTCTCCTGATTACTTGAATAAAGTCTGCACTTCCTTGTTTCCTAGATGGAGTTATTTTAGCAACTTAGATCAATCGTCTAATGCTAGGATTGTGATTGCATAGAATCCTGAAACCCTTCTGTGTACTATTTTAAGCTATTCTGATCAATTTATCCATGTGGAATTGCTCCCTAGAAATTGTACTGATTCCTTCCTAGTTACTTGTGTTTATGGAGCCAATAATCCTAACCATAGGAAGCTTCTTTGGAATGGCATATCCAACTTTTCCCCGTCTGTAGGTCAAAACCCTTGGATGATAGCAGGGGATTTCAATGCTATACTCTTTCCTCTAGAAACTAACCCTCCCAGTGCCTCTGTCATGTGTAGTCAAAGTGATTTTAGACAGTGTGTAGGGGACAACTGGTTATTTGATTTAAGTTCCAGTGGTCCAAAGTCTACATGGTCCAATAAACAATTGGGAGATTCCTTCACAGCTCGGAAGTTAGATAGAACCCTTATTAACTCAGCTTGGAGCATTCGGTTCCCTACTTCTCATTGTGTTATCTTGAACCCTCATATATCAGATCATTCTTCGTTAGTGGTTAGGTCGGTTGGGGACCAGCAGAAGCGAACTACACCTTTTAGATTCTTTAACTTCTTAGTTGTTCAACCTGATTTCCTGCAAACTGTTAAGAAAGCTTAGTCCTCCCCAGTTACCGATACTCCTATGTATAGGGTAGTGTCAAAACTGAAGCTTGTTAAGCAAGCTCTCAAACTTATGAACTCAGGTCAGATTGGGGATATTAATGAAAGAGTTGAGAAGAGTTATGCCAATCTTAATCACATTCAGGCCCAACTAAGGTTATCATCTAGATCTCCCTTTTTGCTAGCTAAGGAAACAGAGGCCATTAGTGAGCTGTACAGTACTCTAGTGGGTCAGGAATCTTTTTATAGACAGTCCTCTAGGATCAACTGGCATAGAGAAGGAGACAGAAACACTAAATTCTTTCATAATTCTCTCCTTGCCAACAGAAACAGAAATCCCGTACACTCTCTTGAAGTGAGAAATGGCATTAGGGTTGTGGGGCTTCCCAAAATTCAAGCTCAATTTTGATATTACTTTAAAGGCTCTATAGGGGCTGTAAAGAATCTTCACCCTTCCAAGGAGTTTGTGGCTCATCTTTTCCCCAATCCTTTGTCTGACATTCATTCTAATGCTGTTATTGCTAAAGTATCACCTTAAGAAATTAGAAAGGCTTTTCACTCTTTAAATCTCAATAAGGCTCCTGGTCCAGACGACTTTAATAGGTACTTCTTTATACAAGCCTAGCCTATGATAGGGGAAGAAGTTAGTGGAGCTATTCAAAAAATTTTCCTTCATGGTAAACTTGTTGGGCCCCGTTCCCGCAGCCCGACCTCGGGGATCGAACCACATTCCTGGGACCCAACGATCCGGATCAAAGGCGAAAACGCTAGCGGAAACCCTTAGGGTTATCTCAACAAACCCTAGAAAACGAGGACAACGAGAACTGGCAATAGGAAAGAACAAAGATAACAAAAATAACAGAATGTTAGCAAAACAGGGGCTGTCCGTTAAACGAACACACTAGTCCGTTAAACGGACACGAGTGGGCTAAAAACCCAAATTCCACCCGAGAGTGTCCGTTAAACGGACACTCATGTCCGTTAAATGGACACGCTACGGACAAAAACTCTAACTTTCCCCGAGACTGTCCGTTAAACGGACTCACCTGTCCGTTAAACGGACAGATTCTGGACAAAACCTTAATTCTCCCGAATGTGTCCGTTAAACGGACACCAATGTCCGCTCAACGGACAAGCATCCAACCCTGTCCGTTAAACGGACACGACTGTCCTTTAAACGGACAGATTATGGACAATTTGGCCAAACTTACCCGAATGTGTCCGTTAAACGGACAGATTCTGGACAACTAGCCAGAATCCACCCGAATGTGTCCGTTAAACGGACACTGGTGTCCGTCTAACGG
>JANKOE010000007.1:14168597-14185063 GCA_026284465.1 Erythroxylum citrifolium | reverse complement strand
GTCCCTTATATGGAGGGAGGAGGGAGGAGGGAGGAGGGAGAGGTAGTCTGAGTCAACTCCCTGATTGACTTTGGAAGTCTCATTGGTCATAAACGTGTACCGGGCGGTAGTAACATTAAGACCCAAAAGGATATGTAAGGAAGTATTCCACTTCGGGTCAAGACGCACACACGGTCTGTTACTACTTTTAAACCCCACGTTTGGCACGTTTTATTGTAGGTGGTTTTAGTTATTCATGACTGCACTCGTCGGTTATTTCCTAGGGATTTCGGTTTCAAAAGCATCAGACTTTATTAAGCTCTAAAGATGCCTAACTTTGCTTTACAATGGACGTTGAATTTCCTTAATTAAAGAAGATAGTTGGTGATTCCCGTAATTTTGTCTTCTAACCCACAATTTTAAACTAGAAATTGATGAAGTTTGGGACTCTAATTAGATATATTCTTTAAATAAGCAACAAGAAAATATAAGTAGGATTGGTAATAGATTAGTCTGATCCTGGCTTAATTTTTTTTTATATAACTTTAGCTTGGACATAACCTAAGGTCTAATTGACTTCAGGTCCTAAGTACAATAATCAATTCAAAATACATTTGATCTCAGCCAAGTTTGATTAGACTGTGAAGGCCTGAATCTGAATCAAACTGGACTAAACTTGAAAGATTTTAATCTAAAATTATCCAAACATGTGAAAAACATCTAGACAAATATATAACACTAGGACAAAAAAAAGAGTTGCTAAAACAATGGAAGGTTTGAAGAAAACACAACACTTTGAAAAATCTCCTAAATGCAAGCAAGGTAAAAAGTCCAAAAGTTAGAAGAAAAATTTAAAATGCAAGACAATAACATTGTAAGTGATATTAAGATAGAGGACTTTAAAGGCGTGAGAACAAGATAATATCGGAAATAGTAAAAAGTTATTTTCAAGTTTTAAAAGAGAAGCAAAAAAGATTGAAGAAGGAATTCTTATTTCAATAGATGTCTCAATGCTTTTAACGAGAGGTGTTTTATACATGATGTAGTTATATAATATAGAAAAAATATACTTTAATATATGCTAATTACATCCCTCATTATTTGATAATCATTTCCCTAATTATTTTATAATATAGTTGAGTATAGATGAGAGTTGACTCTCGTGAATATATTACCATCCCCTCATTCAAGGTGGCAAAAAGTAAGATATCTTAACTTTGACAGCAAGTTCTTGAAATCACCAAGTTGGGAGTGATTTGATGAAAAAGTTTGCAAGTTTAGGCAGTGACCAAGTGGGGCACAAATTGAATATTTCCTTGAAGAACATGATGTCACACATGATGATAATCAATCTCAATATGTTTAGTACTAATAAAAGACGTCATTACATCTTATTTATATGTCTTTGTGACTATCATTGAAGGGATGAGTAGCAAATGAGGAGGAAATAGCCATATCTTAAAGAAACTAATAAAGTTAGAAAAGCTTAGGAGTGGTGCTAGCAAAAGCTCGATATTATGCTTTAATGCTAGAGAAAGAGATAATTGTTTGTTTCTTACTATATTATAAAATGAGAAATGTTTTAGTAAAGAAATAGCAATCAGTAGTTGAGCATTGATCATTTATCTCTACGAGCGAATTAGCATCTGAATACACATATGATGAACTAAAGGATACAAAGCACAATAAAGAAGTAAATGCTATGAGATGCTAGCATAAATTGACTAATGACGTTAAATGTGATTGCAATCTAGATGGGAGATATTAAAGTATATAAGACAACCAATTGAATTGTGATAAAGAGTACCATCAATACCAAAAACATGCACATTGGGTTCAAGGAAAGTGTTACTAGTCTTTGTGTCAGTGATACCACCAAGAGAGATAAGATTTGTGACATATTTTACTTACAAAAGAAAGTACCCAAGTTCATTAAATAAAACCTCAATACCCAAATTCTAACTCAAATTACTTAAGTCTTTTATTTGAAAATATTGATGGATAAAATATTTCGGAGTAGATATACCTTGAGTATCACCCCTAGTAATGATCATACGATCAACATAAAGGAGAAGAAGACTATATCTTTAAGTAATTTTGTGAAGAAACAATGCATGATTATAAGACTAGACCAAAAAGCAAGGAGACCAATAATGGAGCAAAATTTAGTAAACCAAATTTAGGGAGCTTGTTTTAGTCTATATAAGACTTTGAACCTTATTAAAGGGATGATTATAGCTAGATAAGGTTTGTATATCCACCTTTTTTTTTTTTACAAAATCAACACTGAGGAATGCATTCTTGACATCTATTTTTTAATAGTAATTAAGGCTTACTAGCAACAACTACAATGAGACTACGTATTAAAGATAAATTGGATATGGCATAACTGTCTCTTTATAATCAATACCATACTCTTGAGTAAATATTTTATCAATAAGTTGGACTTTGTATCATTTAATTGATCCATTAGCCAAAGTCATAATTTTATAGACCCATTTGTAACCAACAACAAACTTTCCTTAAGGTAAATGCTCATAATTCTTCTTCCACTACTTTCTATCTTAGATTGTTAAAACTTGTCTTGCGATAGATGTGAGGTTCATATAGGGAGATAACAGTGGAATAAATATGAAGATCTTGAAGGCAAGTAAAGGGGTTACTTACTTGATTACTGCGATAAGGAAAAAATTAAGGAGTAGAAGGTTTTAATAAGGTAGTTGATGGGGAATGATCATTTGTAACAGGTGATAGATCTACAGTTAATAAAGAAACAATAAAATTAGGTATAGGTTGTGTGAACTACTAAAAACTATCAAAAAATAATCCTAAAAGGGAAATGTCAGGAAACAAGGTTTTTTTTAAAATTAAATTAATTGTTTCCATATAAGGTAAGAAGATACCTCAAAATGTTTTAATACAAATACCAACCGTAAAATATTAAAAAAGGCTAAGAACATAACAAAAATTACAATTTAACCAATGCTTCTTAGTGCATGTGTGGCCTTCCTACAAATTACATGTTATCTAGTCTTTGTTTAAAGTTTGGTTTACTAACTTTCCCAATTGCCTCCTGTTCATATTGGTATGTCAACTTCTTTTTAACTTCTCTTTGAGATTTTGAGGCAATATTCTTCAATTGTTTCTTAGATGTCTTGATATTTTGAGTGATGTTCCTTTTTTGACAACAAAGTTACTATGGAATAAAAGAAAAATTGGCAAGAAGGTTTGGTAACACAAAAATTTGAAAGGGATAAGAACATTTTATGTTTCTAAATGGTCACATTCTGAAAGATACAAAGTATTTATGGCAATAAATCTTAACACTTGTACCTTCTATCCAGTAACTTAGGAAGCAACATAATTGTGCTCATGGTTTTAATTTGGTGTATTCATATATTTAGAGAAGAATTAAATAAGCACTACCAAGGACTTTAAGAAATTGGTAGTTAGGAGCATGATTATATAAGCATTCAAAAAGATAGAAACTACCCATAACATAAGTGGGGATACAATTGATAGTATATATAGTAGTAAGAGTAGCTTCTTCCCAAAAACTTTTTGAACAAGAGGAAAAGATGAGAAAAGCTCAGTGAATAGGTTATCAAAGACAACAAAATTAATCTCTAATTCACTAAAACTTTTTTAGTAGTCATGGAACTAGGTTAAATCCCAAGAGAACTAAATACTAGTTTCTTAATTTCAATTAATAAAATATAAGTGGGTTTATAAGTAATTAACTAATAAAGTAAAATTAACAAGAAATTAAAATAAATCAATTATGTATAAAAATGAGAAATTCAATTTTACCTAAATGTAATTCAAGTGAAGGATCTTATCCAAATGTACCTTAGATTATTGGTCTAAAAAGAATAAATTATCACAACTTAAGCATTTAGTTTAAAACCTATTAGGATAGCTACAATAAGTCTCAATTTCTTCTAAATTAACTGATTCAATTATAACATTCAAATCGAACATTAATTGATTGAGTATGATAGATTCCATATTAATTAAATGATAGCAATAAGCTTAATAAAAAAGACTAAACCATAAATTAAATAATTGAGATAGTAATAATTATTCAATTTAGTTTCATGTTTCTTATAAGATAGATGTGTAATTACATAAATAAGCTACTTGCTAATCATTCTAATCACTTAGATATTTATGGATCACTAAACTCATAGATAGAAATAGAATAATAAACACTGAATTAAGTTGTCAAATCAATTAATATTAATTAATCATGAAATAGAAGAACAAAAATAAGAAATGCTTGTACTAAAATAAAATCTAGGTTTAAAACAAAACCTCTAAAAGTTAAAATTAGAACTTTTATACTCCTTGAATCAAAAAATTCAGATTTAGTCACCTATGGTTCTCTTTTTCTCATTAAAGATGGAAGAAAGAAGAGAAGGAAAAAAATAATGTGTGTAACATGTTGTTCCCTCTTCTAAAACTATGGTCTATGAATATTCTGAAGATAATTATTGAAATAAATCATAATCCCTATCTAATAGAGCTAAAAATAAAGTCTCCTAATTAAACTAAACTTCCTAGGGTGAGCCTAATTCTAGGTGTGATCCCATCTTTTCAATTTCAACAATCTTTCATCTTTGACTCCATATTCCTAAAATTTATGGCTTTGATAAATGATATTATAATAAAATATTGTAAGTCAAATTTGGTCCAATCTCTAATTTTCTCCTCCTAAAACAAAAAAAAAATCAAATTTACAAATTAAGTAGCAAAATCAACTCAAAACAAAAGAGATATGTTCGATTAACATGATCTAATCACATCTTATCAAATTCTCCCATACTAGACTCATGCTTGTCCTCTAGTATACTTCAATTAAATATGTCAATCACCCTTTTAGAAACCTCTCATCCTCTTTCATGTTGTCCAAAAAATAGTAAAAGTTAATAAACGTTCAAGGCTTAAGATAAGATTGCAATCAAGAGAACAATAACTCATATGATAAACTTTTAGAATAAAAACATAACATCTCATCAATTCCATCAAAATCAACTAAAACAAGACTTGAAACTCTCTCATGGACTTCACTTTATACATTCAAAGTGTTAAAGGATTATTAAACTCTCAAATCAAAGCATAGTGGGTTATTTCTACCAACTTTCTTATAATTTATATCTTTACCACTAATAACTGTGAATCTAATGCATAAATCAAAGGGTCTTGATAAGAGATGTAATGTGGCTTAGGTAAAGGTATGACATAAATGAAATATTAAGTTTAACATAATTTTTAACTCAAATCAGTTTATAAGTCATTTTATTCAAATTGTTAATTCTAATCAGGTCACCATTTTTATTTTATTTGTTTCCTCTTTTTCTTGAAAATAAGAAACATCAAATATGAAAATTTTTAACTACACCTCTCCACCATTCTAAAAAAGCTGAGAAATTAAATCACTTCAACCATTTGATTTACTTTTCATGGAAATGGTTAAAATCTTATAAAAATAAGCTTTATATTTTTTTATTTAGAGGAATAAAATTATAAAGGAAATCAATGAAAATAATGGTAAATGTGGCTTGTAACACAGTTAATAGGTAAGAAAAGAAAGGCTAAGGCTTATATTGGTTCTTTAGGGGTAAAAATTAAGGTAGGCTTTTATAGGTAAAAAGGTTATACCTAAGTGCCCTTATCATATCCATGCTTAGATTCACTAAAATTGTGGTTTCAAAATGTATACAAAAGCAAGTTTTGAACAAATGGTACTTTAAACTTGGCTAGCATAAACAAGCCATGTTTGATAACACACAATAAAGAAAAATGTATGAGCAAAAATTTATTGAATTGCTCTTACACTTAAAATCTCATATGATTATTAAAATGTATCAAATCTTGCGCATTTTCATTCAATAAAACTATTGAGACAATTTAACTAATTTATAGAACAACACTAACAATGCCAATCTCTCTCATGGATTAAACCTCAAACCAAACAATATATCCTAACTTCGGTCTATTTATAAACAACAATTAGAAAATTTAAGGTTGTTACAAAGAATAATCAATATATATGTAACACGGTATTTAAGAATCGTTAACAAAAATAATACATTTCACTAAAAAAAGACCTATTTGAACACGGTATATACATTAACTCTCTCTTACACCAAAATCATACATACTTCTTAATGTATGCATAAGATGCTTACATTCAATAATATTATTTAACACAAAATAAGTGAGAGATTAGAATACTCCCCTTATTTATAAACATCTAAAATTGAATGCATTACTATGTAGGTGGATATAAGGATTTCACCCCCATAAATTAAAGCGAAGCATCTAAATTCTCTTACATTTTAGAATTTTTATGTTCTAACCTCTCCAGCTGAAGATGATATTTGTGTCAGATTAGTAGTGCTAGTTGAAATAAAAGTTGTTAAACATTTCAATCTTTGTGTTAATATGAGGGAGAACTTCTTTAGGGGGCATCACATGACACATAATAAAATTGCCTCTTTTATTGCCTCATCAGGGCTACATCATGGGTTTCTAACCTATATATCATCCTAGGGGTTTATTATGTAAAATATCGTCTATAAGAGATCAAACTCATTCCACAGGCAGTAAATACTTATGTTATTTATACATATACTCATCAATGATTGTAAGAATATTCCAAACAACAACATAAAACCAAGACCTCCTTTGCATTCACACAAAACCCAAACCTAAATACTTGTACTATTAAAGCAAAACCTATGGTAGACATTAGTTAGACGAATTACCTGGACGAACGGACAATCGCAGTTTACAAAGAAGAAGGACGAGTTTAGACGATTATCAACCCTCTTCAACACAAAATAGGGCCTGCAAAAAAGACAATTTTGCATTTAATATAATACACTTGTTTAATAGTTTTGTATTTATATATTTTACATGCACCACCATTATCTCAAGAATGTAATATACATAATAAAGTCAATGTTAAGTAAGTGAACATTAACAAGGAATATTCTTAATTATGGTGTAGAAGATTAGGTCATATCTCCATTAAAAGAATGAAAAGGCTTGTTAATAATGATAAACTAACTAGCGTTAATTTTAATTATTTTTGTACTTATATTGATTGCTTTAAAGGAAAGAAAATAAATATATGTACTAAAAGTGCAACTTGAAGTAGAGAGAATCTTGAGATTATACATAAAAATATATGAGACTATTTTCCATTCGTTATTTAAATGGTCAAAGATAGTTAATCTTATGCACATATGATCATTTAAGGTTTATGTATTTTTATCTTTTGCATAATAAGCCAGAGGCATTGGATGCCTTTGAAATTTTCAAAGTATAAGCAAAGAATTAAAAGGACCAAATAATTAAGATTGTAAGATATGATAAGATTTAAGAATAATACATAAGATGGGACAACATAAGGGCTTATTTAATATGTTTAGTCAAGAGGAGGGGATTATTGCATAGTATACAATGTGAGACACACCATGTAAAAAATGAAATAGAAAGAACCCTTGTGGACATGGTGATAAGTATGATCAGTAATTCTAGTCTTCCATTCAATTTATGGAGTAAAGCTTCAAAATAGCAACAAGATTTTGTCAAGATTCATTCTTAAAACTCCTTTTAAGATATGGAATGGAATAATAAATTTTGAGACACTTACATATATAGAGTTATCCTATTAGAGTAAAGATTTATTATCCTATTATAATGAAACTAAATCCAAACATAATTAATGGCTATTTTTTTTATGAAAAGAACTCCATGGGATTTAGGTTTTACTATCCCTCAAAATCACAAAAGATAACAAAATTAAAACATGTAAGGTTTTTTGTAGATTCCAATTTCAGTGGGTTTATTGTTCTTATTACTAATATTTTTAGATGCTTTAGTGGAAATGGGATAAAAAATTGAATATAGATCAGTGGGGTTGCCACCCTAACTTATTAAGAAAAGATTAAAAAAAATCTAATGAAAAAGGAAATAAAAAGAGGTCCCAAACCATATAATTAAGTTTGTCCTAAACCATATAATTAAGTTATAAGTCGATTCATAAAATAGGGAATGTATTAGGAACTCTATTTTGCCTACCTAAGTGATTAGCTAAAGTATAAAAGAAACTATGAAAATTTGGAAAGTTTAAAAGTATTATTGGGTGTGAGTTTAAAAATAAACTAAAAATTGAAAAAAAATGATTGAAGGCCTAGGAGTTCTTTTATTTTACCTACTGCTAATAAAATAATTGAGTTTATATTTGAAACTTGAAATGAGGTTAAAACATACGGATAAAGGCCTAAGATTTTATGTTTGACTTACATCTTAAAATAAAAGTTGAATATCTAGAAAGGATCTTAAGATTTAAATAAAGAAAATTCCTATAGTATAGGTCTTGAGATTACAATGCCTGACGTTGGGCCTTAAGGCAAGGAATGAAATTGATATACCTAAAATGAATCTTATAGCTTTAAAATTAAATGATATTAATAGAGTTGGGTCTTAGGACTAAAAATGTAGAAAATGCTTATACCTATTTGATAGGGCTTAAAATGAAATTTATATCATTAGAGTGAATCTTAGGACTATAAAAAGAAAAAATGCTTAAAGCCACGTCTTAGGTCTTGGGAAATTGATAAAATGCCTAGAATAAATCGACACGAATCGTTAAAAGGACATATTTGGTGATGAATTTCTTAAATCGTCCAAATAGTTATCCTTTGGTGTTTTCA
The DNA here is from genome assembly GCA_026284465.1 of Erythroxylum citrifolium. NCBI lineage: Eukaryota > Viridiplantae > Streptophyta > Magnoliopsida > Malpighiales > Erythroxylaceae > Erythroxylum > Erythroxylum citrifolium. The sequence goes on along the minus strand of JANKOE010000007.1, from coordinate 14,176,358 downwards.
AAGATATTGATTTTTATATTTAACAAACTTTTTTGTAATATATAAATTCTATAAAATAGTGTAGAATTTACATACAGTAAATAGAGTTTTGTGATACCACATAAAATTGTCAAATCATATATTTTAAAAGATATTAAAAAGAATTAATTTATGTAATAAAATTAGTTTGTGTTTGTAGTTTTATAAATTTTTAAATGACATTATTCTTATTTTTTAAAATAAATTTATTTTTAGACTTACAATCATTGTCAATAATATTAAATTTGATTATCAAGATTATGATATTAATATTTAATATTGATTTCTATTTTTTACTATATTGCAATTATTTTTTAATTACATTGCAATAAACATAATTATATATGGTAATTAATATAATGTTATATTATTGTCATTGCCAAAGGTCATTCCAAATGGTAATGGCCCACCATTTCACGACAATTTTTTGAATTGAGGTCAAACGGTATATCTTTTTTCGAATTAATCGAAAAACGTTGTTTTCTACTAGTTTATTAACACCAAAACAAACCTCTCTTCATTTCCGTGTTAGCTGTCATATTTTCTCTTCATTCACTGTCCAATAAGCTTCCTCCCCCTTATTGTTGTCGTCACCATTGAAGAAGCAACGTTACCTATGTTGGTATTGTTCTTCTTTTCTATTTTCAAGAACCCTCCTTTTTGTGCTCTATTTTACTGCTACGTTTAGGAGTTTACATGAGTTTTATATTCTACTTATAGTGTATACGTGTTTGCTTGTGTTTGTGCTTGGAAGATGGTGAATTGTGTTTCTGTGTAAGATGTGTATGGGTCAGCATTTGTTTTCAACCTTCCATGCTTGTTTGAAGAAAGCCTAATAACTGTTTGATGAAATGTCTGTCAGAGTATGAAGGCTACTTTTGCAACAGATGTTTATGTACATATTTACCATATGATTGTTTTTACACCAAATATCTTCCATTTATAGTATACAGATGTATCCATCTATATGATTTTATTTCAACATGTAATAAGGCTATGATTAAACATAACAATTAAAAGTGAAATGGTCAAAATAAAAAATATTAGCAAGGCATCAAAACATATATAGGTAAAAAACGTATACGTTTGAATATTTCATTTAACTCACTTGGGAATTGTTAATTACTTTATATGAAGTACAATTCCCATCACATTGAGTTTTCTTGCTGCTACCTTTCTTACTTTTTCTGTTTCTTGGTACTTTTTTTTTAATGAATACATAGATCAATAAACCAAAATTCTTTAAACCATAACACAATAGGCAAGGATGTTTAAATAGAGAATTTGGATTGTATTATAGTTATAAAATAAAAGAATAAGGTTATGTCTCAAAGGAGCTATCTAGGGATATAGAATTAGGGTGGGTTTTTAACTTAAAGCTTTGTAAACCAATGAAAGCCTCTTTTTATTCTTATAGCCTTTTCTATTTTTATACATGCATATATCGATTAGGTCTTCAAATGTTCTAGGCAAGTTCTAGAGAAATATCCTAATATAAGATAATACACTTCAAACGAAATACATATTTATTGAGCATTTCCATCTTTTACGGTTTAAAATCTTAAAATTTATTTGAAATCAATTCAATGTTGCACAATGCCTTGTTATTTGACCATCAATGTTTATAAAAGTGCACACTGCTAGCTAATATAACCATTCAACATATTTTTACTCTTGTTCTCAAAAGACCAAATCTTTTAGCATACATACATTTGCATTCATTGAAAATATATTTTATGAAACCATATATATAATGGACTAGCTCAAAACTAACAAGCTAATTATTAAGATAAATTAAAGCTAAATCACAATTGCATAACTATTTACATTAGAGGATTCTGCAAGGGATGTTTATGTATATAGAAGCGATCATATTTTGGAGTTGCAAAGGATGTTTATACATCCCCTAAACATAGTACATACACACTTAACATTCTCAACCTTATCGTATGAAGTAGTCACACTTGATAGATCACAAAATTAACATTGCTAGAATTTTGGAGCATTCAAACAAGAAGTCTTTTATTGACTTTTCAGAATAAAATTGTTGGCATTAACCTATCGCTATCGACTTAGTGACTAGTTTTTGATAATGGAGTGAGCTCTATTGGGAGGAATGCGGCAAAATTCTCCCTAATAAAGAAAAATTTGATGCATAACAAATCTCCTCATCAAACACTAATCACCCCTTGCCTTCTATGGCCTATCTTCTTCTTCAGGGCTTTTAGTATCATTCAATCTACCTCTCTTTCACTATTATATGTATGTTTTTTTGTTAGGAAGCTATTATATGGACATCTAATTATATATACTATATGTTGTGTTAAGCTCCCTTAAATCTTCAAGTGAACATAGATGGAAATGGAGACGGTTGCGATGTCCTAATGGTTCGTACAAGATTAGGGAAATTGGTTGTTTTGAAACAGTGATTGATTGCAAAAACTATGTCTGTTCATTGTGATGATTATGGAGTTTATCAATTGGGTATGCATGTGTTCGAATTTGGGTTCCTAATACCGTTTGATTTAGCTTTGATTATTCTATAATGTCTTCTCATTAGGTAAAATGCATAGTACATGCAGTTCATCTAATATTATCATCCATACTTCATCTGGGAAATTGTTCACTATATCTTCTACAAATTTAGTTAAAGCAAAGAAGTTGTTGAAAAAGGGTGTCAATTCACCAAACCCTGACGGAAGATCTTTAGCTATTTCAATTGACGGCTTGCAATGTACAAGGAACCTTCTTAGGAATCTAGACATTGAAAACCCCTCTACCTTTTCTGCCAACTCTAATGACATATGGAATTGATTGAACCCAAGTTTTCTATATCAATTAGTGACAATTTCATGGTTTTTATTATACTTTTTGGCTCTTATTTTCGAATTTTATGCTTAATTTAAATCTTGAGTGCTTGTCTTGAATTAATGTAGTTTGAAGTTAAAATTTTTATAAATAATTAGAAATTGCACTAAATTGATTTTTCTTAGAACAATTGATACTACAAACTACTATTTTTCATTGTAGGAGATTCAAGAAGTAGAGCCAAGGAGTGAAGAATAAGAGCACAAGTCAACAAGTCAACGGGGTGCAACAGGCAAGTTCGTCGTGGCGACGTTGATGTTTCACCACGACGACATCTGCATATCTCTGAAGAAACATTTCAGGAAAAGTTTGTTGCAACAAAGATAATGTTTGTGCCGCGGTGAAAGCTGAAGTTGACTGAATAAATCTTTTAAGAAAAGTTTGCCATAGTGAACACATCGTCTCGCTGCGGCAAAACCTTCAAATTGACACTTACCTGGACCATTTTTGGCAAATTAACGGACTGTGCAATCCGATCCATCAACCCATTTCGTGAAAAAGACCTATTTTAGGCTAACTTACAGCAGCAGAAGAGAGCCGACACATCTACCATTCACCCCATCATCGGATACACTTCATCTTCACGCACACACCATCGTCTTCTCTCATCCATACCATTTTCTTCCAATTTCCACTGTCAATTGCTACCATGGTTATCTCCAGTGGGTTCTCAGTTGTGAAGTCTTTTGGAGCTATGCGTGGCTAGGCACCTCTCTCCTCTTAAAGATGTAACAATGGCTTGAGTTCAATGGGCTTAAAAGAGGAGTAGTTTAATCTATGTTTAGCTATGATTTATGAACTCCTAGGTTTAGGATTTGTAATTTGTTGTTGAACATTCTTGATTAGAGTTTAATCAAGTGTTGGATATTCAATGTGTGGTTAGGATTTATTGATGTAGAACTTTGAGCTTAAATATATGAAGTCTCATATATGTTTATTTGTGATCTTGTTGAATCTCTTTTATCTTGCATAATTGTGTTTGATATTGAGTTAATTTGAGATCCCAAAGTAACTTGTTGCATTAAATTACCCACTACACATACTAAGGACATTTAACAAGATCTTGAGAAATGGAGTTCATTAATTAAGGCTTTAGATTTAAAGAGTTCTTTAAGGTTTACCATTTGAAACTTAGTGATTTCTACTCCCATCGAAAATTGATTTCGAACTATGATAGCCAAGCTCATTTTCAAGAGGATACTATCACCATTTGATCATTGTCTTCCATTCCCGAAATCCAAAAATACTTTTTACATATTTTTCTTACAATTCAATTTCTTTATGTTAAGGATTCCAAAGATCAAAACCCCCTCCTTACGAATTTAGCTTGCATTTTATGACATATAGGTTAGCTTAGGTCCATTCGTTTAGGTTTTGATTAAGTGAGACGACCCGAGGTTGCTTCTTATATTGCAATCCTTGGATTATATTTTTTATTTGACCTCCAAGGGAAAGAACTAAGGTCCGAATCAGGAATCCGAAAAAATAATTATTTCTTTTCCTTTCCAATGGAATGTTAGGCGTGAAACTTTATTTATTATTTTGTCTAAAAGAATTGTTAAACTTCTAATTAACATCTTGTAGTAGTTGTATACCATATATCATTATATTATAATGCTTACCATATTTCAATAATTATATGTCTTATTATTTTATTGACAATAAATATTAATGATTAAGAATAGTAGTAAACTTAAATTTATGATATTTTGATCTCATTAACATTAAAATTTTAGGTATGTTTACCTTCTTAAGTCAAAAATTGATTTACTTTTCAAAATTTAAATTACCTACCATGAATGTAGTTTTCAAAAATATGTTTAAAACTTTAAAAACATTTTAAAATTTTTAGATGCTCCAATCTATTTTAATGAAATTTTTGTATGAACGGAGGTGTAGTACTATGTATAATAGGCATCATTAAAGAATCATTTGTGTCAAAATCCATAAATTTATTAAAATTTATATAGTTTAAATGCATTATCTATGTATTTGATTAAGTATGCCATCACTATTTATATTTTTGTGGTGTTCATGAATGTATGTGTTCGGCGGATGACTGTTGTGAGTAGTCATCCAAACTAAGTATTTCCCCACTAAGCTTTCAAGCTTAGCACAGGTGTTAATCTGTATAGGTCCAAGTCATAGGAGTGAGATACAAGGAACATCTATAAGGACCAAGGCCAACAAATAGGAGAAAAATTACTTTTGGAATGTGTTTTTAGTTAAAGATGATTGTATATGTAATAAAGAAACAAAATTGTATGTTTTCTTTTAGATTACCATGTAAATGTAAAGATGTATTACTACTGTTAAATGATAATGTTAAGCATTAGGAAATTTTCTAATGTGTATATGTATAACAATGAATAGAATTGTCTTCCTTGAATGCATGTACAGGAATTTGATTGCTATATGTATGGATGGTTGTAAGTTTCGTAGGTGTTACACTTCATTCTGCATATTTCCATTGTCTTTATTGTAAGGGCTATTCACCTTATCCAATCTCTCATTACCCCCAGATTCCTAATCGCATTTCATAATTCCATCAACATATTCTGGTGTTCTTCTAATGGTTGTATGGGGTATGGTATGACTTGATTTTGCTCATTCTCATTTTTATTTATTAGAACTCTATCAACCTTATCTATGCTCCCCTAATCCTTTAGATTCCCTATCATATTTTTTTGATTCCATCAACACTTTGTTCTCTTCTGTATTGGCTTCCTCCAACCCCATTAGCTCCTAATAGTCCCCCATGAAAAATTTCCTCATTGATTTCCATCCTTTAACTTGTGCTTTTAGGGAAGGTTTCCATTAATAAATAACCATCACTTTGTCTTCTCTGAGAGAATTCCCATCTGCCAGCCTTAGTATAGGAATGTTATCTTTCATTTCCTTAGAAATATGCATGCTCAAACATGATCTAGTAAAGCCTACACCTTTCCTTAAAGTAGTATTTTCATTCATGCAAATTGGCTTTCCCAAATAGCTTGCTAACATAACTAAACCCTTTGTTGTTCGATATTCCAGGGGATTATTATGTATCTTCACCTATTAATGAATGTTCTTTAATACGGTTTTCTTTAATTCCTTACCATGTTATCAGCTCTAAAGAAAAAAAGGAAGCTATAAGATGTAATAAGGGTCTTCTTCTATCACCTTTTGAGCTTCAGATTTTGGGCTAAAGGTAAAGATTATATTATCATACTCAGTTAACATTAACTACTGTATTCCTTAACCTTTCCAATTTTTCTGAGTCCATGCATATATCATAGGGAAAGCAAGATGTTTATCCATGAAGAAACTAATAATATTAGCTTCCTATGTCCTTGCTCCTTCTTATAAAATGTCAATGGTTGGAGCCGTCATTAGTTTTTGTTGAAGTTTGATAGGAGGGCTATAAAATAGGGAAGTATTCTATTTGACATAAATAACTTGTTTCTAGGTCTTTCAAGTTTCAACTTGCTTTTTATACACACTCATAGTTTGAGTTGAGAGGTTTGAGGCTAGGGTAGGCTGATTTATTGAATGGGATGGAGAGTGAGGGTTAAGGGAAGAAGAGGGCAAAGATGTGAATTTTGTCTCCATTAAGCTTTTAAATGGAAGTATCATTATCGTAGTTGATTAGGTGGCTTGAGATAGTTACTAAATGAAGTATAGGAAACCAAAGCGGGAAGCAATATAGAAGGAGAAAGATAAGAGTGCCCATAGTTATGGTACCTTAAAAAAAATGAAGAACTGTAAGGGAAATACAATAGAGTTGGATGAAACAGAAAAGAAATTAACCGTGATGGCCAAGCAAAGGTCAGTGGCTAGAGAGGGTGAAGAATCCATGAAAGAGAAAAGTAGAAAGATTAGAGTGATGAAGGAGCGTCTCACTCATTCTTAGGGTTACTTTGATTATGTTGTAACAATTAGAGGTTGAACCCTAGAGAGTTGATGGCGGTAAAGAATATGAAAATGATGAACGACGAGTTTGCAATTAAGTTCTTAACAAATTCCAACTTATTATGTCGTAAGCCTTATGAAAATATACTTTAATGCTGCAATTTTTATGAGCATTTTCTCTATTAGAAACCATACGAAACTCTTAAGCCAATAATTAGTTGTCTCTTAATAATATGCTCTCATTAAGAGAGCCCTAATTTGAGTTGATTCTAAGCTTGATAACCCTTTTAAACCTTGAAGCTAGTATGTTATATAGAGCTTTATAAAGGAGATTACAAATAATATAGGTCTGAATTCATCAAAGGAACATGGGTTTGGGGTTTTATTGATTAAGGATATAAAGGTCTTGTTGATATCTTTATGCATCTTCCCTTTCTCAAAGAAATCCATCAGTATAACTAGTAATAATATCTTTTATCTATGTCCATGCATTCTAGTGGAAACATCCATTTAAGACATTTGTTCTTAGAGCCTTGTCAGGATTCATAAAAAATCACTCTCTCCACTTTAACTCTTAAATAGGACCAATCAAAAGTTGTAAGCCCTTCTTAGTAAAATGATTTGAAATGAAAGACATTAGGACTTATGTTATAGAGCTTATTGGAGTAGTTATTCTGAGGGAACTTTTGAAGAAAACAAATGCTTCCTTCTTGAGCTCATTTTAATATTAACCACATTTCCATTCCCTACTACTATGGAGCTTATTCTTTTGGTATTTTTCTTATCCATAAAAGCTTGTGGAAATAGATAGTGTTATGATCACCTTCCTTATGCTAATGGCATATTGAATGTTGTTTAAGCATAAAATTGTAAGCCCTCACTGTTGGATCGGGAAAAGAAAACATGTCTTATTTGGAGAAACGGTAGATTTCAAAACTTTTTAAGAAATCATTTTGCAGCGGAAGCAATATATCCAAATCAACA
>JANKOE010000007.1:14084745-14094807 GCA_026284465.1 Erythroxylum citrifolium | reverse complement strand
CAGTGGACAAGTCGACTTGTCAGTGCCGAGCTAGCATAAGTCGACTTACACATGGTACAAGTCGACTTGCACTTACAAATATCACCTTTTCCAGTGATTTTGGCTAAACCGTTATTTCTCATTTTAACGACTCCAAAATCTCCAGTATATGATGGGAAGAGTTCTTTATGTGATGTGGTGTGAATAGTGGTACCATTATCACCTATCCAGTGAACTCACAAGATGCACTATTCACATCATTATCATATGAGACGATGTGAAAGTCAGCAATGGTGGTGGTCGTTGATGCGTGTTCATCATCACTCCTATCATCTTTCTTAACTTCTTTGCTTTTGTTATTTTCTTCTTTGAACTTCCGACATAACCTTTTGATGTGACCCTTCTATTTGTGGCGATGGCACTTAACGTTTGCATATTTATTTGATCTTTCTCTACTCTTTTCTCTGAAATTTGGACCTCTAGATTTGCTCCTCACCATAAAACCTGTGACCAGAACTTCTGTCTGTGTTGAAGAGGTCGAACTCTGTGATCTCCGTCTCATCTTTTCATTCAAAATTCCACTTTTTACATATTCCATGTTAATAACACCGTCAACTGCAGAATTAGTGATTGAAATCTTCAAAGTCTCCCAAAACTCTAGTAAGGAGGTAAGCCCGAAAAGGGCAAGCACTTCATCATCGAACATTATGCCTATTCCTAATAATTGATCAACGTTCCCCTAAAATTCATTCAAGTGATCTGCCACCGAGGTATCTTCTCGATATTTTGTCTGCACTAATTTTGTCAGATAAAATAATTTATTATTACCAGTTTTTTAGGCATACAACTCCTTGAGCTTCTCCCACAATGTCCGTGTATAAGTCTCGTTATAGATATGATTATACACATTATCTTCAACAAATTGTCGAATAAAACTACATACCTGCTCATGCTCAAACACGCACTCCTCGTTCAATTTATTTTTGGGTTTTGTTGTAGTAAACATAGGTAAATGCATTTTTGTGACGAACAGAAGATCTTTCATCTTGTTCTTCCATACGTGGTAGTTGGAGTCATTTAGGCTAATCATCTTGCTTATTTTTGCTTCCATCTTTGATAAGAAATGCTTTGACACAAAACTGAACCTGACTTTGATACCACTTGTTGGGAAAAATTACGAACTAAATCCCATTGAAAAAATAAGTAAGAAAATAATACGCTGAAATTTGATGTGATTCACCTTCTAATTTGGGCTACGTTTACGGGCAAAACTTTGAATAAAACTTCCACTAATGAAAATAGTAGGTATAAAGAGTGAAAAATAATATAACAAATAGTGGCCCTTATATACAAGGTGTTTTTCAAATTTACTATCCTTAAGATAATATCCTCACTATTTTGTCATTCATCTTTCAAGGAAATTGTTTCCTAAAAAATATCCCAAAAATTACTCTCTCACATAAAACGACTCTTTATAATTTCTCAAACTCACCGCACATCTCATTTACGTTTAATGTGCATCTATATTAAAAGAGAAGGAAGGGAGAGTCTTTTATATACCCTCCACTCCAACGTATGATAGCTTGCATAGCAAGCTATTATGTAGCAATTATCAACTTGCATGCAAGTTGTTTGTCAACTTGCTCTTTTTTTAAAGATAAATCTAGAATGACAGTACAATGTATGTCCATACTGCCTTACATATCGTAACTGGTTGACCTAGAAGTGGTAGCTGCAGCCACTAATCTTAGAGGTTGGTGAAGAAATCTCACACCTTTGATCATGTTAGGCAAGCTCTTTATTTATGGCCGAATTGCCCAAATCTATGGCTCATAACTTGTATTACCACGTGTGGTTTCATGGGATCATGGAGAGGAGAAAAGATACATCTAATCCTATGAACTATTATATAGAAATAGATTACTCGTTCTGTTTTACGAGTATCCATTTATTCAATAAATAAAACCTATAAAAAATAAATAAATAAAAACTCATAAAATAAGAGAATCGAGTAAGAAAAACAGGCTGATGTAAACTTCTATCATATTGCGCAGTCAGCAATGACTCCTCTATGCTCTATCCATCACCTCACGCTAAACTTGTATTATATTGCGCAGTCAGCAATGACTCCTCCATCCATCACCTCATCCTGCACTCAAAATTATTAGCGCCATCTTTTCCATCGCCTCGTGCTTCCTCCTAGTTTCTCGCACTTCTTTTGCGTTTGTTTTTCTTCGTTAAATTAAAGTTTCCACGTTCTACGTATCAATCAACACTTGAACGTTTTAGATTCCATTTGTTCAATGGGCAAGCTTTCCCATTTAACAGTTAGGTCACATTTTTTAATCATGGATCAATAATATTCCTTCGGATATTCTCTACGGACTGTTGTCTTTCAACCAACAACCGACACGAAATGTCAATGTCCTCGACATCATAAAAGAATATTCGTGAAATATAATAAATATTTATAATTAGTCAATAAAAGAAAGATATCTTCTCTGTAACTCTTAACAGACGGAACCGTGAAAGACAAACAACGAAAAAGCTACAGAGGAGCTTAGGAATATCCAACGGCATTTTCACAATGACAAAGCAACAATGGAGGAATATTCTACCAGCAGATCCATTCTTTGTTTTGGTTTGGTTTTCTTTTCTTTTCTCCTCAGAATAACAAACAAGATCTGTCTTCCAAAGCCAGATATCTACCACCAACCATTATAAAAATAACCTTTCACCTAAAACCCTTTTTCTCATCCATCAAACCACAATCATCCCAACTCCCAAGCTCTCTGCTGCTCGGTATGGCCCTCAAAGCTGTTCATGTCTCTGATGTTCCCCATCTTCACCAGGTCCCAGAGAATGCTTCTTTTTCTCTCCGCTCCAACTATTTCTCCAAAGGTTGCATTAATTATCACACTTCCGTATTCGTTTCCTGCCTTTGTTTTTCTATTTTGGTGGGTATTGATCTTTTCCCATTGATGAATAGGGGTGGAGTTAAATAGGGTGACCTATAGCATACCAAAGTTCTTGGTGATAGGGCATAGAGGTCATGGCAAGAACAAGTTTGAAGCCACAGATCGAAGAATGGAAGCCATTAAAGAGAACTCTATCTTGTCTTTTAACGCTGCTGCAAAATTCCCTCTTGACTTCATCGAGTTTGATGTTCAGGTTAGGGTTTATTTCCTCATTAATTCCTGGATTATTTCCTTTGGTTCTTTGTATTTTCTTTTAGCATGTCCCTAGTTTTTTGGGGTCATATTGTTGGTATTTCAAAGGCTGTCAGTGTCAGTCACCCGCATACCATTAGTTTCCGTCGGAGTCCACATGCGTTTAGCTGTCTCAACGCGGATCATCCGTGTCATCATGTATGAAATTTGTGGATGGAATTAAACGATAAATGGCACAAAGATCCTCTTCCGCGTCAACGCACGTAAAACTAGCCTTTTCTTTTTCACTTTTCCTTATTGTTTTGATTGCAGATTCTCTGTACATGCTCTGTCTTATTGCCAGTTATTTAGCGGTATAAATAAATAACTGAAATTTATTAGATACGTCGTTAAAAAAAAGTATATTTGGAGTTATTTATTAGATACACCGTTAAAAAAAGTATATTTGGATTCGATTGTTGCAGAGGATCATTGACTTCCTGTATACATTTGGCGTTTTTTGTCTTCCTTTCTTATCTTTTATGTTTCATGTCAGGAAGGATATTGTACTGATGTCGTATTTTGGTTTGTTTTCTTTGTGGGCAATTTATTTTGTCGTCCTGTTTAAAAACAAAAGAATTCAAAGAATTACCAAGTTGAACTCAAAAAATAAAGAAACAGTGTGATTTGTTTAGGTGACCAAGGATGGGTGCCCTGTCATTTTCCACGACGATGTTATCCTCTCCGAAGATAATGTAAGTCCATCTTGCTCTACTTTTAGCCTTTAATGTACCTATTCTAGGAGCCACTTAATTTGCTCAGGTCTTATTTCGAACCAATCATGACCTATGGATTTGTGATGAACAGGGCACCGTATATGAGAAGAGAGTGACAGATTTGACCTTGTCTGAATTCCGAAGCTATGGTCCACAAAGAGGGACGGGAACAATTGGCAAGCCTCTTTTAAGAAAAACTAAAGATGGGAAAATAGTAAGATGGAATGTGGAAGAGGACGATTCACTCTGCACTCTACAAGATGCATTTCAATCGGTAAAACCTTCTCTTGGTTTTAACATCGAACTCAAATTCGATGATCACATCGTATACCAGCAAGATCACCTTATTTGGGTCCTTCAAACTGTCCTGAAGGTATAAAATTAATGCTTCTCAAGTTTTAATTTATGGGTTTAATGATGTGAAACAGTGCTGAATTTTGATCTTTCTATATGTTCTTTAGGTGGTGTTTGAGTATTCCAACGAGAGGCCCATTATTTTCTCATCCTTCCATCCCGATGCTGCTCTGCTTGTTAGAACGCTACAGAACACGCATCCTGTAGGATCATTTCTAATTATGTTAATTTTTTCTGTTTTCAAAAGTTTCACTAACTGGTAGTGGTGCTAATGAAAATCGTTCGTTTCAATTGTTGCAGGTTTTCTTTTTAACAGATGCAGGGACTCAAATTTTCTACGATGAGAGGAGAAACTCGTTAGAGAAGGCCCTAAAGTTGTGCTTAGAAGGTGGTTTGCAAGGAGTAGTGTCTCATGTCAAGGGTGTTTTCACAAATCCTGGCGCAGTCAACAGTATCAAAGAGGCCAAGCTTGCCCTTGTAACTTATGGAGAACTAAAGTAAGCGTGAAGAACAAACAATAGAGTTGGCTAGACTATCAGTTCCTTTCTTCAAAGTTTCAATTTATCTTTAGAAGAGTACTGACTTTTTATATGCTCTTGTGAAGTAACGTGCCAGAAGCAGTACACATGCAACATTTGATGGGTATAGATGGAGTAATAGTTGATTTTGTTGAAGAGATTACGGAGGCGGTGTCGGATATGTTAAAGCCATCGAAAGCAAGTGATGAGGAAGAGAATGGGCAGATGGAGTTGAAAGCAAAGCCCAGTTTTTCCGAGAAGGAGCTTTCTTTTCTTCTGAAGCTAATTCCGGAGTTAATACGACATTGAAATAGCCCATGGACTGTTTGATGTTTCTTCTCGTACTGTACATGGTAAAGAAAAAATAATACACTAGCAAAGGGCAAAGGAGATTCTACTAACAATCGCTAATATCAAAATAGTACCGATAACATCCTAAAGACTAAAAAATGAAGTTTTTGCCCCTTTTGAATATATGGGTCATCAATTTAAATTACCAACTAAATATTGACGTAGTCTTAAAAATGATTTAATTAAATATTACTTGTCAATACTAGCTACAGTTACGTTGAGCACTTGCGGTTTTCATAATTGAATAATTCATAAAAAGTCAAACAATACCTAAAAGAAAAAAATGACTATATTAATAGAAATAAGGTTTTCCTAATATTGTATTTTCTGATAATGGTCATAAAAAGTTGATATGTAATTTAAAGTTTTAAACTGCAAGTGTACAGTGTAGTTGTAACTAGCACTAATTAGTATGGATCGATCTCATAATAATTAGAATTACTGGTATTTACAATCTTTTTGTTATCTAACCTAGCAAATTATGGTGTTTATGATAAATTAAATGTAAAATTAAAACAATAAACTAAAGGGTTAATTACAAAAAAAATTCAAAATTTTGTCAATTTTTTAATTAGCCTAAACTTTAAAAGGTAGCAATAAAATACTCAAATTATCTTTTTTTTTTAATTCTAACTCTACGTTATCTTTTCTAAAAGCTCTCGTTTACAGCAAGAAAAATTGGTTTTTAGATGAAAGACGTTACTAAAGAATCTGGACAATGATGATGGGGCATGTGAGATAAAAGTTAAGGATGTAACCCATGTGAGATAAAAGTTAAGGATTTAGGTTACAGATTGAGAACAATGGGGTATAATTGTCTCAGTTTTCTCGAAATAACTTCGTCTTAGTTTTATCTTGAAACAACTTCGTTTCACTAATCAGGCTGACTTATGCTAATTATATTGAAGTGTCTTATTAATGAGGGTCCATTGAAATGTGACAATGTCACGTTAGCGAAGATAACGATGAGACTAATGTCGGACTAGAATTGAAAAAATTGATAATTTGAGCATTTTATTACTAATAACCAAAATTACACTTCAAAATTTTATAAGAGTTTTTTTAAAATTTTTTAAAAAAATTTTAAAACAAAATTAAAATTTCTTTAAAATGTCATCCCTTGCTTAGAACGTCATCTTTTTTCAACTTTATTTTGCCCTTCTCCTTTAATGAATTGAGTGGTTGAAAGAGTGGCTGAAACTATTTTAGGCGGCCCATAAGTGTCCTCCTCGACTTCCCTAATGGCATTTTGTTTCTACTTCAGGCGGCCCTATAAGTGTCCTCCAGAAATATCCATATGCATATGGTTCTCCTCTAAAGATTGAATATTTAGTTTATAAGACCATGAAAATTCATGTATTATGTTAATATCTTTAACAAGACTATTAGTAACTAATCCTCAGTTGATTAACTAAATCCTCTTTCTAGTTAAACCTAATATTGCATTAATCAATTCATGAATTTCACTTTGAGGTTTAACCCTAATCCAGATTGTCAATATATCTCTCGGTTTGTTTGCAAGCCCTTTCAATTATGATAGATCCATTAATACAAATAGTTTTTTCAATATCTATTGCAAGAAATCATAAATAAAATAATACAATTGCAATACTAATTCAAGAATAATTACGAAAACGTAATTGAATCCCGAAAAAACCAAATAATGAATTAAGTTAAAAGAAAGTCACTATAAAGGCTGTCCAAAGGTTCATCTTTTCCAAACACTAATAAAAGTTTAGTTCATAATCATAACATCAAGAATAAAAGAAAACATAATACTAAAAGATTAATAATGAGATCCCTTTTAATCTTCATAAATCCACTTTAGATTGAAAAAAAATCTACCCCAAATATGTTTCCTTGTTTGTTCTTCATTCTCTTTATTATTCTAGGTCCTCAATACGTGTTTTCCTAAGCCTAACTTGAGCCTCTTCTAAACTCCCTTTCTTCTCTTCATTTTATCCATTTATAATTCGAATCTAGGATTTTAAAGTGGACGTAGTCATCCACAGAGTTGTATGCATGAATGTGTCCCTTAATCTTGCTTTGATATTTAAAAATCATAAAGATTCGTGATCTTAAAAGAGTTACATGGTCACCATACAACGTTGTAGCCTCGCAAGAACATGTCCTTCATTTGTATAGATCCCTTCAAAATAGCTTCAAATTTTCCATTTCTATCTTGAGTTTTGCCTGATGCTTCTCGTTTTTATCTACGAAGGAAAATAAGATCTAATGACATGATAGATTGAAAAAAGAGTAAGAAACTCTCAAATAAACAATCAAAACATATTAAATATGGGATTAAAAATGTAGTCTATTTAGCATTTATCGAAATCCAAGTTCTGTTAATTCTTTAAAGAATGCCTTAACGTGCTTTAAGGAGTTATCTCGACTAGAAATAGATAAGGATAAAAGTTGCTTTTTGATATCTCTATCTGTTATAGCTTATTCTCCCCCTTAAGAAGTACGGGCACAGCAAAATGGAGCTGTGTTCGCGTGTCGGACATCCGCGTGTCGGACACCTACGTGTCTGTGTCGGACGCATATCTGACACAGACACCCACGAAAAGTGCATATATATGGTTCATGTTTTTTTAGAGGGGCTTATAAAGTATAAAATATGTATGAACTATCAAGATATTAGAAATCTTGAAACACATCAATTAATATATATCATATTATGAATTCTGAGTTTTTTTTCTTAATTCTAAATCATATGTATATATATATACACACACACCGTGTCTGTGTCGTGTCGCGTATCACGTGTTCGTGTATGTGCCTTAGTTCTCCCCAGATTAACTGTTTAATATGATGGCAATAGAAACAACTTCCATTTACCTATGTTTGAGTTCCTATTTCACATAAGAGGTTGTCTTCTGAGTAGTCCTTACTTCTTATAGAGAAATTTCATAACATAATTAGTATTTGGTGCAACAAGAGCCTTACTTTTGTTGGTATGGTTTAATTAATTTTCGATTTTGAAGGACATAACTCTGCTGCTTATTAAACCATACCAACAAAAGTAAGCAGCAGGGTTATGTCCTTCAAAATCGGAAATGCGGTCTATATGTAGAAAAGATTTGACCAAGGTACAATTGATACCGCGATCCTGGGAACTCTTTCAGCCCAACTGGATTAGACAAGAACGTGATTTCGGGGATTGGGAGTAAGCAGCAGGGTTATGTCCTTCCCACCGCCGTTCTCAACTAACAAATCGACAACTGATTCAATCCGGCGAATTTCCAGGCGAAAACCTGGGCAATAGTTGATGTGAAGCAAAAGGTGATCATAAGCGGGAGGGAGAGAGACCAGTATCATCAATCTTATTTAAAAGGTAACAGTTTTCTTTCCAACAGAAATGCAACGAGGTAGTCCTTGGACCTTCTCTCCATCTACATCTGTTTTCACTCGAGGCTCATCATGTTTGTAAGGAATCACATGTCAAAGGTCTAGCATAATTTGGATTTGGAGGCACAAGCTGGACATTAGATAGGAGGAAAACATAAGAATATCTTTTCATTTGTTCAATTTTAATATTTTATGTTCGGTTTCTATTCTCTCAGACCCAGAGAATAGTGAAACCCAAAGCAAACTAAGAGACGCGTGTATAAAACGATCAAGGTCTATCTATCCAGGAAAAACAATAAAAGAAAATAAAGGCTCACTTAAGTCATCCCTGTAACCAAAAATGGAGGCGACTTAGTACCAGAAATCCTTCCTTTGCCTCGTTTTGTTGTGTAAAAAAGTAACAGTCTTTGCCCATTCTTTAGATGACTGATGACGAGAGAATGATAGTGGTCAAAGCCAGAGAGCACCAGCCTCCTTGAGAAGAGGCACAAGAGTTCCATTAATATGAGAAGCCATGACTCTGTCCATGGCACCAACAAGTTTTCCACCAATGAACACCACTGGAACAGAAGTGGAGCTACCCAGAAGCCTCATCAGTTCATTCTCAATCTCCTTCCCTCTCGGATCTTCGTCTAGCTCGTAAACTGTTGGGTTAACGCCCATTCCACAAAACAACCTCTTAATGGCATGACACATGCAGCATGTGCTTAAGCTAAAGATCACCACAGCATTTTCAGAGGCCAGCCTCTCTATGCACTCCAATAGGTCTCCACCAAAGGCTCTTCGTCGCGTATAAGACCCCCAAGTAGACTCTGTTTGGTACATTTTCAGATGAGAAACTGACAAAAACAGAGTACGGATACAGAGACAACACGGTTGAGTAGTGAGAAACAGAGAGAAGGAAAATGTAGAAGTGGATGTTTTGCGAAAAACAGGGGAAGATTATGATGCTATTTAAAGAGGAGAGGAAGTGAGGGAGTGCGATAATGGAATCATTAATTTACTGTATGTTACAACTTTGAAGGGTTGTGGACTTGTGGTGTGTTGTAGTATTTGTTCCCTGTAATGTAGTCGTCAGCGACCCAACGCATGCCATAAAGCGAGAGAGGGAGGCAAGGGAGGGAGATTTATAGGTGCATGCTGCTATTATTATCTGCATGCTTCGGTATCTTTATTATATTGCACTTGAAAGAGTTGCTTTGCTGACATGTTAAAGATAAAATGGAAATATTAACATGCCTTTATAACATGACTAGGAAACCTTAACAATTAAAAATTATTTTAAAATTAACTCAATTAAAAAATTTCTGAATCCATATAATTTCTATAATTTGAACTATTGATATATGAAGGGGTACATTTGTTTTCTAACCATTCTTCATAAATAGGTTAGGGGCGATTTGATAAACACAAATGTTTATTGACAAATTTAAACTTGAATAATATATTTATGATATATACTAACAACTTTGGTAGGGAAAAAGCTGCGTACTACTCCCTCTATTTCATAATAAGAGTCGTTTTAGATATATTTTAATTATTCAAAATAAGTGTCATTCTTGACTTTATATGCATGTTTAT
>JANKOE010000007.1:14032077-14047081 GCA_026284465.1 Erythroxylum citrifolium | reverse complement strand
TAAGGTTAAATGCTCAAAAGGATGAAGAGTTTTCTCCCTATGATGAAGATGATGAATTACTTCCTACAAATGAAGAAGTCAATAAAAATGAAGACGTTGAAGGAGATCATTTAGACGAGCCACAAAATAACGAGATGAATGATGCGAGGGAACATATTGCAAATCTTCTTATATTACGATAAAATGCATAGTTTATTGTGCATTTAACTATTTCAGCTTGAATATTTATTTTTTGGATTATAATATTATTTAACTTTTTTTACATGTTTTAATATTTATTTTTCATATTAATTTTATTCCCTATAAGAAAATGAGACATCTCTTTAAATTATTTCCTACAAGATGGTAATTTGCATATTGGTATACTTTAAAAATTATTTAGCATAAATAATTTTATTTTAAAATAAAATATAGTTAAAATTAATAAAAGTGTTTTTTATGTTTATGTTGCCAAACAGTCTACTATATGAAGTTCTTTTAAAAAAGTTGTTTTTTAAATTGACAGCCAAACAGTCAACTGACTTTTAAAAAAAGCTCTTCCCAGAAAAGCTCTACTGACAAAAGCTCTACTGATAAAAACTCAACCAAACGGGCTCTAAAACTCCCTGAATCTTCCATAGAATCCAGTAGTTTGCCTGGTAAGAGGGTGAGTTGTTCTCTTCTTAGGTTTTCCTCATTCGCCCTCATCTTCTCTTATTCTTTAGCTTCTTGAACAAAGACTTCCATAACTTCTTCAAACTCAATGTCTGTTGTCATCTGCTCTTCATCCTCATGCTCTTTTAAACATTCTACATCATCAACTCTTATAAATGATATTCTCGGTGGGTAAGGCGAAGGAGGAATATAGGGAGGGTCCTCATTCTTTTCTTCATCCTTTTTCTGCTTCTCTTGGTCTTCTACAGAGTGAGTTTCAGTTGGTCTATCTATTAGTTCTCTTAACTCTTTCCCACTCCTATGTGTGATAGCCTTAACTTGCTCTCTTAGATATACTTTTGTGTATCTTGAAAGACTTCCCACACTTTTTGTAGATATCACATTGGCAAGTTGTTGCACGTGAACCTCCAGGTTGAGAATAAAAGAGGCATGAGTCCTTGTTACTTGGTCAATTTTCTCTTCTAACCTCTTCTAGCCTTATCCATACTTATGAGCTTGTCGATGATCTTGTCTAGTTTGGAATCTTAGTCACTATATCTTGTTTGTTGGGTCTCGTTTCCAAAGCCCAAATATTCAGAACCATAAGACGTGACCAAACACATTATCCTATGGGATTATTTTCATAAACCCTTAATAGTCGTTTTCCCATACGGGTGGAGTGCCCATAACAATCAAAACATTAACAATCAAACTACGTCTCAGATTAAAGTTTTGAGAATCACAAGACAAAATCCAATCACATTTCATTAATGAATTCAAAAGAGTTTATACAAGCTCATTTCATTACAAACTTATTACAAAAATACAATATACCAAATACAAAAACACGTGATACATTTGAATGCTTATGCTTGATGTGATTCTAAAATACAAAATTTCTGAATTAACTTCATTACAAAAGTTTCTAACTATCTTAGAGTTCCAATGCCTTGCAAGGATTGCTAATATTCTCTTTCTGCACCTGAGGAGGGAAGCGTAGGGTGAGCTACATAGCTCAGTGGCTAATATATTTATAGCCATTGGCAATGAGCTATACAATCAAACATATACGAATATCCATATAGGCATACATATCTCATATTTCAATCCATCATCACATAGAACAAATTAGATGTGATTTAGCATCAAAGCGTAACACTCAATTTGCATCATAACTTAATAGTTCCATTATGCAATGCATAAACAATTGGCTCAAGGCTCCGTGGAACAAAACAGAGAAATCGAAGTTTACTCTGTGAACAAAACGAGTCCATTTTTTAGATTTGGTGGGCCACAAGCGGCCAGCCGGAAGAAGGCTTTACGTCAATGTGCACATGACTTACGAAACGGTTCTTCTCTCGCCCAAACAAAGCACATAATCAATGCCCAAAATCATATTATCAAAATGATATGCTTTCATACTTTTCATGCTCTTTCTTCTTTCTCTTCATTTATACAAAATGTCAAGACAAATTTCAAGGCAACATAATCAAATTGAAATTTAATTTTTATATCAAAATGTCGTGCATCTTTCAATGCATAACATAAAACACATCATACTACATTTTCAATCTTCATGATAATTCAATTTTCACAAAATTTAAACATAAACACACAATTAGGGCATTTTCCCATCACACAACAACTATAAGCATATTACCCACCTCATTTCCTTGCTAAGATCCAAGTCAAGGTTGTCTTCCTCCTTGCTCTTGGGTAGGATTCTCTTGGTTCCCTAAAACAAACCAAGTCTCATTCAATAGAAATCCAACAAAAAATCCCACAATGCAAAATTTTCTAAAATTTACCTTAGAATGCTTAACCCAAGCATTTTGGTTAATCATTTTCCAATCTCTATGAACAAAAACCTTTCAAAATCCAAAAAATTCAAAATGATCTTACCTTCATTCATCACCAAATGAAGGGATTTTGAGCTCAAAAGGAAGCTCTTTTTCTCCTCTACCTTTTTCTTTTTTTGAACAACTCCAAAATCACTCATAAAGACTAAGAAAATTCAAACCCTAGCTTGTTTCCTCTTCTTTCTCTCTTTCTTTTCTTCGTGACACTTGATCTTTTTCTCTTCAATTTTTGTTTTCTGGTATTCTTAAATAGCCAGACAACACTTCTTCTTCCAATTATGTTCTTAATGAGTCCAAAAAGTCCACTCTACCCTCCCTTCCTTATAAGCTTAGGCTCCTTTAACCTAAATGTCTTGCCAATAATACCCTTAGACATTTTGACATACTTTTTCTTCTAGAAGAATCTTCTCTATTTTTTTACGTTTCTAATGACACCAATATCAAAAAATTCAGTTCAGAACTCTATAAGTATTTCCTCGAATATCTTTGGGCTATTCTTACATTGAAACAGTACACTATACTTAAGTTTCCTCCCTTTTATACTTTTCCAACCGATATTCTTACTTCGACTCAATCCATCTTTCTCAACCCAATACTAAATGCTATCAGTTTCTATGGAGAGACAAAGAAATATGTTAAGGAACTCTTAAGCCAAGAATCAATTCATTTAGAGGTCGGATTTCATGAAAACCTTGAAGTCAATTATATCATCTGAAGGGTCAAAGACGAAACAAACAATACAAGATGAACAGTGCACAGAAGAAGAAGCAGAAGGTCACTTAAGCAAAAAGCAGACGAAGTGACTCTTAAGACGAAGCAGAAAGTAGACAGAGCAAAGCAAATAAAACAAAGCAGGCGAAGCAGGCAAACAAACATTATATGAAGCAAAGCGGACGAATGGAAGAAAGCAAACAAATAGGCAAAGACAGACAAATGGCCAAAGGTAGACGAATACTACAAGGCAGACGAATGCCACAAAATAGAAGAATGATTGAAGGTAGACGAATGCTACAAGGCAGACGAACGCCACGAAGCAGACGAAACAAGACAGATGAAGCATTGAATTTGCATATAATGGAGTTATTCATAGAACTACTTATTATTCACCTTTTGGGATTATTTATGGATTTAGCCCACTAACTCCAATGAATTTGGTTCCTTCACCTATTGATAAGAGGAGTTGCTTAGATGGTATTAAAAAAAGTTGAAATGGTGAAGTAGCTATATGAAAATGTTTTGCAACACATAGAAAGGAAAATGAAGATTATGCATCCAAAGCTAACAAATGAAGAAATAAAGTTACCTTTGAACTAGGTGACTAGGTGTGGTGCATATGAGAAAGGAGAAGTTCACAAATCAAATAAGATCCACATTGCAACCAAGAGAAGATGATTCATTTCAAGTTGTTGAACAAATCAACGATAATGCTTATAAGTTAGATTTTCTAAGTGATTATAATGTGAGTGCTAATACTAGTGTTTCTAATTTAATTCATTGTAATATAAATGATAATTCGAGGAAAAATCTTTTCAAAAGAGTGATTATAAGAATCAAGTTTTCTTTCAATCCTTTTGGTTTTCCAAATAGATCAATTACGCATACAAGGAACAAAAGGCTTCAAGATGCATTTAATAGTGTTATGAGAGAAGTGGCTATATGTGTGAAATTAAGCCAAATTAGCTAACAAGCATTAGTTAACTTAATTTGAGCTAAGATTGAACACTTTGATGTAATCATGAACTTCAACATGATCATGTATTAGTCCACGTAACTTTCTAAGAAACTTAGTTGTAAGCCTAAACTGTGTCCAACTTTGTCTCATCCATGGACGTGTCTCTATCCATGCCTATTGGTGTTATAATTTTTTGTGATAAGTCATGGTGTAGCCTATGTAATAAGTCATGGTGTAGCCTATGTAAGTCCTAATATATTTGTTTATTAAGAGTCATTAGAGTTTTTTCTTTTATTCTTTATAGAACTTAGAACTTACCCAAAAAATTCTTTTGTTATGGCATTTAAATAATTTATGAATTTGGTTCTTGATTCCTTATCGCTAACATGTTCATACATATATTTTTATCTTTGTTCGTTTTGATTCAAACTTTTTCATGAGTTCTTTGAGGTATATTCTTAGGTGTGTTCGCATCATTCTGACTATTAAACAATCATTTATACTTCTTAAAGCTAAATTTGCACCATCTAGCTTTTTGTTATCTTCTATCATAAGATTGATCGTAGTTACAACATGTTGATTATTTAAAAATATAAACTCATCCTCAAAAAGACTTGTATGGAAACTTATATTAAAATTTTCATACTTCTTAGTGCCCTTTATTTTTTAATATAAAATCACTCGTTAAGAGTTCACTATTGTCTTCCTTTAATAGAGGAGAAACCTTTCATGCAATATGATCTTTACTAAAAATAAAGAAAAATAATTAAAATTGTCTTCCTTTGTCACGGGTGAAAATAAACACTTTATAACAAAATTGCTAATTTAGTTGATCTAAAAAAATGCACAAATACGATTCATTAACTCATTTCCTAATCCCAAATGTACTAAACCTTGTATTATGTGCAATGGAACTCTCTCTAAAAAACTTCTTAAGACTTTATCCAATACTAAAGATACTTCTTGTAATGTCTTATCTAATACTAAAGATACTTCTTGCAATGCTCTTATGGCCTATTTATGCTCATAACGTTGAAAACAAAACTAGCTGTTAGAAACAAGAAAAAAAAATCTGTTATGAACTAGTTGATAGAAACTTCAGCGTGTAAAACTCAACCTTTCAACAAAGATTGAATTAAACATACTCAAAAATCTATAAAAAAATTCCCTAAAAAAGTAGTTTGAATGGGGTTTGGCTGGGAACTGTAATAAGAACGCGGCGGTGGCTGTCTCAAAGGCAATGGGAATGAGCGTTACAATAGAGCTTAGAAGCGTGTAGCACCTGTAACTCAACTCGATCACTTTGTGGACAAGGACAACAGGGTTGATTTAAATAAAATAAAATTTATGGTATACGTAAACATAGGGATTGCAATATGCTGGTACTTGTCAACTTTTTTAAAATGAAAAATATATAATAATTTATTTTTTAATTGGATTGAGATTTTAGTTGGGTTTATCTTAATCTCAACTTTTTAAATTAAAACAATATTCTTTTGTTTAGAATAATTAGGCCTCGAGTAAGTTTAAACCTAAACTTGGCCCATAAACTAGCCTAATAAAAATAATTAAATCTAAACCCATGAGTCCAAAATTATCATCCATACGTAAAAGGGTGAAATTAACCCCTAGAAATTACTTGAAATATAATGCACTCTGTAGAATTTTACAACATTTATCGTTAATAAGAACAGTTAACATCAACTCTTGAAAATGTTAAGTCACTTTATATTTTAACGTAAATGTTAAAGATATCATTTGACAATTTTTTTTCATTAGTAAAGTGACTCGCCTGCCCAAATGAATAAAAAAAGTCTCGGGAAAAATGCCCCTTATTGTCAATTTCACAAGGAATAACAATTATAAATTGCCCTACATTTTAAGATTTGTTCAATTTAATATCCATGTTTTATTTGATTTTCAATTAAGTAATTAATCTTTTATAACTTTACCATATTTTATGAGCATCCATCCATCCATTTTTTGTAAATCATATTTATTGAATAAATAGATACTCATAAATTAAGGTATTAAAAACAAACGATTTGTTACCAATTTTATTAGTATTTTACTAATTTGACTAATAGAATCTTTTTTATCCATACCCCGTAAACATTCATATAAAAATTTAATTTTCAACCACATGGACTAAAACACTCAAAAGAGATTATAGTTTGAGTGTTTTAATTCACATGAATGATTAGTAAACAATTAATTTACAAAAAAAATTGTTATCAAATAAGCAAAATATTAGCAGAATTAACGTTTTAAATTAAAATGTTAAGTCATTCAAAGTTGATAACTTAATTGAAAATATTAAAAGTTTAAACACGAAATTGAAAAATCATAGAAGCTTAGATACTTAAAAAATATGTTACCTCATTCAACAAAGTATTAATCAGGTTTCCTGAAGTGCAATCAGTGTATCAGAATTTGGACTTCTATCAGTTAAGTTTTGATCATAGATTCAGACAAATAAAAACGTACCTATTAATAAGGTAAAATGACCACGACGAAAACACTTTAGAACACTAAAACATTTATCACGATCAATCTATAAAAGTTCCGAGTAGTTTGTCCACCCCTTGGCTTATTGCAAGTCTTCAAAATCTGTAACTCAAGACCTTTTACCAACTCGCCAATTATATTAACTCGTTCCGAAATAAACATATATATAATATTACTAAAAAAGGACTCGAGGAAACAAATTCTTTATCAAGGTGACAAGGGCACATGCGATCTAGGCCAAAGAAAACAATAAAGAGACATTAGTTCTGGCAGCTCTCAACTTACAACAAAAGAAATACCCTTTGCCAACAGTAGGGGTTTGGATTATGCAAATTCACACCAAAGTAAATCTACTTCACCCTCGCAAGGACCAATAGATGAAACAAAGTTGCATGTTATTAGATGTTACAGTCACTCTGCTGCTTTGTTCGAGAAATTTGGGCAGAATAATTACTCAAAGTTGAACATTACCCAAATGAAAGAGATGGAGAATGTGAGGTAAAATCTTTGGCATGCCCTACATACGTGATAAAGTCTTTCTGAACTAGAATGACATACAAATTTCGAAGACCACTGAAATAGGGGAATTCTATGTCAGTACCAAATAACAAACGTATAAATATATCGCGGATACTTGATAGTAAAGGAACACAGTATCCGTAAGAGGAAGAAAAAACAGCTATAAAAAGTACAGAAAACATAGACTAGATTACAACTGCAATACAATGGTCTATCTATGAACTATTTTTCACATTGTTTTTCCTTGCCATAGAAAGCACATTAGAACTCCAAACTAACTTTATCTTGTACGAATTGTTATTCTAATTGGATAGCGCCTCCAACCCATATGATATATGTCACATGGAAACTAACATTAAAGACTTTGCATTTGATCAAACACTAATTTTTTCACATAGTTCATCAAATGCTATAATAACGTGCTGAACCCAGCCTTTCTCAATGACTCATAAATACAACAAAGTAATAGGAAAGGAACAATCATACTGGCTCTTTCTGTGTCACTCACTTCTATCCACAAAATTATGGCCAAAAGCATGAGCTTGACAAGTAAAACTTGCCTTCATTATAACAGTTAGAGACAGGATTGGGACTAAAATAATATAATCTCAATCATCTGGCCAAGCGAAAATTATTCAACTTCATAGAAATTCTCCATCACTACCAACAATCAATGCAGCTAGGCTACATTTAATTTCTCAACACTGCCTCTCAATTGAGCCTTTCACTAATCTTTCCTAACAATAGATTTATCATGTTTCAAAGGTCAATTCTTCCCTCACCTTTTGACCCTCTATTCACCCTTATGGGCGAATGCATACAAACATACATACATGGAAAAAATACAGGCAAATCACCTAATGACAAGCAAACATTCCAACAGGAGTCAATAACCCAATTAGACAAACCTGATTGCCAAATGCTTAAAATATCAACCGGAAGAAAGGAAAACAAAACAAAACGGAAAGCTTCGGAACTTGGGGAAAGTATAATCATATCATCCTAAAAGTAAACGATAAAAGAAATATGAGAGTATAGTAGAAACAGCATTAAGCAAGCCAAGAACGAAACAACAAATCAAACAATATGGTCAATTTGTAACAGCTACGCGCAGTTATATGAAAGTTACGGGTAGAAAGTTTTCATATGAAAGAAAAAATATAGATCGTCGACGATACAGAGCTGGAATTGAGCATAATACATTCATTAAAAAAAAAGTACGAATTGTCTTGTCTTTTCCCTAAAAAATTAGATTTCTAAATACCAAGAAAAGAAAAAAGAAACGAAAAAAGATAGAATAAGGAGATCAAACGGGAAGGGCAGAGACGTCGTCGGAGTGGTAAGGGTTGGTTGAGAGGGTGAGAGGGCGATCGTTGGCCTCGTCATCAGATGAGTCGTCGTCGTTGGTGGTAGCGACGTTGACGCAAGAGAAGCGCTCCAGAGAAGAGAAGAAGGCGGAGATTACGCTAGCACTGACCCAATTGGCCACGTTATTGAGGTTCTCCAAAGACACAATGCTTGAGTTGTTGTTGTTGCTTGTGTTAGGCACGATACTAGTGTTGTTTGTGTTGTTTTCCATTGTCAAAATTTAAGGTGTAGAGAGGGAGAGACGAATTGGTGAAACCCTAATTGGGGAAGGACGGTGAATACTGAAAACAGCAATTGGTGACTTGGGGGAGGGGAGCAAAAGGAAAATGTTGGGTGGGTCAGGACTCAGGACTCGGGATCTTTTTGCTCTAACTTGGTTCTTTTCTTTCTTCTTTTTTAAGTCGTTAAATTGCTAAAAACAAATTTAGACCGTCGGATCAAACTAGTTTAAAAGGAGGTCAACAGCCAATACAAATGTTCCAAATATGTGCAAAAGGAAAAAGTCTATCGAGAGTAATGTTGAGCAAGTTTTATACATAATGAAACTCTTAATATCAAGTATATGGATGGTGTCTTAAGACGGTAGACTATAGTACGAGCATCCATAGCCTCATGCTGCTTTTGTAGTTTTGGTGACATAGAGGCCAGCATAATATAGCTAACTAGCTCACTATCATCCAGTAGCTTCTTATAAGCTTTCTAATCCTCATCATAGGCATTGTCGGCAGGGGATTGAGAAGTGATTCATCTAGGACATATCATAGTTTCTCGAATTTGAGAACAATTCTTAAATTTCATAGCCAATCTAAGAAGTTTTGTCTCGTGAGTTTATTGGAGTCTAGTAGAGAGCGTAAGTTCACATTAGATGAAGACATTGCGGTAATTCAAAAACCTATATGAATGAGAGAGCATTAGAATGTACATAAATGCATATCGATAAGAAATTTAATCACATATATTATAGGTCCCTCTATTTTATCCTAATCCATAGCTCTCATCACGAATCCAAGAAAACTTATGGTTTCCTATTAGGTCGATATCCAACATCACTAAGAATGACTTTGGGTTTGCCCAACAAGCCACCTTAGGTCAATCAGTAGGTATCATTCATACCAATTGCATTCAGTTATGCAACTATCGACTTGTGCCATCAACTGTTGATTTAGCACAATCATTGGGTTATCAACTCTTGATACGTATACATCTCATATATGCTACCCAACTTTGCCTCTATCCATATTTACCTTGGATTTGCCCAACAAATTAACGCTTCCAGTTAGGACCAACCCATTAATCTGAAAATCTAATTTCCATGGTTTTAACATATTCGTATAGAGCGGGCTTGAGTTTGCCTAACAACTCAACTCTAAAAGAACTTTGATTCTTGCCATATCAATAGAAGGCGTAAGTCCTAATATTTTAGTTGAGGGATTTGTTCTTAGGTTTCATCAATACTTAGATCGACTTATTTATACCTCACATATATATTTAGATAGTTACTATAACTATATGGAATGATTATGGACGCCTCAATTAAATTGAGCTTATGTCTGTAACCACCCTATCATGTAACCTTTGAAATGCATCTAATGCATGTAACACACAAAGGAGGTTCAATTTAGGTTGTGGCTTGACTATGCATCAAAAGTTTGTGATTCGATTCAAAACTTGAACCAAACCAAGTGCTAGTATTAATCTCGGCTAATTTGAATTATGATTGTGATTTGATTAGGAACGTTATCAACTATTTTTAACAAAAATTCAATATAAATTGGTAAGAAGACATTAAGTGTTGAAAACTTTATAAATATGTAATAATATTATGAAAATTAAACGAGAAGACAAATTGTAATACTTAACTACACAACTTAGGTTTTTATCTAATTTTTGAATGGATATTATATCATCTAAAAAGTTATCATATCATTCAATCTAAGCACCCTTTTTAAGAGTATTCAATCAAGTTTCACCAAACTACTTATCAATAATCATATCTATTAATCTAATATAATCAACTCACAAGACAATATCATTTCTAATAGATCATCTCAATTACCTTAATCTCCTTGCTTAGCTTTCTAAAATTTTCACTTACCAAACGAAATACAATTGGATTGAATTATATTATATAAAATAAAGCTCAAAGTAAGCACTTCTCTATTATTGAGTTGTACACTGTTATCAATGTACATATATATTCTACATAAAATAAGCAAATAAAAATATTTAATAGGTGGAGAAAGATGACACTATTTTGATCAAAAATACTTTTTCAGCATTATTCTCGAGCATTGCTTTTCTTTCTATTGCATCTATGATATCAAGATCAAGAACAGAGTGTATTAAAAGTTAGGACAATGTTTATACTTAGGAAAGAAAGCATTGTAATAATTTCGCATCAAGACGACAAGCTTATCTGATTTATCGTTTTTATTAAATTTTCCGAGTTCAGAGAATGCTGCCAAATGTTGAATTAAAAGCTTTTGTTGCCCCAGTTGACTCTTATCTTGTCCCACAGCGAAACCATGTCCTCTCTCGCCTCTTTCATCTTCCTGCTTCTCACTTCTCTTGGCGCCACTACAGTCTTTCCCATCATCCTCCAAACCACCGCCTCCGCCACCCCAAAGGAGGACGACTCTAGCTTAATCCCAATCCGAAATGAAATCCATGGCGACGGGAAAATCTTTGACATCACGCACCGGTACGCGACAGACATGCCAGCATATCAGTCTGAAGGCGGACAAGGTCGGTATATCTGGCTTGTCAGCAGCATGAAAAACGGTTCCATTGCTAACTTCTCTGAGCTTAAGATGGGTACCCACTCTGGCACTCACGTTGATGCTCCCGGTCACTTCTTTGACCACTACTTCGATGCCGGCTTCGATGTCGACACTCTAGACCTTGATGTCCTCAACGGTTCTGATTTATATTTATGACCTTCTCATTATACCTTTGTTGGGTTCTTTATGATCCAAAATTAATGAGTGGTACTAGTAACTTAATGTTTGAAAGATTATCGTCTGTTCTGTTTCAACAGGTCCTGCTCTGTTGATTGATGTTCCAAGGAATTCAAATATAACAGGTACGAAATGGATGCATCCCTTTTAATTTCTTGGAGAACAAAAAACATCAATTTAATCCCAGAAGCAAAAATATGTGATCGTGTTTTCTATAAAGTGAAGATGACTGAAAAGACATTCAGTGATCAGTCAGTAATTTAATGATTTTGGTTTATGAATAGACTTGATAATTGTTTTATTCATGATTAGTATCTTCTTCTTAATTCACTACAGTATTTTTACAGTAGGGTCTATATGCTTTTGCAGCTGAAGTTATGAGGTCCTTGAGTATTCCCAAAGGAGTACGCCGGGTGCTTTTCAGAACCCTTAATACTGATAGGTAAGTGAACTTGTATATGTAGGTGCTTAATTATGTATCATTCCATGTTTTCCTTTGCTTGTCTTGCAATCATTTTGGATCTTTGGATTGGGCCAACAGAACCCTTAATACTGAATTTTTTGCAGGGGCCTTATGTACAAAAGTACGTTTGATACAAGTTATGTGGGTTTTACCGAGGATGGAGCGAAGTGGCTGGTAGAGAAGACTGACATCAAGCTTGTGGGTGAGCAACTGCAAAAATATCCATCATTGACCATATGGAACTTCCACACTTCAGTGTTGGCTTCAACTTGTGTAATAACTTGAACCTGATAAATTATGGCAGGAGTTGATTTCTTGTCCGCTGCTGCTTGGAGTGATCTAAAAGAGGCACATCTTGTCTTTCTAGAAAGCCGGGTAAGAATATATATGTATAATTCTATACTGCGATTTCATTGATCATCACTATGCATAGTTCGACAAAGGTGAATGCTTTTCCTGTTTTTCAGGAAATAATTCTCGTGGAAGGCCTGAAACTAGAAGGCATTCAACATGGAACATACAGTGTCCGCTGCTTACCCCTTAGGTTGCTTGGTGCCGAGGCATCTCCAATTAGATGCATTCTCATTCAGTGATTACCTAGCTACTTGGCTTCAAACTGTTTCCTATAAGATAACCGTGGAAAATAAATGCCTGTACAGTCGGCTAACTGATACTAATAATAGTAAACTTTTATTTTGGAGATTAGATCTTCTGTTTTGATTAACTAGTTCTTACCCTGTTATATTGAATCCTATCTACACGTTTATGCCGAGTCTACATAAATACGTAAACTAGATTAATTGACACAGGATTGGAACACTCTTAACAGAAACAGGGTATTTCAACCCTTTATTTTGGGTACTCAGATTCTGTTTTCATGATGACAAGTGCTTCCTCTATGTATAAAGTCGGAATAGTCTTAGGAGATTACTATTAGGGTATACATATGGGTAATGGAGAGAAAGCTCCAGAGCAAAAAGGAGAGACTGTGTTATTTTTACAGCCAAAACATGATTT
Source organism: Erythroxylum citrifolium (assembly GCA_026284465.1). Lineage (NCBI taxonomy): Eukaryota > Viridiplantae > Streptophyta > Magnoliopsida > Malpighiales > Erythroxylaceae > Erythroxylum > Erythroxylum citrifolium. The sequence goes on along the minus strand of JANKOE010000007.1, from coordinate 14,034,085 downwards.
GAGTGTGTATGTCGACTTTGAACTCTTTTGTTTCCCTCTTCTACTGCCCAATTTGGGTTAGATATATGAATATTTAAGAGACTTTTTTCCGTTAAACCTGATTCGTGGTTAGTATATACAAGCTAATTAATAGTTATGCCTAAATGTAGATTATCAGCAATGCCAAGTCGATGCATACTTGATTGATAATTTTTCTACTATCATAATATAAGAATGTAGGCAAGTAGATCTCTTGATGTGCTTTGCTTCGTTATATTGGCTTTGATATTTCTTGAATGCTGAAAATTGATGTTAGATGTATGTTATAGTACCTTTTCTTTCTAGATACATATATAAACTTAATCAAAATCAATATAATAGAATTTATTAATGCTAACTTCATTCACAATTTTTCATATCAATTTATAGGCGATATCAAATAATAACTACTTACATAGCTAAAGTCTAAACTTAAATTATGTTAAAATCATATGCATGGTATCATAATTGAAATTAAGCATCAATTCTCAATTTTGTTTGATCAAGTTTAACCTAATCTAGATGCATATGAATCATAGATGTTTTTCCAAATTTTTTGCTATGTTTTTGAAGGGTCTACGGTGTTTTTGAAGGGTCTACGGAGTACCTGCATTTTGCTTTGAGTTGTGATTTCTGAAGGCTTTTGGATTGAACTTGGACGTTAGGTGTTGCGTTTTTGATCTTATTTCCATTCTCATACTACACAAATGGAGTTAGGGTGCGGGGTGCCTAAGACTGTCTTCAGTATTCTCATGTGGCAATTTTCTTTGTTTTGATATATTCTTAATATCCTTGTCCATATTTTTTGAAGGATTCCTTGAGGATGAACATATCTGAGATATGTTGGAGTATCATTGCTATTGGGGGGTCTTTATTCAACAGTGTACTAAGCTTTAGAGTTGTGTGAATTGTGCTAAGCAGAATATTCCCAGACGTGTCACTCAGACTTACTGATTAGTTAAGAACAAATGGGTTATATGCATGTGGTAAATGACTGCTGAAATAGCATTTCTTCGACTCTATCTCTCTTTTACAGAATCTCATTACAGAATGAATTCCGATTGATCCACATTCATGTTGAATCAATTCCAATTCCAATACCATCCACCTGGGGAAGGAAAGGTGCCATGCCAGGCTATATTAGTTGGAGATTTTCATGTCCCGACTCTTCTTTTCCACATCTTCAGATTGAAGAGAAAGAATGATAGAAAAGCCTTTATCTTTCTGTGTGTACACTCATATCAAAGATATTTATATACACGTTGGGTGATTCTACGTAAAGAAAAGGTAAGCTTTTATATTTCAATTTGCACTTATGACACGGAGTTGTGTATAATTAATAGACAACTAGTTCAATGTCAACCAGTTGGTCTTATATTTGATTAACAAGAACTAACCTACCCTAAAATGCCGGTTAGTTTAATTATATGCCTAGGGATATATTTCAATAATGTTCTTTGTAACCACCGCGTGGCGACTTGCATAAATCAACTTGTATTTAAGAGATCAGACAAATTTCAATGTTCTTTTTTTTTAATCTTAAACTACGGTATCCACCGGCGGTTCTAGTGACTAATCCCTTCCCTGATTTGTAGTGACTAATCCCTTCCCTGATTTGTAGGCACCTCATAGAAATTTAATTTAACATAGTCTTCAACTTGTATTTAAGAGATCAACTTGTATTTAAGAGATCAGACAAATTTCAATGTTCTTTTTTTTTTTTGTCTTAAACTACGGTATCCACCGCCGGTGGTCTCAGTAACTAATCCCTTTACTGATTTGTAGGCACCTCACAGGAATTTAATTTAACATAGTCTTCAACTTTTAAGTTAAGGTTAGATTAGATGGTCACTTTCCAATATACTTATTCCCTTGGTTAAGTTATGATTAGGGGTGTTCATGGTAGGGTAACCTGACCCGTTCGTAAATAACCTGAACCTGAACCTGAATGTCAGGTTCGGCAATTTCACGAACCTGAACCTGAACCTGA
>JANKOE010000007.1:13600841-13612914 GCA_026284465.1 Erythroxylum citrifolium | reverse complement strand
TGCTCAACAACTTGTGAAAGAAATTGTTGTAACCTATTGACCTCACATATATATGCATGCTTGTGCAAACCAATTTTAATGCTTCATATAATTAATGCATATAACTATAATTTTTAATTCAAAAAATATGTTTTCATAGTTAAAAGTCTAAATATCTATACCTGAATATAAATATCAATCACCTCGACTCTGCAACTTCTGCCGTTGGTTTCCACCTCGACTCTACTATAAAATTTAGGTTAGCTTGTAAGATATAGGTCAGCAAGATGATGTAAGCATATAGACTGATTCAAGGATGAAACATGAACACATTCTAATCCAGGAACAAAAAGTACATATGTAGTCCCAAGAGGGGCTCCGGGTGTATAGCACGAGTCATTCATCTGAATTCCCAAAATATACAATGGCTAACAACTTAATGAACTTAAAGAAAAAGTTCAAGCATCAGATTAGTGTATTTCAAGAATGCGATTAAAAAAGGGTACATTGATATTTGAATAAGGCATATATATAAAGCTAAACATGCGGTTAAATAGCTAAATGACAGGAAGGTCGATGGTGAGTCCCAACTCCAGTTCATAATCAATATCCCAATCTGCTCCAATGTCACGCACCAAACTCACCAGTATATTGTGCGGCACTTTCACCGGCACATCCAGATTTGTTGTGTCATTACTCTTCAACGACCCTGGGTCTGGTATCGTCCCTGACGCAATCTCTCTGTTCCACAGAACCAGAGTCATACATACCACTTAGAAAGATCTTATTTCCAATGAATTAATCAATTTGCTAGTTGATTTCTCAACTTAAAATAGATCACGAAATCTTTAACTGCCCATACAAGAGTGAAACAGACTCGTACCTTCCAGCACTCTTGAGAGTATACGAGATCTCGCAAATGGGGTTTGGAGTACTGTAAGAAAAGAAAGGGAGGACAAAGAAAATGATCTTACCTGCAACAAAAGAATCGCGAAGATCTTAAGCTCTAATGTCCGGATTATGATGAGAGAGAAGGTGTTTGATCTTCAAGTGGAATGAGCCATTTACATTTCAGAGACATTAAGAATAATTTAGTAGACAGAGAGAAGGTGTTTGCATAAAGAGAAGTTCTAAAAGCATTAAATTAATCAGACAGGGATAAATTGAAAGCTTTTAAAGTGATAAAGCATTGAAAAATAATTTAGTAGACAGAGAGAAGGTGTTTGCGTAAACAGAAGTTCTAAAAGCATTAAATTAATCATACAAGGATAAATTGAAAGCTTTTAAAATGATAAAGCATTGAAATATAAAGCATGGGATTCTAAAAGCTTTTAAAGTGATAAAGCATTGAAATGGAGTGGAGGTAATGATTCTAAAACCTTTAAATGCTACCGTAAGAAGCATTAAAAGAAGTGATAAAGCATTGAAATATAAAGCATGAAAATTTTTTGGAGGGAAATAAAAGGGTTAGGATTGAGTTTTAAGTAAGTAAGTAGATTTTATTACTTTATAATATTATAATGAGTAAAAAACTAAATTAATTATATTTTATAAAGAAAATTAAAACATCTGAATACGGTTAAATTTAAATTAATTTTATATATTGTTAATATAAGTTATTTTGATAATAACTTCTAATTCATTATTAAAATTTGTATCAATATTAAATAAATTAATTATTTACATATTCTTATTTGAAGAATTTTAAGGTCAATTAAACCTAATAAATTTCAACTTAATTCAACTTATCAAGTAGCACCACTCTTGAAAAATCATGTATCAATTTTTTTTACTATAATAATTAATTTGAATATAAGATTATCAACAATAATCAAATAATAAATTTAATATGAAAAGTACAACAATAATAATTTTAATTTTTTACTCTTTTATATGGAAACATAAAAAACTCATATACCTTTTTTAGTTGTAGATATGTGAATGAAATATAAGATCCAGGAAGTTTTTACATGTTTAATTACAAATTTGTTGGACCTCTATATGGTTTAACATATTATCAGTATAACTCTTGACTTTTAAAACTCTTAATAAACCTTCTATAGTTTTGGTTTTTTAACACATGTCCCTTTGCTAATAGCTTCTGCTAAAAATTCTAATAACATATATCACATATAGTGAGCTACCCATCATCGATGGCTCACTCATAACATATATCACATATAGTTCATGTTTCAAGTTCACAAACAATTTAGGGCATCATATAATTTACATCTTTCACCAACTATCAAAAAGCGCAATATAACATTGGGTTCACTTATTCACCTTTTACATTAATAACGGTTCATACAATTCAATTCAATCATTCATATAATGCATATTAAATTATATGTGCAATGTTCATAAGACTCCATTTCATTTATAACTTTGTTGTGACCGAGTGCCTTTTTTACTGTCCCGTATCCATTTTGGATACCGGGCTCATTAATAACTATCCCTTATCCGTTGGAGATACATGACTTATTATACATAGTGAGCCCGAGGCTCTTACCACATTTTGAGCTTTAAGTTCTTTTTAACTAGTGACTCGATCACAACTGTCTTTATGTTAACATGCATTCATGTAGTGAAATGTATCATATGTATTAAATCGTTCACTTGTGCTCAATTTTCCTTCGCATTTATATTCATCATCGGATTTTAGTCCGGCATTCAATAATTAAGTTGAGTATCACATATTCTGTCAAATTTACATACAATGAGCACTTCCAATATATTATTCATATATCAAACGCCTCGGATATTCAATGTCCAGAATCAACACATTCACATCACATAATAATTCAATTAAGAATAAAAAACAATAAATCAATGTGAGACCATCTAGGTTACTCACAGTATGCTCTAGATAGCTATTGCCTCGACGTCCCAGCAATATCTGAATGTTGTCGCTCTAAATGCTCTTTTATATCATGCAATACATATACATTTACACATTACTAATTTTCACATTTTCATGAATACTCAATCATATACATATGTATATCTGATACGTATAATGCATGCTCAATGACAATCCCAGGTATATTTCCCTAATCCACATCTTATGATCATCCATAAATCATATCTTATGAAACTTTATTATCCTCACTTTATCAATCATCAATTCATCAAGCATACGTTTATCAATCCTTTCCTAGCATTATACATCCACACAATTTCTCAATTTTCATTCATTCATTCATACCTAATTCTTATTATTCATAAGAACACTTATACATCATTAACAACTCGTAACTTTCAAATTGAGATACATTCATATCAAGTCAATCCATTCTTCAATTCTAATGTCAATCAACATCCTAAACTTATCAATCACTTAACCACTTACTTTAGCAACCATCTAGGTTCATTTCAAATATAAATTAAATCAAAAAACAACAAGGTAAGGTGGGAAGACAGCAGTGCACAATCGTGCTTGTGCGTGATCGTGCAACCACTTATGATCCTTCAAGCACGATCGTGCAAATACTTGGTGATCCCTTTTGACAAAGAAAATGAGGTATTTAGGCAATACATCCTCTAAACAAATGTTCCTATATGTCTTTAGTTTCTAATGACTTCAATTTTATGTAGTTTCGTTTAGTATTCTGCAAGTTATACCTAAAATACTACAGACTGTTCTCACACCATGATAGCACACTATACTCAACTTCAAGCCAAATTTCGAAACATTTAGAGATAGAATTAAAATTCAATTCCTCAATGAAAATTATAGCCATATGTCTATAGTTTAATCAAAAATTAAAATCATCTTATTTAGATATGTACAAATTAAGATATAGGTAAAATACATATGCATGTTTCGTAAAAACACTACAGTTAACATATTCCAGCAATTCTTCTTTCAATTCTCCAGATTTTCAACTCCTATATGTTACATTCAAACCATCTTATGCATAGTTCAACAACTTTACATCACTTCCTCTTCATTCTCACCTTAATTTTTAACTCAATAACATCAATGAAACCATCCATGGACCATTGTTTATCAATCATACAAAAACAGAACATAATCTTCGTCACATACTATTATACATAAATCTTATTTCTTCTCATTTCAATAACATTTCTCAAACACCTTTATTAAGCATAAATTTCACCTTCGTTGTACCTTAAATCCCAATCTATTTCATCTACGTAACAACTTGTAATCCATGTTTTTCATACTCTTAAAAACAAAACACAACATACACATTCATACATCATTTTCCTGCATTCATCCTATATACAAAAATATGACATAGACCCACTTATTTCCTCATCCATGTTACAAAATATCTTTAACTCCACTATCATGATCATTACACCTTTAAAATATCATCACATATGTTTATATTTAAACAACCTATAAAGGTTAATGTATAACTTACTTGATAAAACTCCAAGCTTCTTCAAAATCACATAAACCCTAGCTTTCCAAGCTTATATGATCATAAACTCTTCAAGGGGGAATAGGTTAGGTTTTTAGTAACAAGATAAAGAGATAACAAAGATCTTAAAGAAACAAAGTGAAGGATAGCAAGAACTCAACGTGATGAGGGTGAGAGTGAGATGGACATGAGCGAAGAAAATTAAAGAGATGAAGAAGAGAGCATACAGAAAACGTGAAAGACAAAACCAAGATGGTCTTTCAAAATGCAAATAACGATGGGTGGGTTTAAAAGCAAGGTAACAATTGCTTAGTGGGTGTCATGACATGTGCCATGACACTTACCACTTAAATAACCAAATTAACATCTTTTAATAATGGTACTCAATACCATTTAATCCCTAGTCTATTTGTCACCCAATTTCTAAGTAACATTCTCAACAACTCCTAATACCATTTTCCAATTATTTCAATTGACATTTGACACTTATTTTTACTACCATAAATCAATTGTTTTGCTATTTGGAATTTTTAGTCCAAAAATATTCATAATTTTAGAAAATTTTTCAAAATTTCACCAAAAAATTCTAAATCAATAATTATACTTACCAGATCAATTTTCAAGACAAAATATTCACTATTCACATCATAATCACATTTATAAATCAATTAAGATCAACTATACCCGATAAATGTCAAATGAGTGCATGTACAATCATTGTAATGTGTGCAATTATCAAATTCACGTGTATGTATGCTAAATGATGCACGAGTATGAAATGCATGTCCTAGTTTCTCAATATTATCTCTCATATTCAGTATTCTAGGGTTTTAACCCTTAACATGGAAAAAACGGGATGTTACATCACCATGAACAAAAGGAAAAGCAACCTTATGTCATCTACACGATAAAAGATCTTTAAATCTTAGGTTTTCAAATCATCAATATTTTAATGTATCTAACCTCCCTTTATATACTTAGGAATCTTAATTGTGACCTTTAGACTCACCTATCAGACTACTAACACCTCTTTGATGCCATTCATAGGAGATTGGTAGTTGGAGTAACAAGTTTCTCTCATTTATAGTGAGATTACAACTAATAATGTTTATTCATTATGGCTTATAGGTCTACTAGTATGGCTATCTATTTCCCTCCATTAAAGTCACCAAGGATCTTAAAAGTCTATATAAAAACTACTTCCATAGTGGAAACTTAAGCAACTAATCAAAGGCTAAAATTAAATGTATGTAAGTGTGCAAGCCTAAATACTAAGTGGTTTGGGATTGAAATCTATCAAAATCACAAAAAGGTTCTCCTAGCCAAAAGAATTTGGAAACTTTTTAATGATAAAAAACCCGTATTGGTAAAATAGGTGAACATCTAGTTCCTAAATGGCTAAAGCCTTTGGATAGCATACCCTAATTCTAATACTTCTTGGCCTTACAATAGATGCTCAAATTACGGAGGAAACTAACAACACATTTGAAGCATATAATAAGAAATAGAAAAGGAACTTGGTTATGGTATGACCTCTAGCACCCCCTTAGTCTCTATACCTCCTTTTAAATGTTGCAAACATGATGCATAACTTTCCAGGTTCCTTTAAGGTCATGTTCCTAATCAACAATAACTCTTGGTCATGGTCTCATCACCTGTCTATAAACTATTCCAACATTATCAGCCAAATTATTATAGTCAGGACAAAGTCATTGGTTGAAATATAATTCATGTCCCTCCCTTAAAGTTGACTTTGACTTTAACTTCTCTTCACTAATAGATTCCACATTGACATTTTTGTTAAGTCAAATCTTATGTTCACTTGGTTTGGAACCATTTAAACCTACCAAGAGCATCTTTTATCCTATGGCTTGCAATTAAGGGGAACCTTAACATTAAAGATAGGTTCTTCTATAGCTCCATTAACAACTAGGATTGCCCCTTTTATAATAGCCATCATGAGAACCTCGATCATTTATTTTTTCAGTGCATCTTTGTAAGGAGCACATGGCTCACAATATTTCAACTGTGTAACCTCTAATTTGATTCCAATAATTATAACAAATCATCATATGGGCAAGCAGAGTTAAATTAAGAAACAAATACAAAACAAGTGTCTTCTGTTAGTTGTTCCATATGTGTTGCCTAAAAAAAGAGGAATAATAGAATTTTCTCCAATAACTCTAATGATTCCGTTTTCTTCATGAGGAGCACTATATACTGGATAAAGGAGATGCTCATTATTAGGAATATCACACCAAACATCAGTCAGAACCTAGCTCAAAGATGGAACTCATAGATGCATATTCTAAAGTTTAGGCACCTTTAGAAATCAAGATCCTCAACTAGTACATTCTACAAGCACAAGGATGGAAGTAACATAGTGATAGTTTATCCCTCCCTAAGGCCCTACCTCTTGACTGTTTAGGCATCCATAAATTTTATTCAAATGCCTTGTAATGCTTCATAAGATCCTTAATACACCAATAGCTTCACCTTTAACATTCTTTTATTAGTCCTCTATTCAACATATCCTTATGCAAATTGTGACTTATAACATATGTATGTACAATGTCAAACATTGTAATCCCCGTTAAGGAGCTACTTCTTAATCCATTTTATTTTTCAAAAAATAAAGAATTTAATCAAAAAATTATGATTTTTAATTATATATTGTTTCAAACTAAGTATTAATATATGTGAAAAATGTTTCAAATAATTCCCAAAATTTAGTTTACCTCAATTTTTCAATTTTAAAACCTTATGAATCATCAAAAAGTAATTAAAATTGACCCCTTTTAATTTTAAATAATTAAATTGACTAAGGTACAATTATAACTAATATTTAACTTGACATTGCTTATTTTGACTCTTTAATAATTAATTTTCAATTTTCTTTAATTTTATATTCCTATACTTCAGTAAATTATTTCCACCTAAATTTGAAATTTATTTCATTTTAAAGATGTTTGAGAAATTTTCTATTATGAAAATACCAAATTTAGACAACTATAATGGTACTTACAATCTTTCATATACTTCAAATAAATTGTAAAGCCCAAAAAATATTATTAAGAAAGCATTGTTTTTTTTAATTGTAAGAAAGCATTGTTATTTATCTCAATCTTTTGTGATCTATAAAAAATATAAATTTGTATATATCCTGTTATAATTTTATTAGTGGCGTAACTTAATTCGTATTTAGAACATTTTTATGCCCTACAAAACTTAAGTAAAACTTGCCGCGGGCCAGTTTATTGTAGACTTGCTGGGCCCGTTTATGGGAAATAAAACCGGAGCCGATGAAAAGTTTAACTTATTTTCCTTTTTCTCCCCAAAAATCCATAGAAACGAGATAGAGAGATGGCATCGTCGGTGGTGAAGGGCGTATGGAAGTCTATCAGAGAAAAAGGCATCGGGGCCTTTCTCCGGCAACTGAAAGAAGAAGGCTACATGTCACACTCACACACACTCTATCTGCTTCTCTTTTTCTAATTTTGATTTTTTTGTCCTAAAATACCCTGGACTTCAATCTGCGTTTTTTGCATTCTTGACAAATGAATGGCTGCTGGTTACTAACTTTCTTATGTTTGATTACTCGCAGTAATTGCCTTTCCGATGGAAATTTATTGTAAGTGAAATATTTTTTTTTCCTCATGCGCTCGCTCCAAGTTCTGATTGCTTTAGAACATATGATTACCACTTCAAATCGATGATCTTTGCAATTAAATTATTCTTTGCGAACCTGATTTATTTACAGTCTATAATCCCATTACTTTGCATGATTTTAGGCAGACTAAGATTCATAATATTGGGGCTAAGCTTGTTGGAGTTGACAAATTCGGAAACAAGTATTATGAGAGACATGAGGACACTATACATGGTCAGTGTTTGTTTGTTTTTTTCATTTACTTTTTCAGTATCACAACCTTCTGTAAATGCGGTATCACGACTTGCATTGTTTGTATATTCCCTTTTACACAATTGAGGACTTACACCTTGTGGTACACACAATTTATTCTTTTTGCGGATCATCTGATTCTCTAGCACTAGATGGTGGGCTATTGATGTTACCTGGACTTGGATACCATGGATTTGAGTAGGCAGACAAAGATTAGTATAAACAAAACTTTCCTAGGAAATATCTTCGCGTTTCCAAATGAGGGCTCAAAAAGCAATTATGAACTAATGGGAGAGGCTGATCTTAGGGACTGATGGATTTTGAAATTGATGTCACATTAACATTAACATATGAAATTGCACCTGATATGAGATTGAAATTAGTATGCATCTGACAATATGATTTGGGCTGGAATGAAGGCTTCTGTTGCTTGATACAAGAAACTGTGTTTGGTGGATTAATCTTGTGTGGCAAGTTTTGTTGCCCTTCTCATTCAGTGGATCTATTCAGGATAACATTTTGATTTCCTAAATGAGACGACCCTCTGTTGAGATCCTAATAATGAACAAAGTCTTATTCACATCAAGGTCGTATAAATGAAAAATGGATTCACTTTGTTATGAGATTTCAAATATTTCAAGAACTCCATTAGGTGGACGTGAGGCATGTGTAAGAAAAAAAAATCATGTCGAGAGTAGCTGAGAAAGGTTTGTTGCAGAAATCTGCAGATTGGTTTTACATTCTTTAAATAGCTACATCCCACTTGGTTTTAGAGAAAGTGAAATCTTCCTTATTGCATAGGTGTTTTTCTATTCTTTTAGCAAACAGAAATATTTGTGTGTCGATGTATGCCTCTACATGAATCCAAAAGACAAGGGGATATACTTCAATATTGTTAAGATAATTTAAAATTGTTACAGGCCCAATAAACCAGTCTCTCCTTCCTTCTTTTCCTCTTTCCACTCATTTTTTTTCTTTTCCTTGCAATTTATTAAGATATTCTTCTTTTTTGTGCATTCAGCAACCATTAGAACACTGTTCAGTGATAGATAATGCATTGTAATGTTTTTATATCCCTTTTTGTGCATCAAGATCATACGTACCCCTTGACAAAAGTTTACTTGAAATTTATGAGTTGCTATTTCTTCATTAATTCCATGCTGTCCTATTAGTTTTGTGATTCATGTTATATCATTTGTGATATTTTGCAGGAAGGCACAGATGGGTTGAATATGCAGAGAAGAGTCGCTACAATGCTTCTCAAGTACCACCAGAGTGGCATGGTTGGCTGCATTTCATAACTGATCACACGGGAGATGAGGTTAGAATTGAAAAAGCATACATCTTTTTGTTGTCTTTACTATATTATGATGACACATTGAATACCTATGGGTTTGTGGCTCACTGGGAGGTCATAGAGATATGTTTTCAACTATGATTCAAATCCTTGTAAATACCTATACACTTTCTGGTGAACCCAAGAAAAAATTCATTAAAAAAGGTATATATCTTTCTGTTGTCTTTACTATATTATGATGGCATATTGAATACCTATGGGTTTTGTGTCTCACTGGGAGGTCATTGAGATATTGCTTTCCACTATGATTCAAATCCTAGTAAAGACCTATGCGCTTTCTGGTGAACCCAAGAAAAAAGTGCGTATTGAGTAACATGCTATCAAACTATTGCAGCTCTTAATGTTGAAACCCAAGAGGTATGGGGTTGATCACAAGGAGAATCTGTCTGGAGAGGGTGAGCAGTTCATATATCATTCTAAGGGACATGCCCTCAACCCTTCACAGATAGACTGGACAAGGTATCAACCTTGGCAGCCCACCAAGTCAGAGTGATCTGCTGCATCCACCTACTTCCTGTAAACATGGCGAATGATGGTCATAAAATTCCTTTTACCATGAATAAATATTTAACTTTATTTCGCAGTCCATAATGATTTGGCATTTTCTATGGTAAGAGATTGTTAACGGAAATTTTCCTTTTCTCGGAAAGTTTACTTAGTTTTGAAATGTCCGGAAGCATTTGACAGATTTTTTCAAAATGACTATTTTATGGTCTGCTTTAAGTTTGGCTATTCTCTGTGCTCTGGCTTATTGCGTTTACTGTAGTTCTTTTGCCGAAAGCTGCTAGGAAGAAGGTTTCGAAGTATTCTCTCTATGCAGTGATACAGCAGGGATAATCAAATCTTAAACAAAAGTGTAGGAAAAGATGAGTTTCTATTCTTTTGTTTCTTCTCATCTAAACTAAAAAACTTGCGCAATTTCATTTGTTCAGGGATTTCATAGATTAAACTAGCTGAGGTTGTAAGAGAATTGGACAAAATGCTCTACCCTTCTGGTGAGGTAGTCTTATCATTTACTCAACAAATCAGGGCATCCCCTTGAAGGAGAAGTCCATAAAGTAGCAAGTGCAGGATACTGTTGTTGGACTATTATTGATCATTAAAACGTGTAGCATAGAGCAATCACACGGCAGAGAATAACCAACTCGATCAATTAGTAACTAATAAAATGCATTATTAGTAATAATGTTCCATTTTTATAGGTATTTGGTCATTTTATTGATTTGTAGGGATAGTGCACTAGTAGTATACAACTGCTGCCTCAGCGAATAGAGGTGGAAATACATTTGGCATTATTCATTATTTATTTTTTATTTCTAAATAACAACTTTTGTAGTTAATATTTTATTTTTTAACCTAGCATATACAATTTGGCCCTGAGATTTTTATGACAATTTCGTAATGGCGTTGGGAGCTGTGATTTATTGCTAACCGAGTATCTAATAGTTTTTTATAACCACTAAAATATATATTTTAGGGGTAAAATTTATGGCGACAACTTATAGGGTTTATTATTATTTTTAATATCTACTCTAGCATAATGTAAGGGATCACCCTTTGATTTACATGGAGAATAAGAATTAGTAGCAGGTTATAAAATTGAATATTTAGGTGTTAAATTTGGTTTATTTTGTATTGCTTCTTCTTTAATTACAATTATTAGCTTCCATGTTTATTAGGGATTCCTCTGCAAAAAAAATAAAAATAAAAAAGATTAGGCAAATTTTAAAATGTCAAATTTCAAAAGTAAAATTGAAACAAAAAGTAAGATTAGGCAATTTTAAGTTTTTGAAATGCCATAAATTCTACTTGAGTTTCTAAACCGGATCAATACTAACAAAAATATCTCTAAAAGTAACATTAGCATCAACCGATAAGAAAGGAAAGATTCTTTATAAATAATAAAAAAGCATTCGAAATTGACCAAGAGTGCATTTCTCACATTCCTTATTCTCACTACTAAGCTCATACCTTTTCTCTTGTGTTGTCTCTTATTTTTTCTTTGTCAAAAGTGTGAAATTTCTTTCGATGTTTGCTCTTGTTTCTTTCTGCTTAATCTCTCTTGCTCATATATCTTGAGCTGATCTTTATAAACTTGTTTTGGTGATAATGGAGCAAGGGTAATTAGTTTGCCTATAGGGTAAAATATCTATTTTTCTCGCCCATAATGCATGGCTCTCTTATAAATTTCCAAGGATGCCTTGAAAGAATGTGTCCCACTTACATGAGAACTAACATAACATTTCATCTTTATATGTTGGACCCCGAACTTTTTATTGGAGATTTGATTTATTAAATGAAATTAAATGAGGAATTAGTGGTATTTAATGTTTTATTTGGGTAATGTTAATTGGAGCCAAAAAATCAATATTCATGTGATCCTTCTTTGTAAGTTGACTTTTTGGAGACTTTGATGTATTAGGGCCAAAATGCCCTCTAAAGCTT
>JANKOE010000007.1:13369431-13387452 GCA_026284465.1 Erythroxylum citrifolium | reverse complement strand
TAAAAAAAGGAATAAATTGGAACATAAAAGATTGAATGACTTGGCCTTTGTTCAACACAATTTAAAGCTTCGAGAAAGGTATGTTATTATCATTTTATTTGTTTACTAGGACTCTTAATAAAACAAGTAGTTCTATAGATGCAATTTGTTTTGACCATATTGATCTTTTAGCAAATTGGGTTTTTGAGGAACCAAGTTTGTAGATGAAAGTGACTTGGAAAATAATATTGGATGAAAAAGTATTGATATGTCATTTGGTGCAATGAATTTGAATGATGGTGATGATGAGACTCCTCTCAATGATGAAAATTTTGTACCAAACAAGAATTGAAGTCAATACAATTTGAGTGGATATTGAATGAAGTTTCATGTTTTTATTTATCCTTTTCTTTTAATTTCACCTATAGTTGATGTATATGCTAAATTCTATATATGCAATATAAATATAACTGTAAATGTTTTTGTTTCATATTTCACTTCTAATAGGGTCCACTTTTGGCCCTTATAAAGAACATATAAGATAAAATAGGCCCACTCTTGACCCTTACAAAGAGTAAAATAAAACAAAATAGGGTTCATTCTAAACCCTTATAAAGAACAAAATGAGGCAAACAGGGCCCACTTTTGACTCATATAAAGACCATTTTTTTTACTTTGCCTAGGGCCTATAAAACATTAGGAACAACCCTAGTTATGGATATTTATTGCATTTTATTTGATATTTTGAAGTAATATTATTTATTATATGGTGAAAGTGTAACATGTTAAGTACTTAGTATTGTCCTTAATTTTATATTTTCTGATTATTAAATGATCTTTTTTCATATTAATTGTGGTTATTATTTATATATCAAATATGTGAAAAATATTATTAGTAGAACAAGTTTTTTTAATTTATATTGTTATGATTTTTGGAGACATAATTGACGTAAAATTATAATTATACAGTATAATATATTGAAAGATTATTTTATAATTTTAAAACAATTAAAGGACTATTTTATAAATTTAAAAAATTACCGAAACAGTACCGATATTGACCAGTACAAAATTTGGTTCTGGTACAGTAACATACCAGAACCAAATCTGATGTTGGTACTGGTATGGTA
Source organism: Erythroxylum citrifolium (assembly GCA_026284465.1). Lineage (NCBI taxonomy): Eukaryota > Viridiplantae > Streptophyta > Magnoliopsida > Malpighiales > Erythroxylaceae > Erythroxylum > Erythroxylum citrifolium. Next base: position 13,386,343 of record JANKOE010000007.1, on the reverse strand, counting down.
TTCATAACATTACATTGAAATCACTCTGGATTAATTTTTTCTTTTAATTTTCGTTTCTTACTAGAATAACTACATTCCAAATGAATAGGGAGAAAAAAAAGAACCTTGTTAATAAATAAAAGCTCATTTCAATTCCACTCTAATAGAAAGGATCCTCTTTGGAATGGCACGAGAAAGTCTCGTATGGTTCCTACAGAGTGGTGGGTGGAAGAACTCTGTGAGTTGCTGGTAGATTTATACAAGAGGGTGATTACAACAATTAAAGCAAAGAAAGAGTCTCTGATAATGTTATTGAAGAAGCGTTGCATGCGTATGCCCTGAGAAGATTGCTAGGCTTTGGCAATAGGCATGGTACAGAGTGGTGACAACCTCAAGAGTAAATCACTGGCAGAAACCATATTCTCGGTGGTACCTAGTGAGGAAGGTAGTGTTGCAGTTTCCTGCTTAAGTTGTTAAAAGCCTCAATTTTGTTAGAATGCGGATAGAGAGAAAGGAAAGAACTGATGAGACAAATTAGCCAGCAGCTTGAGGACGCTGCAGTAGCTGATCTATTAATCTGAGCCCCAGCTGAGGAAACGACAATTTACGACATCGATACAGTGCAAAACTTTGTTGAGTAGTTTCTGAAACATAAAGGAAGCACTCAAACTGCTTTTCTTGTGGAAACTAAATTCTATATTAAAGATGTAAGCGATTCTATCTAACACACACGATGTGTATCAGTAAGCCATGCCATATAGCTTACATGATTTATTTGGAACCTTTACTTTAGGGTACAAGGAACCTAAGTAAACAACAACATACCAAACACACAATTGGTGTCTCCAATCCCTATGATAAAGTTGGTTAAAGCTAGTTTTACTCTTCCATTCCCTCTAAAATGATGACTTCCTTTCTTTAGAACCATCTTCCACTTCCATAAGGAATCCAATGTTCACTCGCAGAAGCATGAGAAAAAGACTAGGTTTTTTAGGCCCACACTACACCTGTGGGAGTTTATTAGTGCTCGTCTCACCATCACAACATCATAAATGATTGTCTTACACGTCACCTTTTTCAAACATTGGAAGCTAACAATCCAATTCGTGCATGCGGAACTGTAAATATAGCGTGGTATGAATATCTAAAATAGAAATTGTTGTCTTTCATTAAATATTTATTCTTAAATATTATAATAATCTTTAACAACCTAGACCTTGTGAAAATATAACGAACTTATAGAAGACACTATTTTTCTTATTCATCTTTCTGTTATAGCTTATATAAGCTCTCTACTGCATAAGATATTAGTTCTATGACAAAATTGCTGTAGCGACCCCTGTGTTATATGGCAAAAGCAACTCATATGCTTTTAACCTATGAGTCAATGCACTATATCATTAATCTATTTATCGTTCGTTTCTACTATTCTGTACATGTATTTTCTTTTAGCGATGGAAGTTTTGAGAAATATGAATGGTTTCCTTTGCAGCTGTGCTCCAATAGTTGCTGACTCTACAGGGACTTAGTCAAGGCTCCATATGTTAATGTCCTAATTTTTCTAGTTTTCAATTTCTATTTTTCTTTTGCATGTTGTTAATATCTGCTACACGTTGTTATTTGCAGCAAAATAGGAAAGTCAGTTATTAGTTGCTTAGTGGGAAGTTAAATTGTTGTGTTCCAGTTATTGTTTGATGTATTTAAACAAGTATTTTGATTGAATAAAGATGAAAGACTTTCTAGCGTATATTTTTCTATTGTATTCTCTGCTGAGTTATGGTAAAATTCAATTTTTTGTTCTTTTTAATTCAAACAAATTGGTATAAGAGCATTATTCTCAAGGGACTTGTGAGTGATATGAGTGAATCCCACACCAAAAAAAACCTAAACACTTAGCTAAAATCCATGGATTCAGAAACTCCATTTACTGCCATTGCATCTTCAATGTTTAATGGTGAAAATTATCAAGTATGGGTAGCAAGAATGGAAGCTTTTTTCTAATGCAAATGATTTTGGAAAGCTGTTGAGGAGAACTACGAGGTTCCACCATTACCTATCAATCTAATTGTTGCACAAATCAAGAGTCACAAAGAAAAGAAGTAAAGGAAGTTGAAAGCTAATGCATGCTTACTTGTTGCTATCTCACCATCAATCTTCACTAGAATTATGGCCCTGGAATCAGCTAAAGAAATATGGGATTTTCTCATGGAAGAGTACAAAGGAAATGAAAGAATTAGAGGGATACAGGTGTTGAATTTGATAAGGGAATTTGAGATGCAAAGAATAAATGAGTCAGAGATAATCCAGGAGTACTTTGACAGAATTTTGAGCATCGTCAATAGGATAAGGATGTAAAATTTATAATATTGATTATAGTTTGCTTGAGGACAAGAGAGAAATTAAGATTGGGGATGTTTGATAGATGGATATTTGACTGTATTTTACCACCCATATTTGATTTATTTTGCTTGATATTTTATACTTTTATTGTATATTTGGTACTTAATATGCTCCAAGTATGTTTACAGGTGTTAATTGCCTTCATAGACTTAAAGGAGAGGAATTCGTAAGAAAACATGGTGTAAAATAGAAAATCAGCAATCTAGAAGGAGTGCATAGCTGTGCACTATTGCACACCCCGTGCACTTTTGCGATATCCAATGATTTCCGATTATGCACATTCCTGTGCACAGTCGTACACACGACTAAGTTAGGTTTTCATATAAAAATGACATTTTCAGACGCAAATGAGAGGAGGAAGCGGTTGTCACTATTCTGAGATGTTCAAAGGTGATTCCATAAGAGATTCGGAGCTTAAGGAGTAGGAGACGTGGCTCTTTTATCAAGAGATCCATCAGAACACAAGATCAGTCATCTACATTGTCAGAATATGCGATAGAGAACAAAAAGGGAGATTTAAAATTATGATTCTAATGTTTTTTATTCTATTTTTTGTATATATGGATATGATTTTGTGTTTGCCAATGTATGGCTAATTCTTCTATTAATATCTACGTCAGATGAACCCTAGTTGAATACTTTGAAATTTTTTATTGTTTGTTAATGCAATTGAGTTGATTGATTATTGCGATCTAATTATCTATTTTATGATTGTCTATTAATCTGATCTATTAAAGTTTAATTTGATTTCCAATGATCTATTTTATGATTGTTTATTAATCTAGTCTCTTAGAGTTTAATTTGATTTCATACTTAGTGATTAAGAAATCCTAGGATGAATACATCCACGATAATTGGAAAGAATTGATTGCAATCCTAGAGATAGGATGACATAAGTCTTATGGATTAGGGTCAAACCTAATAAAGGAATTCATAATATAGTAAAGCAATTCTATAAGTTTTAACCTGAGTAATTTGGTTAAAGATCTTAAAATTAGTTGTTAGTAGACTCAAGGTCAGTTACTAGCATAACTTAGGAGTCTTCACGACCTAAAAAAATCAATAACACAATTTCATGACAAACAATCAATCAGTTAAGAGTTTACGAGGATTCAAAACCCAGATACTAATCATTTGATGTCGATAAATAACTTAGTGACTTAGCCAACTCTTGCTTAAATCGTGTTGCTTTGTTTACTTTAATTGTTTAATTTTAGTTTCATTAATTCAAGCATAATCAATTCGTAGGCTCGATAATATAATAACAGTAATTACTAGTACTTACCGTCTTTGTAGGATTGACCCGTGTTTGTTGGTACTAGCTACGACTACATTGTGCACTTACGATATTAAATATTGACCACTCATAAAAATGTCAATCAAAAGGCAAAGTATTCCAACATTAAAATATATTTTTTAAGGGAGGTTTCGAAAAATGGTGAAGCGTGTTTATTGTATTGCAACACTGATGATCAAATTGTAGATATTTTCACCAAATCACTTTATGTTAGCAGTTTTGAGAACTGGAAAAAGAAACTTGAAGTTTGTAGGTACTGAAGCAAGGAGTGTTGCAGTTATGCTCCATTAGATGTTGACTGTATAGGGACTTAGTCAAGGCTTCACATATTAATTCTATGTCCTAATTTTTTCGGTTTTCAACTTTTGTTTTTTTTCATTTTTTAGCTACATGTTGTTAATATCTGTTGCACATTGTTAGTTGCAGTAAAATAGGAAAATAAGTTATTAGTTGCTTAGTGGGAAGCTAAATTGTTTCTTTTTAATTATTACTTGATGTGTTTAATTAAATAAGTATTTTGATCGAATAAAGATGAAATACTTTCCAACCTATATTTTTCTCTTATGTTCTCTACTGAGGTATAGTAAAATTCATTTGTTATTCTTTTTTATTCCAATAGGTTCCAACGATTCCACGAAAATAATGAAAAATATGGATTATACAATGATGCTATAGAGATGCATTTATTCCCATTAATGGTTGAAGAAGTGAATAAGGAAAATTGGACAACTACTACCTCTTTCAAATCTAGTTAAGACAATATTAAGACGAGTCTTAAAACAATATTCAGTAAAGAGTATATTGATGGTCAATTGAAGAACTCTAATGCACTGAGGGCTAGATTGATGAAGTTTAAAAAATCACCCCAAGAAACGGAAATTAGTTACAACTCCTTCATTGATGAAGTTAATGCTACATATGAATATTGGGAAAAAAACTGTTTAGGGTAAAATATATCTTTGCTTATTGATATATCATATTATAATTTTTACAATGTACACATTTCATCATTTTGGTTACATTAAATCACTCATAAATTCAAGAAAAAATGATGCAAATAAATTTCATACTTATGTCATATTTTTGGAGATACTACTTTGATTAGTTTGCATACATATGTATTAACTAAATCCCTACCAAATAGTATGAAAGAGAAACATATAATTGACATTGATGAAGTTTGAAAAGATCAAGGTGCAAATTCTCATTATAAGAAAAATAAATCTCCTAAGAAGGAGAAGGTAAAAAAAAAGATACATACTTTAGAATTCTTGAAAATGTCTTAATTACAATTGGTGAATAGTTGGTAAGAAAGAATGATTTACTTAAGAAAAGTATAGCGACATCATCATCGACTACAGATAATACATTTAAAGTTTCGTCAATAAATTAGAAGACTAATTCAATGATGAAATGCTTGAATTCCTAATATGATTTAAACATCGAGCATGTGCAATATGGAAAAGCAATGAAGTCTTTACATGATTCCCCATTTTATAGGGAGATTTTTATGAAGATGCCAGATACGAGGAAGGTGGATTGGATTATATCTCTTTAGTTATATTTTCACGTTATTGCATATTGAAGTCTTATTGGTTTGGGCACTTTTATATTAAAAACTATTATATAGTTTAAATATTTTATGACTACATTTTATATGAATTTTTAACTGAATATTTCATATTAAATTCTTAAATTTATGTTTAATATTAATTTTAGCATTTATATTTAGATTTTTTGTTAACTACATAATGTTGGTATTGTATATGCATGGCCTCCTCATCAGATTTCGAATCAAATTCAGATGACGAACTGATTAAGGTAGTTATTATTTCTTTATTTGTAGAAGATAATGAATATTTTCATTTACATAAGCAACCATATAGAACTTTTGCTATGTTTGGTCATAATTAGATATTTGAATATTTGAATGAGAATTCTACATAGATTTATGAGAACTTAAGAATGAGAATACAATCTTCTTGAGCTTATATGATGAGTTGAAGAGTTTAGGAGGCCTAAGGCCAACATGTAATTTGGTTGTGGAGGAATGAGTTGCAATTTTCTTGATGACTATAAGGTATAGTCAGACAACTAGAATCAATACAGAGTGCTTTCAACATTCTACTTAGAAAATTTTGAAGCATTTTCATAAAGTCTTAGAAGTAGTTAATCTTCTTTCAAAAAGAGTCATTACTCTACAATCCTTTACAATACACCTCTTGCAATTCAACATAATTTAAAATACTCACTATTTTCAACTACATTCATATATTTAGTTACTAATTTCATTATGTTCTTATATTTAATTGATTATTTTAATCATAGAATTTTACTTTTTAAGATTGCATAGGAGCAATAGATGGTACAAAAATTAATGCACATGTTTCAACTGATAAACAAATACCATATAGGGGTAAAAGAAATAATCTAACCTAAAAAATTATGTGTTATTTCTCATTTGATATGCGTATCATATATGTAACGACTGGATGGGAAGGTACAAATCCAACTAATTGATTTCTCATAAATATAGTAATTATGATTAATAGCTTTTAGTTAATATTATTTTCTTTATATATGTTAAGTAAGTTCTATTTGGTTGATTCAGGCTATACTAGTATACCTAAATTTTGTTCACCATATTAAGGTGAGAGATATAATTTACGAGATTATAGTGGAAGAAGAAGATCTCAAAGTCCACATAAATTATTTAACTATAGGCATTCTTCATTTTGAAATGTTGTTGAAAGATGTTTTACATTCTCAAAGTAAGATTCCCGATACTTTTGAACATGTTGAGTTATGATATAAAGAAACAAAAATATATTGTTATTGCTTATTGTGTTATACGTAATTATATTAGGATGCATAACAAAGCAATAAATTATTTGACAGCTGTGTTTAAAATGAATAGTAAAGTTTAGAAAGAATAAATGAAGATGCAAGTTCTCAAGTGGAGTATAATTTCACTCTAACATAACTTTAAAGTATGTCTCAAAAGTATGATGGAATTGCCATACAAATATGGATCGATTATATTGAAGAAATTTCTAATTGATTTATGTTTCTTTCTTGTAATTTATACTACTTTTATGTTTTAAAGTGTTATAGTATGATGAACATCTTTTCTTATTTAATTGGAATGACTTAATTTATTTTTATATATTATAAACTCTTAGTATATAAAATCGATGTGTAAATTTCTTTAATTATATTAAATATTTGTATTTTTAGTTCTAATGATAATGAAAGTTAATTAATTTAAGAATATAATTTGATATTGTTAAAAAATAAACTATAATCCAATATCATCATATAAAAATGTAATTAAAAATAAAAATAGGATAATGAATCTAAACATATTTTTGTTTTCGAATTTTTATTATAAATATTAATCAAATATGTTTTTGTTTTTAGTTTTTTTATTACAAATCTCAACTAAGCAGGTTTTAATTCTTTAATAAAAGCATAAATTAAAAACCATAATTAAAAAAGGAAGTAGAATCAAATGACACCTAAGAAAACCCTAGAATTTAGGTTAGACTATAGCCATTTTGACCACAACCTCAAAGGAAAGAGGAGAATCATTTTCTGCTTCTCATCTCATTCATCTCACTATCAACAAAAAACATTGATCTCTACTATCTTTTAAATCTTAAGCATATGATATGTTTTTTCTTTCATTACCTTTCTTGCTTGAACCTCCTTTTAATCGACCTCCGTTTCTTGCATTGTTTTGCATCAATGGAGTTTATGTTTAGATAGTTTCCATAGGGAGGTTAAATATTTATTATTTTTCCTAAATCATTATTATTAGTCATTATTTTAGGTGGAAAAATCAGTAATGTTTGTTTTCTTTCTTTATAAAATTATCTACTTTATCATTCATTTTGGCATAATTCTATTTAAGAAGTCATACTCTTTAGGAGAATAAGTGACTCATAACTATTCTTTATTTTATAATTATTTGTATAATAGGTCATCTATTACTTTGGGGATTATCCTTGATGAAACATGAAACTTGTAAAATGCAATAACTGGGTGTATGATCATGTTTCATTTCATACCGCATATGGAACCATTTTTTATTTTTAAAAAGTTTGATTACAATTCTACTAATAAGTTCTCAAACATCCATTAGTTATATTTTTGTGTAGGATGGGAGGTTCTAGAAAATTTCAAATCCAAATGGTTAAGATCATATCCAAATTTGAGCACTTAATTAAGGTTTTCAAGGAGATTACAAACTTTGGAGATCTCATCAAGTTCAAGTCCAAATAAACCATCAAAAGTTAATCACTTTCATATAAAAGAGAGCATTTAATTGAGATTGACATTTTTTATATATAATTATAGGTTAATTTTTATTAATTATTTTAATTCCAAACTTAATTTTAATGTGGGCCATAACTTTAAATGAAAGTTCTTTAATAAATTAGATATAAGTCCTAAGTTCTTAAGAATCCTTAAGCCCAAGCCAATAAGATTGACTTACAAGGTTTAATGGGAAAAAGCTTCACTCATATTTATTGTCCCATCTTCTAAAGATGAGAGGGTTACTAGCAAACTATCTCAAGTGCATAATAGGCAATGGTTAAAGAGCTTTATTGATATATCATAACTAGAGTAATATAGCCCCCCTAATAGCATCCATAATGATAAATCTACTACAAGGCACTCCAATGAACTCAAAGGTTAACATATGAATTACGTCAGATTAATGGAGGAATGTGCCCCTAAGCCTAACCCCTATATGTTGGGAAAAATCAACGAATTATATCCCACAGGTAAGTAAATAAGGAAATAATACGTAAAAATTTAACGTGGCTCACCCTTTAATTTGGGCTATTTCCACAAGCCAAACTCAAAATAAATCTTCCGTTAATGAAAACAATAGGTATAGAGAGTGAAAAATGACACGAAAAATAGTGACACTCATACACAAAGTGTTTCCCAAATTTACTATCCCTAAGATAATATCCTTTATTTATCAAAATGATAATTTCCTTACTATTTTGTCACTCCTTTTAGGAAAACGTTTCCTAATAAACCCAAAAAGAATCACTCTCTCACAATCACCATATTTCATATATGATGCATATATAAGAGAAAGAGGGAGGGAGGGTCAATTTATAGACTTTCCAATGCCTTAACAAGCTATGGAAAACTTGCTTAATGCAAGTTGTCACCTAGCTTTCTAAATGCAAGTTGTTGCCTAGCCTACTAAATGCAAGTTGTTAATAACTTGTTATTAACAGCTTGATGCCCTTTTTTTATAATATAATCTTTTAGTGTGGTGGTACCCCATGTAAGTCGGTACCACCTTACAATTCTCCCCCTACCGACAACATGGGGTTGTCATTCCTGCAGATGATTGACAGAACTCAAACTTTTCCCTTGGTAAAACTTTTTTCATCATATCTGATCCATTCTCATTCGTATGAATCTTCTCAAGTTGCAATATCTTTCCTACTGAAAACCAAGTTCATCTAAGAACTTCTTCATCCATAGGAGCTCCTTGCAAGCTTCAGTTGTAGTAATAAATTCTGCTTCAGCGGTGGATAGAGAAATATATTTTTGCAATTTTGATTGCTATAACAGAGCTCCATAATTGAACCCAAGCTTTCTATATTATTTAGTGATATTTTCATGGATTTTGTTATACTTTTCGGCTCTTTTTGTTGGATATTGTGCTTAATTTAGTCCAAGAGTGTTTGTCTTGAATTAATGTAGTTTGAAGGTGAAATTGTCATAATTAGTTAGTAATTGCACTCATTTGATTCATAGGACAATTGATATTTCAAACTATTGCTTTTTATTACAGGACCCTCAAGAAGTAGAGCCAAAAGTGAAGACCAAGAAATTGCTAAGTCACAAGATCAAGTAAGAAGCCTTTCGTAAGAAGTTTGTCGCGGCAAAGAAAGTGTTTCGCCACGGCAAAACCACAGACATCACGATGACCTTTCGAGTAAAGTTCGCTGCGATGAAGTCAATAATATTTGTCGTGGCAAACCTTCGAAGCAGCTCAAACCCGAACCATTTTTGGAAATGTTACATATCCATTTTGCAAACCGACCCGTAACCCGTTTTAAAAACCCTATTTCGGGATAAATGACAAAAACATAAGGGAGAGCTGACATCTTTTATCATCTATCTATCATCTCTCACCGTGCTCTCATCTCTCTCATCTCACCCTCATTTTTCATTATTTTTCCACCGTTCAACCTCCACCATGGCTAGCTCCGATTCATTTCCGGTTGTGAAGTTTTCAAGTACAATGCATGGCTAAGCGCTTCTTTCCTCTTGAAGATGTAGTGATAGCTGGAGTTCAATGTGCTTAAAAGGGGAGTAGTTTAATCCATAGTTCAGTTATGATTTATAAATTCCTAGGTCTAGGATTTGTAATTTGTAGCTGAGCTACTTGATTATGGTTTAATCAAATGTTGAATATTTATTATGTGTAGTTTGGATTGGTTAATGTAGAACTTTAAGCTTGAATATACGAAGTTTCATATATGTCTATTTGTGATCTTCTTGATTCTCTTTTATCTTGCATGGTTGTGTTTAATATTGAGTTGATTGAGATTTTATTTGACCTATTGCATTGGGTAATCCTACTACACACACTAAGAGTACTTAATGGGATCTTGAGAAATGGAGTTCCATTTATTAAGATCCTGGACTTAAAAAGTACTTTAAGATCTTTGGACTAGGATGACCAAAGCTCATTTTCAAGAGGATTCCATCACTTGTTTTCATCTTTCCGTTCTCTATTCCCAAAAACCCAAAAATACATTTTACATACTTTTTACACTTTAATCTAGTTCAGTTAATCATTTCAAAGATCAACCCCCCTCCCCTTTCCCAATTAGTTTGCATAGCATGACATATAGGTTAACTTAGGTCCATTTATTTTAGGTTCTGATTAAGTGAAACGACCCGAGGTTGCATCCTATATTGTAATCCTTGGATTATTTTTGATTTGACCTCCAAGGGCTTAACGACAAGGTGTGAATCACTCCCTTTGTAAAGATAATTAGGTAACCTAATATAGACTTTCTCAAGTCAACATCATTGGCCTTGTCTGCATCTATGTAACCAACTAACACAAGCTTGGTAGTTCTAAAACATATGCATATTTTGGAATTTCCATATAGATATCTAAGAATCCACTTCATGGCACCCCAATGTTCCTTACTAAGATTTGAAAGGAACCTACTCACTACTCCAACTACGTGAACAATATCTAGCCATGTACATAGCATGGCCATCAAACTTCCAACTGTAGAAGCATAAAAGACTTTCATCATCTCTTCCTTCTCTTTATCCATCAAAGGCATTGCTTAGTACTCAGCCTAAAGTGATTAGAAAGAGGAAAACTAAACGCTTTAGCTTTATCCATGTTAAACCTTTGAAGTACTTTCTCAACGTACTTCTCTTGTGACAACCATAATTTCTTAGCGCCTGTCTCCAATAATTGTCATACCAAGAATTTGTTTCTTTAGCCCCAAGTCTTTCATAGAAAAAAACTTGCTTGACTACTTCTTCAAACTATTGATTCTATTAATATTTTAGCCAACAATCAACATAGTGTCAACATAGAGCAAAAGGATAATGAAGAGAATTTTTGTACAAAAACATAGTAATCTAAAGTAGTCTTCTTATAGCCTTAGTCCCCCATAACTGTCTCAAAATTTTTATACCACTATCTTGGTGCCTGTTTTAAACCACGACGGTTTTGCATCAATCTACACACATAGTACTCTTTCCCTTTTTCCTTGAAGCCCTCTGACTGCTCCATATATATCTCCTCTTCCAAATCACCATGAAGAAAGATTGTTTTGACATCCAAATACTCGATTTCAAACTCTAGACTTTTTGCTAAACCAAGCACTGTATGGATGGATTTCATTTTCACAATTGGTGAAAATATCTTTCCAAAATCAACACCTTGTCTTTTGGTTGAAACCTTTAACAACTAATCTAGCTTTGAATCCTGGATGAGGATTCTGTTCTTTATGCTTAATCCTAAACACCCACTTATTTTTCAAAGCTTTCTTGACTTTTGATAACTACACCAACTCAAAATTTTTATTCTCATACAAGGACTTCATCTCATCTTACATGGCTTTAACCTATTTCATATTATGTTCATCTATCATAGCCTCTTGAAATTCTCAGGTTCTCCTCCATTAGTAAGTAACACATACTGATCACTAGTGTATCTAGTAGAGGCTTGCCTTACTCGAGTAGATCTCCTTATTCAAACCTGGGTAGTCTCTGGTGCTGGTGGTTGATTCTGAACATCATCTTCATTAAAATCTTCATCTGATTAATTTTGAATAGGAGCATCATCATCAGCTATGTTCAAATAACAATTTTTTAATTCATCTCCAATTTTTCTTGGCACTGTTTTTGGATGAATTAAGTCTAAGTCCACTAGGTCACCATCAATTCTTAGAACTTCCTTTTCACTTTGTCAAGATCTTTAATGTTTTGATCTTTGACAATATAACATCATGGCTCCAAATAAGCTTCTTCTAGACTAGATCATAAAACTGATTGCTGAATTGATCTTCTCCATAACCAATAAATATACGCTAGTGAGTCTTGACATCAAGCTTGGATCTCTCATCTTTAGGGATATATAAATAAGCTTAGTTGAATACCCTTAGATGATCATATAAAGCATCCTTTCTGTACCATACTTTCTCTGGAACATTAGGCTGTAAAGGGATGTAGGGTATGCGATTTAACACATATACTGTTGTGAATAAAGTCTCACCCCAAAATTTCTTAGGCAACTTTGCCTATGAAAGTATGCATCTAACTCTCTCCATCAAAGCCTTGTTCATCCTCTCAGCTAAGCCACTCAATTGCAGTGTCCTAGAAGAAGTAGTCTGATGTCAAATACCATGCTCTTTGCAATAAACAACAAATGGTTCAGTGTATTCTCCACCATTGTCTATTCAAATGGCTTTCAACTTCTTCCTAGTTTGTCTTTCAACCAAAATTTCTTGAAAACATCTAGCACTTGATCTTTATTCTTAAAGGTGTATACCCACATATTCCTTAAATGGTCATCAATGAAAGTCACAAAGTATTGAGCACCACCTAGTGACTTTTGCATTTCCCCCATAGATTTAAGTGTACCAAATCTAACACATTCTTCATTCTAAAAGGAGGGCAACTTTGAAAGTGACTCTATTTTGCTTTCCTACTAGACAATCAACACACTTCTTTAAATGAACCTAGTCAATTCTAAATAATGCATTTTTTTAACCAACTGAGTCATTCCCCTGAGTACCATCTTTCTCCACTAAATTGACAACATCATTGGAGAGCTTTGCTAGCATCACATATAACTTTAAGCACTTTTGACCTTTGACAATTACCAAGGTGCCTTTAGTAAGTTTCCATTTTCCATCTTTAAAAGTTCTACAAAAGCCTTCATCATCAAGTATGCTAATAGAGATTAGATTTAGGTAAAGATTAAGAACATATCTGATACCTTTTAGAGTCAATATCATGTCATTTTCTGTCTCTAAATAAATATCACCTTTTTCAATGATTTTGGCCAAACCGCTATTTCTCATTTTAACAACACTAAAATATCCTTGTGTATATGATGAGAAGAGTTCTTTATGTGATGTGTTGTGAATAGTGTCACCATTTTCACCTATACAGTTGAACTCATAAGATGCACTATTCATATCATTATCGTATAAGATGAAGTGAAAGTAACCAATGGTGGCAGTCGTCAATGCTTCTTCATCATCACTGTTATCATCTTTCTTGACTTCTTTGCCCTTGTTCTTTTCTTCTTTGAACTTCTGGCAGAACCTTTTGACATGAACCTTCTTCATATAGTGTTGGCACTCAATGTTTGCATATTTATTTGATCTTCCTTTGCTCTTATCTCTAGAATTTAGACCTCTAGATTTGCTCCTCCCCGTGGAAATTATGACCAAAACTTTTGTCTATATTGAAGAGGTTGAACTCTATGATCTCCATCTCATCTCTTCATTCAAAATTCTACTTTTTACAGATTCTATGTTAACAACACCATCAATTGCAGAATTGGTATTGAAATCTTCAATGTCTCCCAATACTCTGGCAATTGAGAAAACAAAACAAAATTAAACTACCACAAGCAATTTATCGAAAACAGTCAAAAGGATAAAAGTGTCAAATATGTGCAAAACTCAGTTCTTTGATCAATCTCGGCCAACACTCGATTAAACACGTCTCATTGTTATAATGCTTTCACACCTCTTTTAAGAGCATTAATCATAGACTAACAACACATTCTACTAATCTCGATTTTTCCTTAAGTCGTGTTTAATTAAAAGACGCTCGTTAATTAAACCTAACTACTAAATAACCTTGAACACACTCTCTAGATTTAATTGGGCGGCTACATTATGAAATGGAAAATGGATGAATGTAGGTAGTGATAGGATTGAATTTTCTCATATTTTCCTATACATTTATATGTGATTTCAATTTAATTTTAAGATAAAATGTTCAAATTGTGTTCAATTTATGTTGACTGCTAAGCTGGATTTATTGATATATTTTTTAGACTAAAATGACAAAATTTTCTAAAGCAAAAATTATATATTTACAAAAAAAAATTGGGAATTGTGTGGCATGCGTTAATAAACGCATGCCTAACGCAGAGCTGGTGCGTGTTTAACGCACCAAGCTGTGCGTTGTTGTGCGTTTAACACACAAGAGGAATATTTAGAGCAAATAGAGGATTGAAACACACACAAAGGAGACTTGACGCTGGGTTTACCAATTGAAATCTTAAAGTTTCAGCTATATGTCAATCACACGCACGACAGGATTTTAATTGGAAGCTCACGATATAGGAGGGAATCACGCAATTAGGCGGCGTTGAGAAAAATCAAGTAATTTTAGCACAGTGAAGAGCGACAAGCATTAGAGGAGCAACAGTGATAAGCTTGCTTAAAACACACATCCAAAGGAGAAAAAAATCAAGCATAATGGCAAGATGTCAAAGGAGGGACCCAGCAGTGCAATTTAAGCGTGACATCAAATAATGCAGCAACTGGAGGAGAACTTTTGACAATACGTGGAGCCCGCGTGAGAGTTGCATTTGATGGATATTAAGGCTATTGAGGGCTGTAGCGTACACACAGGAGACAAAATACAAACAAGAGTCGGCCAAGCATGCGGACAAAGCAACATCAACGTACAGGGACAAAAAAAATCAAGACAAGGCAGTGCGGCGCAGAAATGAGAATTGAGCTACACCAGGTGCTAGCAGAAATCACGCAAGCTGGAAAGAAGCCACAACAGATAGGGAGGTCGGCGCAGACCTAAGAAGCCAAGAAGATATGGAACAGGGACGCACGCACAAGCTGGGGAGAACGTTGGAAAACAGGGGAAGAGCATCGCGTTGGAACATAAAAAGAGGGAGAGCCAAGATTTTAGGGGTTGGCACACAGGACACGAGGAGAAGCAGCTACCAGTGGATTCAAACAGTACTGGAGACACAGAAACAAAGCATAGAGTGCGGGAGACTTGGAGCTGCCAGAGATTTTAGTTGTTCCACCGTGAGCATTATTATTGCAATAAATTTATGACTCATCTTTGGAGCATAAAAATGAAGATGATAGGATAACTTCCCGACACCGGTTCAATGGGGATATCGACGTCAAGTCACGGTTAAGCTAATTTTTTCATTTTAAAGTTGTGATTTATTTTAGGATTGTTGTGTTGTTGGTATTGATTTTAATGGTTTTGGAATTAATGATCATGATAGATTATTTTGATCGTTTTATTTCGAACCTATTGCTAAAATATTGACTGTAATCCGTAATTGTTACTTTTAATATTTGTGAGTAGCATCTAATGATCGTTAATTGTTAGGAACAATATAACTTAGGTTAGATAACCCGAACGTGTGAGGTTACTGCCTATATTGATCGTTTTCCAATTCATAATGCGACTACCAAATTGGAGCTAGAGATCGTATCCTAGGTTATTCGATAATTAGGTTTAATTATTGATTTTATCTTGATTAAATATAACCTAAGGGAAAATCGAGATTTGTAGAGAGTTCTATTAGTCTCAGATCAATAGTCCGAAAAGAGTTGTAAAGATGTTAGAATGAAGGAATATTCTTGATTGTGTTTAGGCCAAGATTGACCCTAGAATCGGACCTTACTTATACTCGACACTTTTCTCATTTTCAATTATTTGTTTTAGTTTGTTTATGATAGTTTAATTTTACTTTAATTTCTAAATTGTTTGAAATCCAAAAACCTCCTATATACTTTCCTTGCATCAATTAATTTCGTTACGGAAATTAAATGAACATTCCCTGTAGATTCGATCCTGACTTACCATAACTACAAGTTTTAGTGTACAGAGTCAGGTAAATTTTGCAGTGCACTCGACACGAGCTGTTAGGTGATGTTAGATAAGTGCTCTAAAGGCAATCATCTTTAGCACTTATTGTACAAATAATTTTATGATTAATAAAGGCATTTTTCATTATTTCAATGCTCATACATTTATGAATTTGATGATAATACTAAATTGATTTAATGAAGTCCTTGATACAAAAAATAACATAGAGGAAATCATAATAAGATCATGATAATGAGATTCCTATCATGAGTAATTATATTAGTATCTAAACTTTCCCTAGTTATAGGATTAATGAGATGAGATGTCATTAATTTGGATAGACTAGCGCATGTTTTACTCCTTGATTAGGTCAAACAGTAGATCTCATAAGTTGTAGATATGATTTATTTAGAGTTAATATATGGATGCTTACTGTTGGGACCCGTTTCCGAATCCCAACCTAGAAGCACAAACTTGACGAAATCAAAGCGAACAATCAAATCCGAAGCGGAATCGAATTTGATACGAACTGAAACAAATGTGTCCGACAACCGTGAACATAAATCTTAGCAAAGAGTCGCGTTGGAAACCTTATCGACACTAACAATCTGAAATCCGGTCTATTTTTTTTTTCATTCCTATTCTCTTTATCTTTACTCAAACTTAATCAAACATACCCAATCCATACGATTCCAAAATCTCATCCTCACACAAATTTCAATTCACTTAATTCATCTTAACCATTTCTTATACATTCATATAAATCCTCAAACTCATTTCTTTAAACCCATTTTACCAAAATTTCGGCAGCATAACGGCTGTATTTTGACAGCCCAAAAATTTAAACAA
>JANKOE010000007.1:13345147-13355173 GCA_026284465.1 Erythroxylum citrifolium | reverse complement strand
TTGGGATCAACCCTACCAGGCAAGATAATCAGGTCTCACGGTTTCAAGCAAACGAGTTGGGTTCCGGTAGCGGGATCTAACATAAGACACCTTAATGTCTGGTTAGAGGAGCAGCTACAGACCCTTCTAGGCATGCCTATTTACCCACAACTAGGATTAGGCAGTTTTAAAACAAACCATTTCAGATTTTAAAATCTCATACAAAAGATGTAGTACATAATATATATCTTTATTCCATTGTTCTCAACTTGAACATATTCATTCACATTTGATCAAATCCATCATGCCTTATAAACATAAGCAATGATGCACCAATGGATACATTAAGTAAATACACTTTACATGTACTCACCTAAGTTCCCAATTCACAAACATTCCTAACTAACACATCACTTATATCATTTAAATCACATTTGTGTTCATTAGTATACTTCATTTCTTTAATAACTTATAAGTTCCAAATTAGATACTTTGTTATCTAATAACACCTTCATTAAGTTATTACTTCAATTAAAAATCCAAATCTTATTCAACCTTTAATGAACTTATTCCACATCGAACTAGGTTCATTTTACACCTTAATTAAGTCCCTTAAACCATTATAAAGTACCTTAACCTTATATGGTCCAATAATTGCCTAAAACCAATCTTTTCTCCTTCCTAACTACTTCCCATGACTGTGAGAATAAGCCTTATAAATCCCACGATCATGGGATGAGTGAACCTTAATCTCTAATTTGTTTCCAAAACTTGACTTCTTCCCTTCCATTCGACACACCTTCACCAAAGACCATTAATTTCACTTGAATTCTACCTTATTCATGCTTCAATACCTCATCAAATTCATGTCTAAACCAATTCAAAAATCATTCATTAAGTAACTTACAAATCAATATCTTCCACACATCATAACCAAACCAGAAGTTATCATACAAGGATCATTTTTCTAGTATTCATTTATCATCATCTTAACACATATTTTATGCCAATTTAATTATCATAAAACTTGTAATAATACATGCTATCAAGTTTAGTAATCCTTTACCTAATTACTTTCAATATCCTTCTTCAAAGAACTATCCAAACCAGCCCTTCAAGCAAAAAAACACTTCTAAAATCTAGGTAGATGTAGGATGATCTTAACACCTAAAAGGCAACAGCATAAAAGATAACTTGTGGTAGCTTTCTTGATGCAGTAACTTACAAGGATTTCAAGAGAAAATGATCTTAAAAACTCCAAAAGTTGAGAGGAAATGGTAGAGTTTCGGTGGAGAGAATGAGCAAAGAAGGAAGAGTAACAGCAGAAACTAGTCAGTGGATAAGGTCATATCATGTGTAAGACGACTCATCTTGCTTTAGGGCCACTTGTTACATAAAGACACAAGCCATATGTCTTCTCCCTAGCTAGCACACATGTTCTTCTATGAAGCTTCCAAATGTCACAATTTAATTAGGCCACTTGTCACTCACTTGTTGTTGCCACTTGTCAATTTATTAACTATGCCATTTGTCAATGCTCAACTATGCCAAATTTCACTAACTCATAAGTCTAGTCATTTCAATTTTCATGTACCAACTTATCTTGCCACTTGACAATTTTTCCTAGTCCGAATGTACACTTTAATACCTCAATTATCTAATGATATCAATTAATTTCAAATCACTACCAAAATTCAAGTCATATGCAATTCTCAATCATCTCACAATTTTTAACACCTATCACGCATGTATTTTTATAAACATGTAACATTTCAACTAGGGTACAATTTGGGGCCTTACAACCGATGCCTAATGCTTATCACATATTTTTCCTCATTACAACCAACTTTATAATGCATATAGGGCCATGCACCAAATAGTTGTAGGTTGCCTGCCACTTTCTTAATGCACAAAAATTTTTGTCTTATACTTGTTCCTTCAAACCATTAAAAGGAGCAATTTTTGGAAGCCATTCTCGATGATTTTTTGTCAAATTCTAGCATTTTTTGCTAAGAAATCACTAGAAGTCATGTTTCTTATTCCATTTTTCTAATAGTTCTCAAACATAAATCAATCTGATGAACAATAAACACTATGTTTAAGTAAATATATTTTGATTTCTTTGATATCTGAAATTAAAAAATATATATGTTTAATTCATACAATCATAGAACTACTGTGATACCATGTATTAAGTATAATACAAACTTTATTGATTGACACAAGAGAAACTACAAACTTGTTTAAACGAAGATATACAAATTTTTTGTTATCCATTTTTATTTAAGCTATTGAGGACTTTGAGTAAGCTCGTCAACTTTCGAATTATTTAGTAAAACTTTCAATTGTCCTTAATGAAATATCCTAAAGTGATATCAGTAAGATCTTTCTGCTCTTTCTTAGTGTACATATCTTCTAACATGTAAGAGAAAACAAATATTCGTACACTTACATAAAGAGAGAGTAAGAAATCTAGTAAAAAGAGGAGTCTAATTGATTCTCCCCATCACAATTAAAACTCAAATTGAGACTCACACCGCTAAAATGTCATTTTCTTCACTAGGCCTCGGTCCATTTGAATAAATTATTTATTAGATTGTTTTACTATTTTTATACCAAATCAAATTTTATTTCTATCTTTTTAATTTAATAATTGATAGATGTCTAATAAGAATAAAGTTTTACCACATAATCAAAATATGAAATTTTCAAATGGTCTATGTAAAATTAACGATAGAAAATTGAATTCAATTAATTAATAGCATCAATTATTTTTCTTTCTTAATCTCTTTTTGCGTCAATTGGGCTAATATTACTTTAAAGTATTAAAAGTTGTCATTAATGCTTATTCTTTCCTTTGTGTTGTCGTTATTTTTCCAAATTCTTAGTCGAATAAGGAAATCACTAGCAATAAGTAAAAGATAAAAGAAATTCGAAAAATAGGGAATAATTGCCCTTTCTATTCGCAAATTGTTTCGAATTAAGAAATTTAAGTTACATTGCACGATAACAGTCGGGAAGAGCTAAAATTGCATACATTTGAAGAAAGAAAGAAGAATGACAATTTAAGGTATTATGAGCTCCTTACCTTAAATTGTAATTACAAAACACAAACCAGAAAATGACACAAGAGAGGAAAAGTCTCCATCCCCAGGGGTTTAATTTAGGACGAGGACAGTGCCTTGGGCGTGACTAACTTGGCTTTTAGGTCTTTTCTTAGAATCTTACCGGCAGGAGACTTGGGAATCGCGTGAACGAAGTACACTTTATGCAGTTTCTTGTAGAATACTACCTGCACAAACCGCATTGCCCATTTGACAAGCTTACGGGGAAAACGTAAAATAAACAATACATGTATGTGTAACTTTACCTGTTTGGCAATGAATTCTTTTACAGCCTCTTCAGTTAGCTCGAACCCATGAGATTGAACCACAAATGCTACAGGAACCTCGCCCGCAGCTTCATCTTTTTGACTACAGATATATGCATGTATATATTACAGTTAGTAATCTGCTTCTGAAATTATATAGATTGAAATATATTTACTTACGGGACAACAGCGGCATCCGCAATGAAGGGGTGACTCACAAGGAGGGCTTCTAGCTCAGCTGGTGGCACCTAATCAAGTAATAAATCAGTAGAGGAAATCTGTACAAGCATGTACAATCAATGTATATTTACCTGAAAGCCTTTGAATTTGATGATTTCCTTAACTCTATCAACAATGAAAACCTCGTCATCATCGTCAACATATCCAATGTCGCCGGTGTGTAACCAACCCTCGATATCTATGGTGTTGGCTGTGGCCTCGGTGTCATTCAGATATCCTACGAATTTTAATTATAGTAAGTAAATGAAAAATGTCATTGTAATTAGGATTACAAAAAAATGGAGTGCACCTTTCATAATCTGAGCCCCACGAATGCAAATTTCACCGGGTTGGTTGTAACCAAGGGAGCAGCCGGTTTCCGGGTCGATGACTTTGAGCTCTGCGTTCCTAACAACGGTGCCGCATGAGCCCGACTTGGATGGGAATGGCTGTTTGGCAAAACCTAAGCACATTGATAATACGGGTCCTGCCTCCGTCATCCCATATCCCTGAATCAAATCAACCAGAAGCCGAAGTAAAAGTCATAACTTCTTTTCCTTCACAGTAAATGTTACTTTCAACCATCAAAATCTAGCCTGCTGCATTCGGGGCCCACTTAGTATGACGTGTGTTTGGCCTACACATACTTGGAAAGAAGTACTATCACAAACGTGGCTTTCTATTCTGCACAAGTTTTCTCCATCATTAATTGTTTTATGTTTGACCATTCTCATTCATTCCCAAACCACAAGGGAATGTAAAATCACACAACGTTCCATTGTGATGAATGATGATAATCCTAATAAGCACCGAAACGGATACGAACACGCGACACGATACAAATACAGACACGATTTTACCGTGTCCGTACTTCTTAGTGATAATCCAAGTTGAGTTTAACGTTGCCAAAAGCAACGCATGTCATTAAATCAAATTTATGCATTTCTTTGGTAAAAGAAAACAGAACATGATTACTACTGACCTGTCCAAAATTGGCCTGGGGAATCCTGTTGTGTAGAGCCTCTTCCAGCTCTTTACCAAGAGGCGCAGCCCCTGAAAGCACCAATCGAATGCTGCTCAGATCAAATTTCTCGACCATCGGATTTTTTGCCAGCGCCAGGACCAATGGTGGCACCACTGCAGCAACCGATACCTTGTGCCTCTGTATCAGATCCAACAGCGCCCCTATCTCAAATTTTTGCATTAACAGAACCGCAGCGCCTGCTCTCAATGAGCAGAGTAGAACACTGTTGAGTGAATATACGTGAAATAATGGCAGCACACATAAAACAACGTCCTCTGGTTTCAGATATAAATTTGGGTTCTCCCCATCCACTTGTTGAGCTACACTTGTTATCAAGCTCTTGTGAGTCAGTATCACTCCCTTTGGTAGCCCTGTGGTCCCTGATGAAAATGGCAATGCAACAGGATCGTCAGAGTCAATCGCAACTTCTGGTAATTCACTCTCGTTGGCCTCTGAAAGTACTGTGAAGTGTAGGCAGTTCTCTGGCGGCTCGTCCGTGGTGATTACTGTGAAATCTTCTCCGAATTTCAGGTGATGATTCTGTGAATCTCTGAGCTTGTCGACGTATTGAGATTGTGTGATTATCAATTTTGCTCCAGAAACACTAAGCTGCTTGAATATTTCAGGTGAAGTGTAGAAAGGATTGGCAGTAGTTGTGACAGCACCAATCATGGAGGCACCCATGAAGGCGAAGACGAATTCAGGGCAGTTCTGGAGGAGAATCATGATCACGTCCCCTTTCTTGATTCCCAAATTCAACAATCCAACAGCTGTTTTCTGAGAGAGGAGTTGAGTTTCTGCAAAAGAGTATGTTTTGCCACTGGAGCCTGATATAAGACATGGTCTATCTTGGACATCGGAGACGTTCTCAAAGCAATATGAGGGGAGAGGAAGGTGATTGGAAATCGGTATTTCGGGTAACTTTGATCTGAAAATGTGGGTTGCAGAGGATGGTGGATTTTGCTTCTGTGGTGGTGACAGTTCAGGTTTGGTGGTGGTCTCGGGCGAGGCTATGGATATCATGGTTCCTGAACAGAAGCTAGTTTGGGTCTGTTTTTCCAGTATCACACTATCTGTGATTGCAGAGAAATGCAACAAACTAACTGGAAACAGGCAGAAAATAAGAGGGTGATGTGCAGATATAGATATGAAAAGAAGGTTAGAAAGAGAGAGCAATTGTGGGTTAGAGAGAGACACAGATGAAGAAAAATAATATAAGGGAGAGAGGGGTAGGTAGAAATAGTGCGTGTGAGTGGCTGGTAGCTCATTAGGCGACGAGAGGGGGAAAGTAAGAAATAAGAACACGCATATGATTTCCCAACTCTCCTTCTTCTATAAAACCAAACCCCCGGAAACACACGTCTCCACCATCAAAGCTCACACCTTCACCTACCTATCACTCTCTGCTCTCCTTTGTGAATAAATGCAAGAGGAATATACTTCGGTTACTCAATTTCCGTAACTAATATGTATTTAGGACAGGAAGAACGCGCAATGTGTAGTTTATACTTTATACATTGTTTCTGTTAAATTTGTTTCCATCTTATTGAGGATGTTACTGCAACACGCAGATTTCAAATTGATACTTAAATAAAAGGAACAAGATTTTCTGTCCAGTTTTATAGTGTTTTATTGTGTTTAACGAATCAGGTATTCATTTATGCGGGTCTCGCGCGGGCCCTACGTAAATAAACGTGAAGTCCGCATAAATGAATGACTGAGATTCATTAGAAACAATAAGACATCATAAAAATTAGGCAGAGGATATGGACCCTAAATAAAAGGCCCACTTTTGGACAGGAAATGCGGGACCCGCATAAATAAACGTGAAGTCCGCATAAATGAATGACTGAGATTCATTGGAAACAATAAGACATCATAAAAATTAGACAGAAGATATGGACCCTAAATAAAAGACCCACTTTTGGACAGGAAATGATAAGATCAATGCATATATCTAATTATCGAATTAGTAGTGGCGGTAGTGTTCGTAGTACCAAAAAAAAAAACATTTATGCGTCTCACAATGAAATCACCTTTTGCATACTCTCATTCAAGTGTAGTTCTCCGCTACCTCCGTTGTTTGAGGTAGTTCTAGCAATAGGAATGGTAGTTCCACCTTCTTCTTTCAAGGCGCGGAGGGCACCAATCATTGGGAACCAATGAATTGCACATGCTTGGATCAGTGACATATAATTGGTCAGTAACGTAAATCCACTTCTTAATCAACCATTCTTTGCTCCAATAATTTATCATTTTAGGATTTTTATTGTTCTACCACATCAAACTCATTTCGTATCATGCCAATTATCTTCTAAATTTTATCCCATAGTAGTTGTCTAATTATTTAAACTAATAGCATTTTCCTTTAAAATCCCAACATAATCATGTAAACATGCGTTTTCTGATAATGCTTAAGGTTAGGGATGTCAATTTTGGCTTTACCTGACCTAATTTTGACTCAAATTGACCAGGTCACGGGTCAAAATAGTTTGGCCCGACTAAGTCACAAGCCGAGTACGGGCTAGCTTGGCCTAGCCCGTGGCCCGACCTGTGCCTCCACCGGAACGACAAAAAACGACATCGTTTTATAATTTTTTTTAAAAAAAGTAAGGATGGGTCAGGCCAACCAGGCCTACCAGTGGAGCAGGATGGGCCACGGGGCGGTCAACTCTAGCCGGTCAGGTCATGGGTCGGCTCACGGGCCACCTAACCCAAGGTAGGAGCGGCCCCGGCCTGGCGCGACCCATTGACATCCCTACTTAAAGCAGGCTGGTCTTAAATATCATGATCATCCCTATAAAATTATAAAAACGACGATTCATTAAAAAAGATTTTGAATTTTTTTAGAAATTAAAAAAAGAATATATTTCCAAAATGAATAAGACCAAGCCTAAAATTAATCTAAGATGTTGATAGTCGGGTTATCGAAGCTCCCAAAATATTATGATCCAAACTTCTTGCGGTAGTAGAACCAAGTCAAATCCATGGATAATTAAATACTAATTTCTTAATTTCAAGTAATAAAATAAAATTGGAGGGTGATGTGGTATGTCGTAATACTACTCAAAATAACTGGATTTACAACTATAGTAGTGATAAGTCTACTTCGATCTCACAAAGAATGTGTATAATCTAAACTAATGAATATAAATTAAAGAAAACATTCTAAAAATGCTGAAAGTGATGAATTCGTTAAGAACCTAGTCATTGATTCTATCTCGACCTACACTTAATTAAACATACTTCATGGAATTTTTGTTCTCTTATCTCTCCCAATAACTATTAATCGTAGGTTAACAATAAGATTTGTTAACCTCAATTTTTCCTTAGGTCGTGTTTAATTAAAAAGAGCTCGTTAATTAAACCTAGCAATCAAATAACCTAGAACAAGCTTTTTAGATTTAATTGGACAATTGTGTTACAAGTTAGAAAAATAGATTAATCAAAGCAACAACTACATAAGCTCGAGTCCTTTAACCTAAGTCATGTTACCCCTAACGATTAAAAACCATTAGTCGTCATAAATAAATCTTAATATAACAATTACAGATTATATTGAAGATTCTAACAATGGGTTCTTAAATAAAAAACAATTAAATAGAGCATTTAATCATTCTTACACAACATTCAAACATTAAACATAAGATAACATAATCAATTCCTAAGAGAAAGAACAACAAACAATGAGAGAAATGCTTAATTGGGTTCATCGGCATTGATATCACCTCCGAACTGGGTTGAGAAAGCCTAGCCCTCTATGGATCTCCAAAGGATGAAAGCTTTGCCCCTCTATCATCTCTCGAAACCCCTGGACCAATTCTTCAAACCTTTCATAAACATTTCATCCTTCTGCCATTATTTTTATACTAAAAATTAGGTTTTTGGGATAGCTGGTCATTTCTCACGAGCGTGCATATGTTGTTCACGGTCGTGAGTGTGAGTCATGGGGCTCATAGGTGTGCATTTGTTGTTCACGGCCATGAGTGTGAGTCATAAGGCTCATAGCCGTGAGCCACCTTGTATGGGCATGACATGTCTGGCCGTGAGAGATGTCTCACGACCATGACAAAATGATGCTAGCAATGAGTCACTTTCTGCACTATTCATCTTGATGTTCTCAACATATACTCATCATCTTCATGCATTTTCTTGTCTCCTCTTGCTCTAATCATTCTCATTCTTGCTCCATGATGACAAATGATTGTGAATCTCCAAAAAATGGCTTAAATATTATGCTTTCGACTTACTTTAGCTCTTTTACTTCCAAATTGTACCTAAACCTAAATATAAACTAAAGTGAATGTCTTAAGCATTTCATATCATTAATTACTAAGTGTTGTGGAATAAATATATAATCAATTAAGCACATATCAATTTCCTACATACTTAGCTTTTGACCATCCTCGAACAAAATATCATAATCAAAATCATAGACCCAAGAACATTTACTCATTTCCCATATTTCCTAAGAGTACATAATCATAAGAAAAGATGAACAACTTTAAAAAACTATAGCAAGAACTCAACATTCAATGCTTCTACTCATGATCAATTAACATTCATCACTTTTAGAAATTGAGCAATCTAGAGGTAGATTTGGATAAACTGTGTTTAAATAAGCGATATCCATAGGTACATTAAAAAACCATTCATGATCATGACATTCCACAATTTTGCAAATTATTTCATTTCTTCACCACTAGGGTTCACATTCATAGTTATGAATCAATGAAATTTTTAAGGTTTTAATGTGACCAATGGTTAAAGTGAGATGTATTTGGGTAATATAGTATAAAAGTCATCAAAGCAAGTGCAACAAGAAAAATTCTTAATGTATTTCTTTCATCCATTCTTTTTCATTTTCTTGATTGTTAAGATAAATACAAATATGTTTATAGATTTGGGTTTGATTAAGATGTTATAACTTTCTTCCGAAATTTTACCTTGAGTTAATATTAATCTAGTTATCTTTGTATTATTTTGATTGTGTACTGTGATTGATTGTTGTATCTTCATGCTTTGGTAAGAAACCAAGAGGGTGAGTCTAACACAAAATGATTGGGGGGAGTTAATAAGAGTTAGGTGATCTAATAGATCACACAATTAATCTTATCGGTTATTATACGGAGAGAGATTCCGTGTGAGATCCGATAGTTCATTAGAGAGCTTAAGAACTGATTAGATTGTAGACCGATAATTAATCGAGAGATAACAATTTCAGGAACTCGACTTAATTAGGATTTATTAATTAGGGCTTAGTGATTATAACTCAAGAGAGAGTAATCCACCTTACGATAGTCTAGAATCGACATCCCAATAATACAAAAGTGATTAGGTTATCATTGATGATAGGATAAATCTCTCTCTCATAATTTGGTAAATTCTCTTGTGTGATTTCCCATTGATGAATTGTTGGTACTCAATATTTAAT
>JANKOE010000007.1:13325588-13335737 GCA_026284465.1 Erythroxylum citrifolium | reverse complement strand
TTCGGTTGATATTGGAGTGGTGCCAGAAAACCCAATGTATCACCTATAACCTCTTGCCAGCTCCACCTATTATCCCTAATCACCTCTGAAACTGTGGCTATCCTTTTGAGCTCGGAGCCATTAATGGCCCTAGCGGTAGAGAAATGCTGGAGGATACCTCTCGGGTGCCAAGGATCCTGCCGAAAGTAAGTGGAAGCTCCATTTCCTATCCGAATTCTGAATTGGTTCGCTAGCTTATTCCTCACAGCTAAAATTTTCCTCCAACTCCAGGAACTATTGCTAGTAGGAAGAATACTCCAAAAAGTCCTTCTTCTAAGAATAATAGAGTGTACCCACTTAAAAATATTGCCTCTGAATGTGTCTCACGACTTAAAATCTCTTAAAAACTTGGCTCTCTTTGTTTTGCCTCTGCTCACATTCATTTATACTAAAATGAAGGATTTTTTAGACATACATAGTTACTTACACAACCGTTTACATGACCGTGTAGTGCCATAAACACCCAAAATCATGACTTTACACATTCATAGAGACTTACACGGACACATACATGGTCATGTAAGTCCAAGTTACTTCACATCTTCATGTTTTGCCACAATTTCATCCGAATTCTTCTCCTTTTTGTCCATGAAGGTAATTATAATCTATAATTGCACTTGAAGAGAATTAAGTACCGAAAATACAACAAAACTATGAAATAACAAGCAAATCACATTGAATATGGGTGTATAATTATATTTAAGTAAGCATCTATCAGTGATGTACTCCTCCATAAATATTTTGGTCATTATTCCCTGAAATATGAAAATAACAAAATTTTCCAAAATAAGTGAATGATAGAAATTAATCAAACCATGACCAACAAACACCATAATACAACCAAGTGATCAATTTGTCATGGATTAATAATGAAAACATAAACAAATCTAGTAAACTACAAATTAATCCATAACTATCAAAATATAATGGTGTTAACAACCCTAAAACATTCAATTAATCAACAGTACTCCTTAATACCAATTAATCATTAAAATTACAATCAGATAAACCTAACAAAATCAAAATTTCCTAAACATCATGCAATTAAATAGTAAAAAGCCTAATAAAAAACATGCAAAATCTGAGCAATTACACAATTGAATTTATGGAAAATTCAAATTTAATCATGAAAAATAGCCCAAATGAAACTTTGACCTTTTGTTGTAGGTAATTAGCAGACTGGATATCGATTTACTCTAGAAGAATTTTACTCTCTCACGATTTAGCCTATTTTTGGTAAATCTTGCTTCATCACTCTCTTGATTATGATCCTATGTCACCATCTCCAAACTGCCTCACATACCTACTGGCTTCCTTTCTTCAACTTCTTTAAACCCCATTCTCCCTTCTAGAATCCTATGTTTCTCCAACAATCATTGTTTTCAACTTATATACATTAACCTAAATTTTATGAAATGAGCTTCCTGCCTACTGTTTCCACCATTACAAATCTTCATCCACCTTTAACACCCTTAGCCAAATTTCAACACCCCTAGAGCGTCTATTATAAGATCTTGGGTGTAGGTTGTTGGAGACAGTAAACCTAAAACCAAATTATCTTTTTGTCCCCCAAGTGAAGTAGCAGAAACTAGGATTACATCTCCTCCCTTAGAAACACTCAAAACAGGTGCAGAGAGGTGGAAAGCAACATTATTTGGCTTCTTACTTGACAAAGGGATTGCATTGCCTATCATGAAGGAATGTTCCTTTAGCAACTGGAAGAAGCATAGTTTAAAAGAAGTATTGGTGAACTCTAAAGATGTGTTTTTGCTCAAATTTAATCATTTAGAAAATGCTAATCAGGTCCTAGAAGCAAGACCTTGGCATGTATATAGTAAACCAGTATTTCTATAGATATGGAGACAGGAATAAATATAAAGGAAATTAAGCATGAACAAATACTAGTGTGGATATGCATTCGTGGAGTTCCTCTTAAATATTAGACTACCTCGAGGCTGAGTCACTTGGCGAGCTTTATTGGCAAGCCCATATATATGGGCCAAGCAAAAGATGAAATTTAGAGAATTAACTATGCTCTTATTTATATTCTGGTTAGTGATTTAACAAACTTACCCAAGGAGATACCTATCTTCAACCTAAATAAGTAGATGCAACCCTAACCAAATTGCTCCTAATCAAATTGCTTCAGGAAGATACAATGATCTAGCTTAGGCTCATGTTGCATTGATTCCAAGTATGAAGAACCATACAAGTTGTTTGTTTTGTAACAAGCATTTGAAAGGTAGAGGAATCACTCAATTTAAGAAGCATTTAGCAGGGGTTAAAGGAGATGTGGAATTCTGTAAAAAAAAGATAAGTCATGATGTAAAGTGACAAATAAAAACTTTGCTTGAAGAATACCAATGCGAAAAAGATAGAAGGGAGAGATTGAATGATCAAATTGGTAGTGGAAGTTCGATTGTTGGTTTTCATGATGATTGTGGAAATGTTGAAGGTGGTAGTGGTAGTGTTAGTGGTCCATCCCAAGCCCAAGAAGAAATTAATGTTAATCCTAGAGCTAACGTGAGGAAAAGAAGAAGGCAGGTGACTAGTTTTTTTGCACCATGACCAACTCCTAGAGCCCAACCTTCAATTTGTTATGTCATGCAATCGAGAAATGCAGCTCAAAATGTATATATGACAGTAGCTAGATGGTGGTATATTATAGGTTCATCATTCAATGCTTCCCACTTTTACTATTATCAGGCTATGGTGGATGTTATAGCCTCTTACAATCCGAGATACAAAGCTCCTTCGATTGATAACTTAAGAGGTCAATTTTTTAGTTGCTCAGTTTTTGAAATTAAAAGTTATTTGGTAGAAAGAAAATGAATTGAGCTACTTATAGATGTTCAATTATATGTGATGGTTGGACAAATAGAAGACAAGAGACTATTATTAATTTTTTGGTTTATTTGGCAAATGAGTTAATGTTTTAAAAGTCTATTGATGCATCTGGCCTTATTAGGAATACTGATACATTATTTAAGAAATTCGATGAAGTTGTGAATGAAGTAGGTATAGAAAATATTGTTCAGTTCGTTACTAACAATGATTCCACTTATAAAGCGGTAGGAAGAAGGTTATCAGATAAGTATAATTCCTTTTTTTTATTCCTTATGTTGCATATTACATTGACCTAATGCTAGAGAATATAAGGATCTTAGGCATTTTCCTATTATTGATGAGACTATGTAGAAAGCTAAAAAGGTGAGGAATTTCATTTATAATGCATGGGTGTTGAATTTAATGAGAAAGGAATTTACCAATGGTAGTAATTTGTGTCATCCTACTGTTAAAAGATTTGCAATAAATTTTTTATCACTTTAGTCTTTTGTTACAATGAAGAAAGAGTTAAGACAAGTGTTCACAAGTGATAAGTAAGTTGCATCTTAACATGCTAGGTATAATACTGGATTGGAGGTTTCCAAAATTATACTAGAAGATAGAAAATTTTGGTCTCAATGCCAATTTGTTATTCGAGTTTGTGAGGCTTCGGTAAGATTGCTTCCCTTGGTTAATAGTGAAGAAAAGACAACAATGGGTTTTTTTATGCTATGGAGAGGGCGAAAGAAGCAATCAAGGCCAATATGAAATATAGGTCTTCTTTGTATGCACTGTATCTTGCAATCATTAATAAGAGATAGGAAAGGAAACTTTCTTCTCCATTGTTTGTAGCTAGGGCGTTTTTTTAATCCTAGGGTCTATTTCAGACCAGATTTTATAAAGAAAGCTAAATTAATAGAGGAATGCTATTCACTATTACAATAATCGTCGGTCATGACATGATGCAAGATCTTTTGAGCTCACAAATGGAGCTTTCTAAGTAGTCTTCTAGGGATTTTGGAAAGCTGATTGCTATTCGACAAAGAGCAAAACTTTCTCCAGGTATTAGTTGTTTCCTTTTTCTTATTTATTGAAAATTAATTATCACTTTATTTTTTTGTAATGCTACTTTTGTTATAATATGACCTACAGTTTCTTGGTGGGATCAATTCGGAACTGATATTCCAGAATTGCAAAGGTTTGTAATTCAGATTTTAAGTCAATATGTGAGTGCAACAAGTTGTGAACGAAATTGAAACATATTTGAATTCATCCATTCCAAGAAAAGGAATATATTGGAGCATAAGAGATTGAATGACTTGATTTTTTATTGTTATAATTTAAAGCTTCGAGAAAGGTATGTTATTATCATTATTAATTTCGATATAATTTTTTTATAATTTTCTAATAATTTATTGTTTACTAGGACTCTTCATAACACTAGTAGTTCAACAAATCCAATTTCCAATCTTTTGGTGAATTGAGTTTATGAGGAACCAAGTTTAGTAGACGTGAATGACTTAGAAGATAATCTTAGATGAGAAAACATTGACTTGTCATTTAGTACATTGAATTTGAATGATGATGATGAAGAGGCTCCTCTCAATGATGAGGATATTGTACTAAATGATAACTGAGGTTAGTACAGTTATAGTGGGTATCCTCCCATAGACGATTGAATGAAGTTCCAGGTTATTGTTTTTCCTCTTCTTTTAAATTTACTTATATTTGATTTATATGTTAAATTCTATATATGTTGTTAGGGAGCCATGGATTCATGCATCACATACACAACAAGGCAGCGAAAGTGTTGGAATCTAAATTCCTACCCTATAACATCCCTAAAATTCCAGAATCTTATATGCATGCATACATAGATTATAAGAACATGAAATTTCAACACTTGTACCTTTGATAATGCTCCTCCTTTCCTTAATCTTCTCCTTGTTTGGGTCGTAGCAAACACCAAACATCTTCCTTGATCACTTAAAAACACGAAAGGATGAAGAAGAAGAAGAGTGTAAGGGTGGTTAGAGCACCAAACTAGATGAGTTCAAGTAGATGCTCAAATGGAGAGATAGATCAAGACTATGTTGCATGCAATTAGATTCATGCAACAAGTGCATAAATTACATGAACAAGACTCAAGACCACTTCTCTCTAACTCTAGAATACTTCTAGACCCCTTATCCTCTCACTTAGGCGTGTATAACTTTTTAGCCCTCATGTACATAAGTGAAGAACTCACTTATTAATCTCTGTCGAGCCTTCGCACGATAGTGGCCTATGAGCCATTATCGTGGCCTACTTCATTGATATCCATACATACTTTGTTTTTCATCCGATCTTTATGCGTATGACCCATAGGTTCTTGGTTATTTTAGGCACTTGAATTAACTCTTAATCCAAGCAAATCATGGATGGTTTCACGCCACCAGAATTAACTCTTAGTTTAAGCAAATCATGAAGGGTTTCATGATGCTAATTTACTAGAATATAAGTGGATTAACACATGAACTCTTTAATATTTAATTATCGGACTTACGAACCTTTCCATAGTCAATTACTGTGCAATTTGTTCTTTCACCATTCTATACCCCACTTAATTTGGAGTATGGGCTATGTGTCAACTCCTACTAGATTGACTACGTCACATCTAGTCCAAGTGATGTTAGTTCTTATCCTGGGATCTCATTACTCTATCTATCATTGAAGACTCTCTTTATGACACATAACTACTCTGTCCAGAGACTTCTGAGTAATGACCACGACAAGAGGTCGTGGGTATCATCTCCTTCTATCAGGAGTGGTGATTTCTTTATTCACTACCTAATTATCTTTGAATACCAATAGTTGTACCCGATCACCACCCTATGAGCGACCTCGTCTTGAGGTAACAAGAAATGATGTCAAAGCATATAATCAGTATCCAATATATCCTTGAGTACCTTAAGTCTAAGGGTATTTGCACCATTATTATAATGAGATTAATCATTAACATTTGATAGATTATCCAAATGATAATCTCATAGCGGATCATCCGATATACTTCCTACTCTTAGTAAGTACTCACATATTAACTCTAAACATCTCATGCTTTCAGTTTGTGAGATCCACTGCTTGCATATGATAGAAATCTCATTATCAAGATCTCATCATGATTTCCTTCATGCTATGTTTTGTATCATGGACTTTATTAATTTGATTTAAGATCTTCATCAATTCATAAATAAACGAACATCAAATAAATGAAAATTTGCCTTTCACTTTATTAATCAAAATAAAGTTTGTACAAGAGTGCTAAAGGTGATTCCCTTTAGAGTACTACTGTAACATATGTAATGTAATTGTAAATATTTTTGTTTTAAATTTCATATTTCACTTCTAGTTGTTTGTTTTCTCATCACGAACTCTTGTCGTAAATTATAATAGTTTGAGAGTTAAGGATATTTATTGTTCTTTTTATTGAATGTTTTATTATATGATGAAATTGTAATATTTTAAATACTTTATATTATTTTTAATTTTATATTTGTATGATGATGATTGCCATTTTTCATATTAATTGTGGCTATTATTTATATGTGAAATATCTTAAAATTATTGTTATTTCATATTAATTGTGATTATTATTTATTATTATGATTTTTGGAGACAAAGTTGATGTAAACTTATAAAGTATATAGTACGACTGTGTAATATGACAATGACTATTTTGAAATTTAAAAAAAATTCAAGGATTATTTCATAAAGGAGGTGTTTGGCAAATAGTTTATCAGCGGTTTTTTTTATCTTATTGACTAAAAGTTAGCTTTTTGACCATCTTAAGAAGTTATTGATGTGTTTGGTGAATGACGTATTAGTTAGCTTATTTAACCCTAATAAGTTGATTTCTAAAAGCTTCATAAGAGGAGCTTTTGGAGTTAGTTGTTTGCCTAATGACAGTACTCCCCTCCACTTTACTCTCTACTTTAGCTCCGCGTGTATTCAAAGTTGGTTTTTTTTATCATACAATTATGTCGTAAAGTTTGGAAGAATATAATAAAGGAGTTAATTAAACTTTTAATCTTTATTTAATTTTATAATATTAGTTTACATTTAAAAATACCATAATATTAAGTTTTTAAACATAAAGAATCGCATCAAATTAATATTTTTAGTATATAACTACTATATATCGTATTTGTATCATACTATAATTATAGATATTTTTAATTTATTAAATAATAAAATTCAAAAATATTATATGAAAAATACTAATATGATGTAACTCGTTGCACCATTCATATTAATAGAAAATTTAGCGTTGGGTTATTATTATTATTATTTTATTATTATTATCATTATCATTAAAGTTTTAAACTTAATTTTTGTAAAATTAAATATCTAAATTTAAATTCTTGTAAGAATATTCAACGAAATACTAAGAAATATAATATTCATGCCCCTATATATATTTTTTGAAATCTTGCCCTCATAAGTTATTTTACACATCAACAACTAATACTAAATAGCTAATTTTACCAAACATCTTTAAAAAACAGCTGATGTTATTCGCTGGTCAAATTAACTGATAGAATCAACTATCAGCTAACCACTGACAGAATTAGCTAACAGTTAATGCAATTCACCGTTTGCCAAATAGGGCAAATTTTAAAAAATTGCCTTAAACGATACCCAGTACTAGTGCAGTACTATACCAGAACCTAATCCGATACTCAGGCCGGGACGGTATTCACAACATTGCCTATTCCTCCCATTACCTTTTTCTCACCAATGTTAGAATCATATTAACTTCATTAAAAAGTGAAAAAAAAGCCGTTGATAGGCTAAACAAATATATTTATTTTACAGTACTATCTCGTCCTTATTCTGCACAACAAGTGCCTCAAGTCTTTATATCTCATATTTTCAAACTTCACAACATGCTAGAGACCATCATCAGGAAAAGTAATCCGTTGTTCACACAAATTATTTCATAGTATATTAAGAACTTATGCGTCCTGCTAAGGTAGTACAATACTACGTTTCAATCCACAATTCAAGCCAGTCTATTGAGTTCCATTTACTCTCTATGTACTGTACTTAAGGATTTTTGAACTTTTGCATGTTGATCAAGCACTGTTAGACTTTTAAGCCGATTCTATAGTTGGTTCAATCTCATATAGAACGAGCATAGCTCTCATCTAATAGGGGTCCACCTGAAAGAGAATTTTGTAGTGGTGATTAGCTATATGTTGAACTCCTACATGTGGCATAATGTTAGCTGGAAAGAATCATAAAATCTGCGCTTTGTCTTATAGTACATTTAAAACAGTGGATATAATGAGGGCTTGGTAATTTGTGAACCGAGGAACTCTATGTTTCAGCTAAAGTATACTCTTTTTTTTGGGTAAATCAGAAAGTTTATAAATGAATAGGAATTATGTACATCTAGAGATTGTCCGGTCTACAATCTCCTATCCAAATCAGAAACTTGACTTACAAGAAACCAAAAGGAACCAAACGAAGTTACCCTATAATCAAGATAACCACAATAACAGTTAAAACCATGACACCAATCCCCATTGACATAACAGTAACACCATCTTTCCAGTAACACAAATGCATGCAACAATCCCATTTATCTTGTGCTCCATTCCAGCCTCCCTAATCCTCCTTACCTTAATGTCGGGCTAAGTGATGAAGTAGGTACCTTCCATTTGATCTGGCCTTCTATCCTTTCAAGCAACAATCTGAACCTGAGGATATCATCTTGTAGCTTTTGTCCACATGCTTCCATAACTCATTCTTCATATCTTTGTGGAAGTTGAGTCTATCTCTTCATCTTATGTTACTCCTTTTGTAGCTGTCAAGGAAATAATAAACTGCCCATTTTCTACCTATACCTTGGTCTAGAATCAACCTGCAAACAATTCATTAGAATATAAACCATACACACATGTTACCTTCATAAGATGAAGAGATAGACTCAATTTCCATAAAGTTATGAAGAATGAGTTATGGAAGCATGGAAATAATAGACTGCCCTCTTTTTA
The DNA here is from genome assembly GCA_026284465.1 of Erythroxylum citrifolium. Classification (NCBI taxonomy): domain Eukaryota; kingdom Viridiplantae; phylum Streptophyta; class Magnoliopsida; order Malpighiales; family Erythroxylaceae; genus Erythroxylum; species Erythroxylum citrifolium. Next base: position 13,326,834 of record JANKOE010000007.1, on the reverse strand, counting down.
CCCGTACCTTAGTCTAGAATCAACCTGCAAACAATTTATTAGAATATAAACCATACACACATTTTACCTTCTCTCGGTGTTTGAGTTGAGGTGTTCTATAAGTTGAAAGATCACTTACGTGTTAAGGCTCCTTACATCCAAGGCTTCATCTTTGAAGGTTCTAAGATTTCGTTCAGTCCACAGGTTATACACAACAACGAAAAAGGTAATGATGAAGGAAGGTATTTATATCAGAGTTCCGGAAGGTTGGGGACTGGTTAACCCAAAGTAAAATGGATTGTAAATCTGGCAATTAAGGTAGGCAAATTTGGAAGTGGTTTAGAGTATTGAACCATATGGTTTTCGAGAAAGGGCAATCAAAAAATAAATGTTCAATCATCTCTGAGGCCGAAACACACAATGAGCATCGATTTGGGGTATGAAGGTAAATTAGTTTGTCCCTAGTCTGCAATTTATCCAGAAAGGCTAACCATATGATGAATGAACACCTATGACTATTCCTCTTATGCCATACAACTTTATACCAAGGAACCGTCTGAATTGTAGGTCTCATGAGTGTGTATGCTGAAACATTGGTATACTTCTTAGAAAGGCTAGCTAACCATTCTAAATTATCCTCTCGTGAAGAATCTGGATTGTACTGGAGAGGTTCAAGGTTACTAATAGTCCCCACATCTGTATCTTGCCAGCACCATTCATTATCCCTAATTACTTGAGATACTCTTGCATACATATGGAGTTTTAACCCATTGATCAATTTAGGAGTTGAGTGATCCATCAAGATACCTCTCGGATGCCAAGGATCTTGCCATAAGAAAGTAGAGTTACCATTTCCTATTCTAAATCTGAATTGGTTCACCATTTGTTCTCTAACAGATAATAACTTCCTCCAACTCCATGAACTACAATTGCTAGGTGCGATATTCCAAAAAAAATTTCTTTTCAGAATAATAGTGTGAACCCACTTTACCCACAAGGCTTCCTTATCATTAAACAAAAAACAAATTCTTTTCCCTATCAACACATTATTCCAAGTAGACAGATGTTTAATACCTAGACCACCCTCTTTTTAGATCTACATACGTCATTCCATTTTACGTTAGCATGAGCTTTTTTCTCCACCTTCCCCAACCACAGAAAGTTCCAGAGTTTCTGTTGGACCCCGAAACTTTCTTGATGAATTTAGCGTGATGTCAAATTAGGTTTTGGATGATGAATTGTTTTGATTGGATTTTGACTAAGCATG
>JANKOE010000007.1:13222630-13246635 GCA_026284465.1 Erythroxylum citrifolium | reverse complement strand
TCAACAATAAGAAACTATTTTGTGAACCACAGTTGAAAGTGGTAATCTTTGGTACTTGGCAATTTCATTTTTCATCTCTGCTTGCTTGCATATGTTTTCTTTTGGCAGGTTTTTGGTCCGTGTTCTAGTGTGAATTGCATTAATTTTACTGGGTTTAATCTTGTGTGTTCTTAACTAGTCCCAGGCTCTTTTCTTTGTGTTTGGGAGGTTTTCAAAAGATAGTCTTTCCTTGTTGTGAACTTTGGAAGACATGTTTTGTTTCTGCTAGTTCCCTATTGTTTGTACCTTGGCTTTCTTTCGCTGAACAGCTCTGTGTTCTTTTTCGTTGGCTTGGGATTCCTTTTTGTCCAATTTTGTCTCAAAGGGGGAGAACGATTGTCTGTTGCTTGATCGGCTTGGTTGTTTGTTTGGGTTCAGTTTATTGTGATTGTTGGATATTGGACTAAGGGGGAGTTTCAGTTGTTGAGACAAAAATGCCAAAACAAGGAGAGATTGTTAGGATTTATTTTTTTAATATATTCTACTTATTTTAAGTTTTGGCATTTTTATTGTTTTGGAAACTTATCTAATGTCATCCTTATTTGAAAAGGATTCTGTCTAACTATAGAAGCAGGTTGCGTGAAGGACATGTAAATTGAAGTTACTTGGTGATGTGACAGCTGGCTTATGTGGCAAATAAAGTAGGTTTTCTTTGTGTGGTGAGTAGCGCAGACGTGGGTAGAGTTGCTGTGGCTTTCAAGTTTTCTTATGTGTGGCTGCTAGTGATTGTTTTCTTTAAGGCTGCCGCACTGTCAAGTTTCAGCCAATTGTTGAATAAGTTATATTTATGAAGTCTTTCCAGTAGAAGAGTGACGCGACTAAAGAGAGTTCGTGATTGAATCTTGGCTGCTGCGTAGCTGATGCATATTCCCTCTTGATCGTTTGACGTTGGTGCTGAATAATTTTCGTTGATTGACAGACAATTGAAGTATATAAAAGACTTGGTCATAGATAAGTTTTCGTCTTTTGTTGCTGTTATTTGGCTTATTTATGTTTGATTTCAGAATTGGAATTATTATATTCTTGAGGTTATTTGTCCGTGTTATTGAAGTAGAAATAGTTTGCAAAATCCTCTGACGAGGTTAACACGAGTCGGTCGTGTTATTGGGCGTGAAAACTTTCACGGGTAGTTAGGCTGTGGGTTGGTTACAAAGATTGGGTCTTCTGGGAGTAGATCAATCTGTTGTAATTTTTGAGAACTACAGTGAAAGTATTTAATCTGGGTGAGGGCCCCGCAGACGTAGGCAAGGTGTGCCGAACTGCGTTACCAAACGTCGATGTCTTTGGTATTCTGCTTTTGTGATTGTTGATTGAATTGTCCAAAAAAATTAATTTTTGGACAGTCTGCGAAATTGTTGAAGATTTAATTATTTCAAGTTGATTTTGATTCTTTTGCTATTAATTCCTTTGGATGGTTTTGATGTTGATTTTGGGATTAAATGGTTGCGTACATTGGGCTCTATACTTTGAGACTTTGCATCTCTAACAATGAGTTTTGAGTTGGATGGGAAGAAGGTGCAGTGGAAGGGGCAAGTTCTAAGTGTTAAACCGAGAGTAGTAATAATAAAGGGATAGCATCCAACCTCCATCACTATAGAAAAATTACCAGCAGAATTCATAGATTTGTTTGTAGAGCCTTTAAGGTTACTAAGTCGAAATTGTGATCACAAAATTCCTTTAATGTTGGGATTTGGACCTATGATGGTGCAACCTTACCGTTATCCTCAACTTCAAAAGGATCGGATAGAGAAGCAATGTGAGGATATGCTACAATAAGGAATAATAAGGCCAAGTCTATCTCCCTTGTCTTCGTTGGTACTACTAGTGAGGAAAAGTGACAAGACATGGCAGTTTTATGTAGATTATAGGGAGCTTAACAATCACATGGTAAAGGATAAGTTTTCGGTCCCAATAATGGATGAGTTATTGGATAAGTTGCATAGAGAATGATATTTCACAAAGTTAGACCTTCATTATGGATACCATCAAGCTAGAATGGATAGTCGGGATATAAAGAAGACAACTTTCAGGAAGTACCATGAGCATTTCGAATTCCTGTTAATGCCTTTTGGGTTGACCAAGGCCCCCTCTACTTTTCAAATTTTGATGAATGAGGTGTTTAGGCCTTATTTGCGTACATTTGCCTTAGTCTTCTTTGATGACATTTTAATATATGGTAAGACTTGGATTGAGCATATTCAACACATGCGTTTAGTTTTTGAATTGTCGCAAGCTCACCATCTTTTTCTTAAGAAGTCAAAGTGCACATTTGGGAAGAATCAGGTGCCTACTTGAGTCATCTTATCTATGATGAACGAGTGGAAGAAGATGTAAGTAAGATTAAGGCAATCATAATACCACGATCGATTAAGGCTCTCAGGGGCTTCCTAGGGTTAGTAGGGTACTATAGGAAATATATAAAAAAATTATGGGCAAATGGCGACATCGTTGACTAGCCTGTTCAAGAAGAATGCATGCCAATAGGGAATGAGGCCAATTCGGCCTTCTCTAACTTAAAGAAGGCTCTTTATGAAGCCCATGTTCTGAGGTTGCCTAATTTTGAGGAAGAATGCATTAACCTAATTTATCTGGCATTAAAGCGAAGAGAAGAAGGTCGGGAAAATATACGTTGGGCCTTATGTGACAAGGCTAGTACAGAGGATGGAGGTTTTTGAGAGACTACCACCGATGCGACAAGTTGGCACCATGACAGCTCTGAATTTGGACATGATGAAACACAAGTGATACAACCAGTCTTCGCAATGGAGTGTCATGCCTTACACATCAACCTGACAAGCTACACATGCCAAGTGGTCCAATTACAACGCAACAAGCTTCAAGACTTAAACAAGCAATGCAAACTTTTGTTCAAGCCCAAATCACAAGTCAAGTACATGAGGAGGCCGAAACATCCATGGAGGAATACTAAAGCACGCCTAAGCTATTATCTCATGTGAACCAACCGTCCCTTATACTTATGGAAGGAATGAGAGGAAAAGACTTGGACATTAAAATTTTTTAATGAAATTAGAAAAGAACATAAAAGAAAATTTTCAAACTCTAATGGCACGAGAAGGATAAGTTAGTAGTATTAAGGGATAATAGATTCAAAAGTATCTAATCTATTAGAATTTTATCAATTTAGTGTTAAATCTTCTAAAATTTTCAAATTAGCGAGTAATATTTCAAATGTTGCATAAATCAAGTCAAAACGTTACTTTTGCTCCAGGTAATATTTGGTAGATACGCTACATCAGCAAAAACAACTGTTTAACCTAATTTATACAAGTTTTAGAAAGTTAATGGTTAATTGTAAATTTTTTAAAGTTCAAAACTAAATTGAAATTTTCATAAAAAGTTAAATGCTATTTAATTTGTTATTTCTAATATCAATTATAAAACTAAAAAGATAACGGACAATTTTATCATTTAACGGTCACATTTAAACATTAAAAAAAAGATACATAAATCTCAATTAGTAATTTAATGAGCTTGAACTTTAAAATTTTATTATTTATGTTTTACACTAATCAAATTTTTATTATTATTAGTAGCAGTAGCAGGTGAGTATGAGTCGACTCATATTTAAGTTTTTTTTCAATAAAAATGAGTATTGTAATGTAGCCTGTAGGAAATAGTTGAGTTGGTGAAGTGGAGAGTACGAGACCAAAAGGTCTTATGTTCGAATCATCCTACCTAGTACCTACGCTCTCTCGGAACGTATCGAATCCTTCACTAATTCAAGTTTAGGTTGAATTGGTGCTTTCTACTTTCAACTTGATCCGATTTGATCGTGTTTTGTACAATCCTAAAATTGCGACTACGCTGTCCCGTATTCATTCTACCAATATTTTGCAATTCTCGCAAAGTGTAAGTACCATTAATGCAAGCTGAAAACTTATAGTTGGCAGTTGTGTACGAGTACCGATTGAGGCCTTTCAGTTTCAATAAACTTAATGCAAGTTGACGACTTGACGTAATCAGTCTAGAGACCCGTAGAGGGTACACGACTACCGGTTGAGGTCTTTCCAGTTTCAAGGTCTGAATTGCTACTCAATTATGGGACTCATGGTATCTTTTAACTCCAAAGTGAACTGCAGAAACTGCTCAAGCCGGTGTTTCTATTGCTATCTGTTAACTCCAATGAGAACTGCAGAAAGTGCTCAAGCCGGTGTTTCTATTGTCTTGCTCCAGTGTTAATGACAAGTTGATACAGTTATTGGGAATTGACCTGATCAACCAGGTAACTATGGAAGATTATTCGTATTGTGCCATTTTACCTGAAAATTAGACCGACAAATGGCATACGAGTTCCTAGTGCTTGATCAGCACAACTTCATCTATCCTGGCAAAGTAACGCTCAAGCATCCAAACTTTGACGAGAAGTAAAATTTTCTGTTCAGTAATTGGGGAGCAGATTGATACTGATCAAAGCTTGCTCTTATCCAACTTCATCCAAGGAACAGAAAATATACCAGGTTAACACCGCAACAACAGCTACTATTCTACCAGATTCTTTATTCAATACCAACGGTTTTCTCGAATCTGCAATTCAAACCATGCCAGACAATAGATACAGGAATGATGATGAAAATTGGCATCCACAAGAAAACATGGGAAAGCCTCATAGAATTCCACATTGCAAATAAACACAGCCTAGTACAGTTAGTTAAGTAATAGCCAGGGAAAGATGCGCGGCACAAACCAAAATGGAAAAGCCTGAAACTATTATAAATTTTGTTTAAAATCCAGGGACTACATAACGTTCTGGAAAGAAGAATTTCAATTATTTAGAGAGAAAATCTTCCATTTCAAAAACATATATGGAAGCTAGCTTCTCCCTTTTACTAATATGACACCGTACATATCTGCTTTGTACAGTTAAGTGAATCAATCTGTGACATTGTGGAAAAACTGCAGTTGGAAGTATTCAAACTATTACTTGGATGCCTTGTGACCATACGCTTTGTTTTGGCTAGCAGCTGCTGACATAACCCGCAAACGATTGGCAACATCTGTAAAAGAAGGCCTTGATGCAGGATTAGGAGCCCAACACTGTTCCATCAACCTTTTCCATTCAGGATCACAGAGACTTGGAATGGCTGGCCTCAAAGTATTATTCACAATTCCTCCTGGACCTCATTAACAAATGTTACAAACGTACACGAGGTGCTAAAAATCCATAAAAATCATCAGATAATGAATAAAATATAAAAACATTAAAACCAACTTGGGTGTTTCTGTTTTCAGTAATATATCTAAAAATGACTTTTCAAGTAAATTGATAGTATACTTTCCTTGCGAACTTCATTTATATGTGTATTGAAAGCTACACACTTCCAGTGTTGGAATCAAGTCCAACATTCAGATCAGTAACCCAAATTTTCCTTTCTGCAATTGAAAGCTGTGTAACCCAAATTTAATAGTTTCAAGTTTGCAAACACTGCCGGATCTCCAAACAATGGTTACTGATCTTCTTTTAGGTAACACTATTGATATGAAAGCCACAGATATGAATCTGTCCTATTCAATGCTTTTTCCAGTTCCAGGTTAATCTGAACACAACTTTCCATAGATAAAACAAGTCCTTCACTCCTCAACTATCCTGTCTATATCTTACTATTAGAAATTATGTGACTTCCCCTGTAAAATTAATCAATTTATTGAGCACAACAAATACAGCACAAACAACCAATGCATGAACGCAAACCATGTATGAGTACAAACGCAGTAAGTAATTTCTAATCCAGATCAAAATGCTTTCAGCGAATCACACAATTTTCTACAATTTCAAGGATGATATTTTTTAAATATACAATCATAGAGACGAAAGGAAATGAAAATGAGAGAAAAGATGATAAAATGAGACTTTTCAAGGGGAAAAAAATCTGATCATGGTACAACTTGACACAAAACAACATTGCAATGGATAATTGAAACAAGTTCCATCCCTTAGTTCAATTGGAGGAATAAATTAAGAATCAACATTGATACGATAGTTTTCAATCAGGCCCTCATTCCCACAGACTGAAATATTGCAAAATTGGTTCCCCATGAGATTAAAAATTTTCTTTATGGTTAATGCACTTGTGACTTTTAAGGTATGATCCGGAATTTTAACAGCTGTTTATTTTCAATTCTATGTGGCTCTTATTTCTTCAATTGTTGAAATTATTAAATCCCTCTCACTGAACCGTGCATCAGTTCAGAAGGAGTTGATCGATTTGTGCAATTAACTATAATGCTCTAAATCATAGGAGCTTATGAAAATTGATTTTGTAGTAACAAGTGCAATAAAGGCAAGAATGTAGAAGCAGCAGAAAAAGAGGATACAGCCACTACAAAAAAATACAAAAGGGAAGTTAAATTTCCTAAAGTCAGGAACAAATAGAATTTAGACTTGTCCTATTGGCTATTATCTGTAACTAACATAGTTTGATGTCCATTTAATCTCATCCTACTGAGTACATTAGACCCTAGGCATCCTTGCATATTGGAAACTTGATTTTTGGCATTTATGTTGACAACCCCACTAGTATACAAGACCACACTAGTGTACAAGGCCAATCGCCAAAGCACAAAAAATTATCAAGCTACAACATTTAGTCGCTACAACATGCCATTCCTTTAGGCCCAATTTCTATAGTCTTGCTATGTTCACTTGTATTGTTATTATAATTGATAATTAATCAGATAAAACCTACTAATACAAGCAGAAACCATAACTTACAAAAAATACAAGCAGAACCATAAAAGAACAGAGAAAAACAGAGTATTAAATTAGCACCTATGATTGCACCATAGTGCATGTTGGCATATGGTTCCTCGCCAGTCAGAATTTCCCACAAAACAATTCCAAAGGAGAAGACATCAACCTGAGAATTAGCAGAAATTTTCTTAATGTACAAATTCCTGGTCCAAAGATTATATAAAAGAAGATAATGTTTGTTGAGACAAGTATATGACTTATTCCTAGAAAAATGGTGATTAAGGACTAAACTAATTCACTTATTTCTCTAATTAGCAATACTGGATCTTATAGGTATACACCGCACATCTTTGTTATTATACATGAATGATACAAAGTGAATATGTCAGTCTCTCTGATTCTCAAATTTTCTATCTAGTGACAAACTTGGGAACAATAATCATGAACTCAACTATGATTTCCCTAATTTTTCTGGTATCATTCACAGAAACACAAGACCAGAAAAAGCAAATAAACAAGATGAGGAATAAACTTACTTTGTCAGACACCTTACTGCTATTACCATTTAGCAGTTCAGGTGCCATCCATGGTAGAGTTCCTCGTACACCTCCAGAGACCAAGGTATTGCGCTTGATTTTGGACAGGCCAAAATCACCAACCTAAAGTCATCAATTACTGAGTTAACAAACACCAAACTTTTTTAAGGATTGGATTTTTCGCATTCCTCAAGAGCATACCTTGCAGATTGGACGCAACGGATCTTTCAAGTTGACAAGCAGGTTGTCGCACTTCAAATCAAAATGAACAATGTTCTTTGAGTGGAGATATTCCATCCCAAAAGCTGCATCCATAGCTATCAATAGCCTCTTGCGACGATCTAAATACCTTCAGGTTCAAGTAAATATAGATGTAAAGAGGCACAAGGAGGAGACTGAACTGACCATTCATTAGCAAGCTATTTGAGCTCATCCAGATCTGAGAGTGCTTTAACTATTGTACTTTCCGATAATCATTATGTAAAGTTTTAATAGCCCCACAACAAGAAAAAGTTCTAGACCACCTAGAACATCAGTTTAATGTAGCTAAAAGATGGAAAATTAGATTATAGTACTGTTCAATTGTAGGATTTACCTTTCTTTCCGAAGTAAAACATGTCTAAGAGAACCATCAACCATGTACTCAGCCACAGTAGCCAATGTTCCCCCAGGACCATCTTGCACTACACCATAGAATGCCACAACATTTGGATGTTGAAGCTTTGAAAGGATTTCTGCTTCCCCCCAAAACTCTAATGCCTAAGACAAAAATAAATATATATTATTTCATCAAAAATCCCAAAATAAAATGAAGAAACAAGTACCAAATTTGGTATGTATTTAGCTAAAATAACATGCATCACTGGGAAGGAAAAGAAAAGGATAACACATCTCAGCAGCTAAGCAACAATTACCAATCTCTCTTGCTCTGATGATTGACCAGTGAAACAAATTTTCTTCAGCCTCTTGATGGCAACATCTGTTCCTCTCCATTTTCCATGATACACAGTCCCAAAAGTACCAGAACCTAGTTCTTTTAACTCTTCAAGATCATCATTTTTTATAATCTGCCATTAGGTTAAGAAACAATAACTGATCATCAAATTTATTGCGGATAAATTCCAATTGAATAACCTCAAGTTTACATTCAAAGAACCAGAAGGAGGTGAACATGTTTGAGAAAGAATACCTAGGCATAAAAAAGAGTTTCTGGATATGCATCAAAAAACTATCTCCACGCTAACACACACATACATACTTATACCTACATGCCTATTATATTTAAAATAAAAGCATAAATCACAGACTATTAGGAAAATGAATTGGTCGCATGAAAAATAATGTTTTTGGAAAACTAAAAAGTAGAAGTATTAAAAACCTCCCTCCTCCATTGCACCTCCATGACAGATGAGATATTCATACCAATTAGGGGTAAGGCTGCATATTTTTGGATCTCCCTAGACCCTACATTCAACGGGACTTTTACAGGATTGTTGTTGTTTGTTTGTTTATTTGAAGAATTGAAGTTCAATGAAGTAGGTAATGTTCAAAAGTTCTCTGATATTGCAATAGAAATCCTAGAATGTGCTGGAGGGGACAATAGGAAAGAATTCCTGACAACTTAATAACATCAAAGGATGAGGCCTCAAAAAAGTTTCAAGATAGTTTAGGCAGACAAGCTTTTAGTGGTGTCATACAACAAAAAATATATATCAAAACTTTTCCAATAACAAAACAACAATATCTATTATACATACTAAATCAAAAGGCCAAGGTGATTATAGAATCCTGACTGATAACCAGAACCCTCATCCCATCTATTTATTCTTGACAAGAAAATTGTAGTTTAGAAGACACAAAGGCGTAATTAATTGTTGCTAAAGCAGCATGAAGAAACCCAAATCAAAGAAAAACAAATCCACTGCTGTTTACAGTCAGCTAATAATCAGCTCTTGGCTCGCTTTCCTGATGAAAACCACTATCTTTTTTTGCAGAGAACGATATACATGCAACAATAACAAAAGTTGCAGCAAGACACCTACACTACTTTGAAGAGGGCATTTGGTCAGGTTCCTCTGACTCGTGTTTATATTTGTGCTGAGGAAGAAAGTTAGGTGGCTACTCAAATCAATTTTTTTTCCTTCTCTCAGTCCTACTTTTATTTTGGCTTCAAATGATTAGTCAAATTGGTGCAACTTAAAAGTAAAAAGAGAGCATCAGTTTACTCATATTAGGTCTTTCTCACAAACACAAGTAACATTCAACTGTGGGATGACTATGAGAGGGGGAAAAAAAACCTTATAGGAAGAATCAACGATAAGGGATTCCAATAGCAAACAGTGCAAGTACACAAAGAAACGATAGTTTTGAGAGTCAGTAGAAAATGTTAATATCCAACTTTTACCTGCAGAGAGGGATCAGGAGGAACGCCAACATATCTGTTTCCTGAATTCCCATCCTAAACCATCAAAGTTAAGTTGCTTCGGCTAGCTTATTAGGAATGAATTCTCAAATGAAATCACCAAACAACAACACATACCTCATACTGAGACTCCGGTGATCTCAGATTTTCTATCATAGCTTCAAACTGCAGACTTTCACTCTCTTTAACTTGGGAATGATCAAGATCAGAATGCATTGTCAAGTCAGCTTCTCTTACTCCAGATAAATTATGCCCATTGTTTTCACCAACATTAATTTGTGAATATCCAGGGTCCATTGAAACCCCATCTGTTGCTGAAGGAGAATAACCATAGGGCTCAGAATCTCCTCCTCTGTCCTTTGTAAAATCTGGCTGTGCACCAATATGATCCTGATCAATAAGAGAAACATCATTTTGGGCAGATTCCTCTTGTGCCAACTTCTGAAAATATGACCAGGGCTTAGGTTTATGATTATCCATGTTTACACTCACACCAATTCCATCTCTATCCATTGGACTGATAACAGAGTTATCCTCAGTAAATATGCCTTTGGAGAACATCTCAGAAAGGAGATCGTGGGGAAATCTGTCATCAATTTCTATAATGATGGATTCACGCTTTTTTGGCAACACTCCAGTGTGGGAAATTTCTTGATTTACTCCCTCAGTTGAGCTCTCTGTCAAAGATTTTGGCTGTGTGTGCCTCAAATCCTTATCACCAGTAATAGCCTTGCACACCATGCCCCCCAATATAGTATCTGGAAAATCAGATACATGATCCTTATGGTTCAGAACAGCAGCTACTGGTGTTAAAGCAGTGTGTCCTAATCCACCTTCTACGCTTTGCTCTGAAAGGAATATTTTGTGATTATCTGCAACTGCAATATGATCTACTTCACCCTCACCCTTAAGAACCCTTCCTTGGTTTTCAGAATCTTTATTGCCAATATCATTTGGAATTTCCTGCTTGCGCCCATGCTTCCAAACATCTTCAGTATCAAAAAGCTTTTTATTCATAACAGAAACTGAAGTGGCAAACTCCTTGAACTTTTGAAGTTGGGAAAGTCCATCATTGATGGTTTGGTCTGTAGACAATTGTTCTGTGACTGAATTGGTGTCTTCAGAATTGGTAGGCAAGTTATTTTGGTGCAATCTTTCAACAGATTCCCCTTTTAGATTATGATCAGCAGTATCAGAATGAGAAATAAGAAACTCAGAACCAAGTGAATCATCAGACTTGGATATTCTATTCAGCAACTCTGATTGGTCTCTGGGTATTCTCTCAGAATAGTAAACTCTCTGGGTTGGTATATATGGTTTAAGGTCGTTTAAACCCATTGGATTGAAGGCAGGATCAAGACATCCTGCACCAAGCCTACTAGTCGAGTTGGAACATCGAACATCTTCACAAGATCTAGGAACTTGTGCAGGATTCACAGTGTCTTCAGAAGAGGATGCTTTTTCATCTTCCTGAAACCTTACCCCACGGATTGAAGGGAAAAATGGTGGATCTCTTGCTGATACAGAACTAGTAACTGGCACTTCATCAGCTGGAACTGAATGAACCTGCTCTACTGGTTGAGCTTTTTCCATATCACTCTGCTGCTGAACAGAAGCATCAGATTTCGGGCTTGCCTCCTTTACAAACATCTGTGAATTCTGTACTTGAAAGCTACCATATGACTGACCTTTTAGCAGTCCTTGTTGATTTATAACTCCATGAACACCAATAGAATAAGGAAATTCACCACATGGAGAGTAGTTAGGGGAGTTGTAATTAAAGTGAAATGGTAAATGCTTAAGTTCTCCATGATCCATCACTTGTCTGTGATAATCTTGTGGATAGGTTTCATAGCCAAGAGAGCCATCGTGGAGAATTGGTTGCGGAGACTGAAAAGTGTCATTAAAGAGAGCAAGGCTAGTCCCAACAGTTACTGTTTCCACTCGACTAACCTCCTTATCAATTTTTGACTTATTTAATTCATCCAAATTATTGCCAGAAGAACTTGCTAACCCATGCATGTTTGTGTTTCTTCTACAGCCCAAATCCATACCATTTACAGCAGCTACATACTGGATCTCAGGATCACCCTCCAAACTGCCCAAACCAAACTGAGCATCATCCAAGTCACTCATGGAGAAAACAAACATGCAAAGTTTCTGCAATCCTTCTCTGTCTTCAACTTCATTCCATTCATCCATCATATTTACTAAATCCTCATCACATGAAACAGAAACCAAGGCATCAAGATCTTCTCCAGGAAGCTGATACTTTAGGACATGAGCTTCATTATAGATAGCCAAAATCTTCTGTTTCAACTCCTGAAAAGAAATATCTCTACTTATGCGTATAATGTGTGTTTCACCTCCAACATATCTAAGTTTTCCATCACTAGGTCGGGGAAGGACTTTTCCGCCAAAACTGCAGAGCACTTTCATTGTTGTAGAGGATCTATCAAAATCTCCTGAGGATGTATAATGGTGCATAAGTTCTCGGCTTTCATAACTATATAATGTTCGAGGCATTACCTGAAATGACCCATAGCTGCTTCTCTCTTCATGCAAAGATGAGTTAGCTCTCTCAAAATCTTTTGAACCCCTCTCAACTATGGTGAGCATTGAAATATCTGAGCCACTTTCAGACCCTGTACGACTAATGCCTAAAATGCTTTTTAGTTCCATATAACCAGTTGCATAATTGGGTTCATTGGCAACACTTGGTGTGAAAGGCTTTTTAGGAATGAAGCGGTCCCGCATAAACTCAAAAGCAAACTCTTCCCCTGTCTGGATGGAATAATTAAGTACAGGCTTTACTTCAGAACCATTCAGATCAGCAACTCTAATAGTAGCGCTTCTACTTCTTAAAGAATCTGCAGCATGTTTATGTGATGGTTGCTGGAATCCATCATGTCCAGGCTCCCTGGAAGTATTTAAAAGTTGTTTGCGCATCTCAACCTGGTCCATAGATACATTGATTGGATTCCTCTCCATCTGAAAATGGAAAATTATTTTATGACCATGAACACCTTGTGGAATTAATAATAACATAAACCATTAAGTGAGCAATTGTACAAACTCTGGTAGAAGCTGAAAATTACCAGGCATGCTAAGCTGAAAGTAGATGACTGCGGTACGAAAAAACTTCTATGCTTTGTATTTCAATTCCCCCAAGAGATATCTCTGACAGCTCCAAACAAATATGGTAACTGTGCAACTGCAATTCAGCATTCATCAGGAATGTTGGAGTAAGAGTATGGACAATCCAGAATTGAACCAATTTCCTCCGACATACACCAAGGCTAAGCAGCCAATATCAGAAAATTAGCGTACACATATACTCTCCAAAATATGCGCTACAGTCTCTTCTAAACAATGATACTAAATTGGAAGCAGACTTTCAAGACTTGGAAGTTATGCACTCATGATACCCCGTAGAATCGTCAAAATTATATTCAAGAAAGCAAGTAGAACAAAAAAAATCATAAATTTCTCATCTTTTGGGGGAGGTAACTACACTGTTCAGCTTTTATTTTAGGTAAAAAAAATCTAAAAACATTTAAATAATTGCGCTACAATAGCCCATATCGAAAAGTATGCTGATGAACAGGATCAACTTATAAAGGTCTGCAATTAGAATGAATGATGAGCTTCAAAATGTTCAAATGAACTCCCTCTACTATTAGAATTTGGAACTGAACGTTGGTAGTTGAAGTAGTTAACAAATTGTCTGACTTTCAAGCAGTTGAGGTTTAAATCAGAAAGAAAACAGCAAATGAAGGGCGAACACAACCCAATAACAAACTATGGACCATTGACACAAGATTATGGTTTCAAATTAGTCTTATACTGAACCTGAAACATAGAGAAGAATCATGAAGAAGGGTAAGAAAAGAAATAATCAGATATAAATGCCTAAGATTGAAGCTCACATTGTTTTACATGGAAATCAGTTGCACCCAGAAATTAAAAACAATTAATCTCAATGCAAGCAGCATAGCAAACAGTAGAGATCTAAAAGCATACATGCCCGCCAAATTCCTACGTGTTTACATATTACACAACTGAAGATGCAGCAGTTAATGAAAACCATTAGAACGAGACAACCAACCTGGAGGGACACATGCACTTGTTGGAGTCAGATATTTGAGATCATTCAGAAAAGGAGTTGACTAATAAACAAGCTCAAAAGGAAGAGCTCAGAACTCGAGCAATTGCTTAAAACCCAGAAACAAAAATCCAAAAAAATGTTAAGCACCGATGGATTTCCCAAACATGAAAGACAAACTGGACGTTGACCACCTCGACTAAACTGGGAATGTGGGAAAATGGTTGAAAAGAAAAAAGAAAACGCATAATACCTGAATGAACATGGGGATTAGGAAACCTCATCTATCTAAAGAACAGCGCTTGGCACTTAGGATAGACTGGATTAATAAGCAAACAGCCATGTGAACTTTCCGCCATTGCCTTGAGTTCACTCACCAATACCAAAATAGCAAAGCTTCATTTATTATCTCCTCCATCCTCCCCTTGTTCACTCACTCCCTCTCAGTCTCAAGCATATGCTCACGTGATTAAAATAACGAGTTATGTAAAGTACGCTGCTGTCCTTTTAATGCCTTCCGACTCAAGAAGTCCCTTTGACTTTTTAGCTTCTAAAACAAGAGGCTAGGATACTGTATATAAACGTCCACGCTAGGACGAGTAGCATGTGGACGACAATGCTTTTATTGTATGCTCAAATTTAAAAAGAATATAAGCATGAAAAGCATGTTTTATATTAAACGTGTGGACGAGATTAAATGAAAAGTTTACGAGAATAAAGAATTTATTCCCGTGAACTCAACCCGACCTTGTTGTCTGCGTTCATATATAATTATTTCCCATTACTTATATTCTATGGTCGGTTCCAATATGTTTACTTTACTCATTGTCTTCAATGGCATTAAAAATGTAGGGAAAAGTGACCGACCATAGCGACCAATAAATCCTAGAAGACTTTGTCCTTGTTCCTTAGTTGAAAAGGAACTTGTGGCTGCAATACGTTT
This sequence comes from Erythroxylum citrifolium, assembly GCA_026284465.1. Lineage (NCBI taxonomy): Eukaryota > Viridiplantae > Streptophyta > Magnoliopsida > Malpighiales > Erythroxylaceae > Erythroxylum > Erythroxylum citrifolium. Next base: position 13,231,881 of record JANKOE010000007.1, on the reverse strand, counting down.
CATTCTTTATGTTTGGCCTCTTTCTGTTTGGAAATGATGCAATCAATCTCCTCGCCGTTTCAAACTTAGCCTTTTGTTTGCATTAACTTTTAAGACAGACAGAGACCTAGTTAAGTTATTTACATATGACCAATAAGCTTGCGTAAGCAGCTCCGTCGTTTATGCATTCCACCACCGAACAGCTCTTCCCATTGGTGGAAGAATGGCATCCTACTTATGTCACGTTACCTCACTTCCCAATTCAGTGAAGTAATGCATATGCCCATGGCTTGTCCTAAAAGTTATTGACACTTACTAAAAGTTAACGAATTACCGACGTTATTGAAACTGCCTACCTAATTGAAAGTTCCGAGAGCTAAAATAACTCTCTAACTTAAGAGTTTTTGGTATAAATGCGAATAAGAATACGATTGTTGTAGGTTAACAATAACTTGTAGACTCTTTGATCATTATATATATAGCAATTTCAAAATTTCTCTAATGTAGATGTTATTGTTAGTCAAACAGAAGAGCTTGCCCCACTTGTTTATCTAACTTCTTAGGTAGTTTCAAAATACTAAGACTTAAATTGAGGATTGTTTGTTAGAATTCAACCGTGATCAAATCACAAATGCAGCAGAAGACAAAAATTTTTCGGATTCTAAACATATCCCGATAATTGAATAAAATGAAAACGAATTAAAAATTATACCTTGTTCGTCTTTTTGAAACCTTTTTGATTGATTAATCACGAGTTGTTTAATTGTCCAGCCTTTGATGATATCCACAGAGCAATTCTCAAGATTGATTTTGAGAGGAAGAAGACAAAGTGATGACTTCTAAAATGTTCTTCCCTTTTTAAATGGAAAAATCATGAGGGTCTTTAATTAAAATTAAATTTCTTTAATTATAATTAAAATCAAATTCTAATTCTAATTAATTTAACTTTAACAAAATCAAATACCTCATATTCAATTTCCAAAATTTCTCAAACTTTATAATTAAGTCCAACTTAATTAAAATGATTTTTTTTCACAAATTACTCTTTGATGTCTGACATATTATGTTCCTAATAAATTGACAATGATTATAAATTACAATTCTAATTAACAATTAAAATTAGATAAATTAAAACTTTTGCAATTAAACAATTCATAATCATAAATCATGATTGACGTCTAGCAATATGTCATGATTACCTAAATATTAGAAATGTCAAAGTGATTAACTTAACCTATCCATGCATGACTATGATATATAATTTAATCCTTTCGTCATCCAATATTCTAATTGGACAAAGTATGGATATAGTATCTACTCTTTTTGGTCGAATTATGTTTGTTTTTACTAATTAATGATTGATTTATAATTGAAATTTGAAAAACGTCATTTTCAAATACCAATTCACTCTAGCCAGAGAATTTCATAAATCATTACTAATTAAGAATAGTAGAATATTCTCTCTGATTACTTTAGAGTGATGAATCTTTTATTGACTTACTCAACTATCTCCATATGGTTCATACTGTATCTAATTACTACCAACTGAATTATCCTAAGATGATTCATAAGTAGTATCAAATTATAGTAATTCTTATACGAGATACCTTGAAAATCTTAAGTTTGATGATCAATTATATAACCATCATTATCAGATAATCCACAGACATATTAGTAATATTTCCTTTAGAATTCTCATAATCGGGTCAGTTTAGTGACTTATTCTCTAATAATCACTCACTGACTCACACATTAGTTTAAGTATCTCCATACTTTAATTTATGAGATCAATTACTTTCTTCATAAGAAATAAACATAAGGTGTGCTTGTTTTATCGTTTCAACAATATCTCGTCTTGATGAAACTATAACAAGGAGCATTTAGGAATAATACATAAAAGTAAATTGAATCTCATAATTATGATCTCATCATAATTTCAATTACACAGTAATTATTCCAAGGATTTTTATATTTATTATTGAAACATAAAATGTTAATTAAATTAATACATAAAGATAAATAAAGCCTTTTCATTAATTAAAATAATGGCATACATTAATTTGTATCCAATTGATTGACTGCAAAGGCATAAACTAACAATCTTTCACTTGCCCTAAAGTTAATCCACTATGAATCTAATATCATATCCATCTATATATCAATCATGTCTCTTTTGAGACAATGGCTTAGTAAGAGGATCTGCTAGATTCTCTTTAGTGGGAACTTGCTCCAATACTAGGTCTTTCTGCTCCACTATCTCCCTGATCAAGTAAAACTTCTTAAGTACATGTCTGGACCGTTGATGGGACTTAGGTTCCTTTGCTTGCACAATAGTACCGTTGTTGTCACAATACAATATTATAGGCTCAATAAAGCTAGGAACCACTCCAAGTTCAGTGATGAACTTCTTGATCCAAACTGCTTCCTTTGTCGCCTCTGACACTGAAATGTACTTTGCTTCGATTGTTGAATCTACAATGGTTAGTTGTTTGAAACTCTTCGAACTTACCACACCACTATTTAGAATGAAAATTTACCCTGACTATGATCTACTATCATCGAGATCTGACTGGAAACTAGCATCTAAATATCCTTGAACTCTTAGTTCATTTCCACCATAGAACAAGAAAACATCTTTAGTTCTTCTCAAGTACTTTAAGATAATTTTCACAACCGTCTAGTGACCCTTACAAGGATTAGAATGAAACCTGCTCGTTATGCTCAAAGTATAAGAAATATCTGGTCTAGTATATAGCATCACATACATGATTGATCCAATTTCCAAAGCATATGGAATACAATCCTTTTTATCTCTCTACTCTTATGTCTTTAGACACAAGAGCAGAGAGAGAGAAATCACATGCAATATGGGTAAGAATTCCCTTTTGGAATTCTCCATGCTAAACCTCTTTAGCACTTTATCTATGTACGTAGATTGGGACAATCCAAGCAACCTCTTTGATCTATCTCTATAGATCTATATTCCCATAATATAAGTTGCTTCTCCCATATCCTTCATACAGAAGTTCTTGGACAACCAAATCTTTACAAACTGTGGCATAGGTATGTCGTTTCCAATTAGCAATATGTCATCTACATATAGTACCAAGAAAATGATTGTACTCCCACTAACCTTTTTGTAGACACTTGGTTCATCCACATTTTTTATAAAATCAAACTCATTGATTGTCTCATCAAAATGGATGTTCCAACTCCGTGAAGCTTGCTTAAGTCCATAAATGGACCTTTGCAACTTGCATACTTGATTAGGAAATTTCTTGGATTCAAAACCTTCAGGTTATGTTATATACACATCCTCCCATAAATTCCCATTAAGAAATGCAATTTTGACATCCATCTGCCAAATTTCATAATCATGATATGCTGTTATGGCTAACAAGATCCCAATGGATTTTAGCATAGCTATTGGTTAAAAGGTTTCATCAAAATCAACCCCTTGTTTTTGTTTGTAACCTTTAGCCACTAACCTTGCTTTGTATGTATGTACATTACCATCCATGTCAGTTTTTCTCTTAAAAACCCACTTGCATCCAATAGGTACAATACCAGAAGGTGCATCATCCAAATTCCATACTTGATTAGTGTACATGGATTCTATTTCAGATCTCATAGCTTCTTGCCATTTAAAAGAATCAATGTCAGACATCGCTTCTTTAAAATTAGTAGACTCATCATTTATGAGTGATACGTTATCCTTTCCCTGCTAATATAATGGGAGGATGACGTATTCTACCAGTTCTTCGTGGACTATGTGTCTCTTGAACTCTCTGTTGTACATCGTATTTATTTACTTGAGGTTCTTGTTCCATTTTGATGTGAATTTGTGGCTCTTGAACTTCTTTAAGTTCAACCTCACTCCTACTACTTTCTTTGAGAATAAGTTCTTTTTCTAAGAATGTAGCATGTCTTGAGACAAACACTTTTGCTTAATAGGATGATAAAATTGATAACTGAAACTCTCTTTCGAATACCCCACTAATTTGCATTTATTTGATTTAGCTTGAAGCTTATCAAATATAGCACGCTTCACATCCACAAATCTTTAAGTATGATAATCTAGGTCTTTTACTAGTTCATATCTCATATGGTGTCTTATCAATCGATTTGGATGGAACTTTATTTAGAAGATATATTGTGGATTCAATTGCGTATCCCTAAAAGGACATAGGAAGGACTGTATGACTCATCATGGAACGTACCATATCTAATAGTGTACAATTTCTCCTCTCAGAAACTCCATTATGTTATGGAGCTGTAGGAGGAGACCATTGTGAGAGAATCTCATTCTCTTTTAAGTAACCAAGAAACTCGTAATCTAAGTATTCACTACCTCGATCTAATCTAAGTGTCTTAATAATTTTGCTAGTTTGTTTCTCAACCTCTAATCTAAATTCTTTGAACTTTTCAAATGATTCAGACTTTTGTTTCATCAAGTACACATAACCATATTTAGAATGGGTATTTTTGAATGTAATGAAATACGAGAATTCACCTCTAGCATTTGTGGACATAGGCCCACATACATCTGAATGTATTAATTCTAGTAACTGATAGTCTGTCGCTCACTACCAAATAATAAATTCCTAACTACCAAACTAATAGTAAATGGTGAGCTAGGGTTGAACCATAGAGAGCTGGGACGTAACCAAAAAGACAAGCACAAAACAATTTTAGAAAAGTCTAATAACAATGGTAAAGAAGTGGGTTGAAGATATCTTTGGGATTCCGGGATGTTCATTGATCCTTGAATATAAACAAAAGGGTACTCTCATCATGGTGTTAGCCTACAAACTCGATTAAGCTCTTAATTAATTTCTTTAAAATAGGCAAAACTAATAAGCTCTAGAAATGCCCCGATCTCCACTATAACCTAGAATAGGCTCTCTAAGTTCAATAGCCAAGATGCATTAGGTACTACGAAACAACTAACTTAGGCCACCTACTCACAAGCTCGAAAGGCATAACCTAAAGGTATGGGATCCTAGATTAGTTATTAAGTATCCTGACAAATTCAACTAACCTATTGCTACTTCCAGAATCACTATAGACAATTACATATCACAAACTCAACCCTAGCCTTCGTATTAGAAAGTTACCTAAAGGGTGATCAAACCTATAAACAATTCCTACTTCATGTCATTTCCTAAATCCCAAACCAACCTAGACCTACAAGCACCAATTAAAGACAAATTCAACTCCATTCTCACAATTCTCATCCCTTCATCCTTATAATATCTCCAAACCCTTAAGTAGTCTAACCACACATGTTCATATTAAGCACAATTAATATAAATAAACAAAACCCATACTCAATTAAATAAAACCAAAGCTAGAAATTATAAACGAAGTGATAAAAACCAAAATTCAACACTAAATAGAAATCAAAACTCTTTATGTTAACTAATGACTAATCATACCCCAAATTACAAACTCTAAACTAATTGCATCAAAATGAAAATTCCAACACACACAACTTGCACAAAAACCCAAATTAATTGATCATGAATCTAAGAACATACATAAATCCTAACTATTAAGAACAAATTAATCAAAAGCATCACAAATAAGCAAAAACCTGTAACATAAACCATTAAACATTCAAATGCCCAAGAAATTTAGATCTGAAAAAGCTCATAAATAACTCAAACAACCAAGATTATAGCTAGAAAATTGAAGGAATAAACATCCATTGATATAGCACAAAGGCTCCTTACAAAATTCATGAAGTTTAACTACAAAATCCATCAAACATTCATTTTAAATATTCTAGAACATGTAAAAACGTGATTAACACTAAGTAAGCTTTAAAATAATTGAATAATATGAAAATAAAATATTGAAACTAAAAGAGAATAGCTAAGCTTATGGAAAATAACAAAAATTTCTCTGTTGTTTCCTCCTCTCTTCTTGGAGCTTTCCCAAAATGGCAGATTTTGAGAGCCCTTTTTTCTTCTTGGAGTTTTTCCAAAAGTGGCAGATTGGAGGCTCCCCTTCTAAGTCCTCCTCTTTTTCTTTTTGTAGTATGTTCCATTTAGGGTAAAACCTAGGATTTTTATGTCTTTAAAAGTCCAAAAAGGCCCTAAAACACTTAAGTTCAGAAGGTCATCCGCTTCTGTCTGCATGTAGGCCACTATAGTGGCCTTTAGTGCACGATCGTGGCCAGTTTATATGTTCTCTATCACGATCGTGGCTGACTCCCCAGCCCTATGCTTAAGCTTCTGTCACGATCGTGGCTGACTCCCCACGATCGTGGCCTTGGGATCAAGCTTCTGTCATGATCGTGGCATATTTCTCGAGCCTTCTCCAATTCTCCTTTGAATGCCCTTGATGGTTTCTCCTCCATAGATGGCTCTCCAAACTTTGTCAAACTTCTTCCTTTTAGCATATATTTGTGTTCACTCCTTTAATCTATATGTAAACACAAGATGAACACAAATTGAGTATTTAAACACAATAATAGGATTGAAAAGACATTGAAATGTATAAGAAAATATAAGATGATTCAATCCTATCAAATACCCCCACACTTGAACTATCGCTTGCCCTTAAGCAATTTAAAAATAACCAAGATATTCTGTCAATTTGTTTTCAAAGAAGATCGAGTATATGCAATCCTTCAAACTTTGACAAACTCAAGTATCGAGCTACTACATATATCATCAATGAACACAAACAAAGTCAAAGGTAGAAACCATTGATCAAAGGTAATACAAAACTAAGATGGATTTTCCTTACAATGTTCACTCATTTCACTTAAGTGTTTAAGGTCAGTGTTTCACTCAATACTCCCTTTAAGATACTACACTGCCATAGGCTGGCAAATTCACCAATTCTCTACTATATAGATTACATGTTATCATAGATCAAAAGGGGCTTTTACTAAGGGTTGTAATGGAGTTTAGGTTAAGGCAAGCCAAAAAGGTCAAAGGGTAACTCATAACTATTAACAAAGTGCTAAGTAAGAAAGGACAACCAAACACAAATTATGAAATATGCGTATAAGTACCACAAACTAGAACTACTCTCTTAAGTGCTCTAAAGACAATCACCTTTAGCGCTTATTGTACAAATTATTTTATGATTAATAAAAACATTTTTCATTATTTCGATGTTCATACATTTATGGATTTGATGTTGATCTTAAATTGATTTAATGAAGTTCTTGATAAAAAACATAGCATAGAGGAAATCATGATGAGATCATAATAATGAGATTCCTATCATGTGTAATTATGTTAGTATCTAAACTTTCCCTAGTCATGTGATTAATAAGATGGGATATCATTAATCTGGATAGACTAGTATATGTTATACTCCTTGATTAGATCAAGCAATAGATCTCATAAGCTGTAGACATGAGTTGTTTAGAGTTAACATGTGGATGCATACTAAGGGTAGTAAGCATATTGAATTAACCTATTATGAGACAATTATATGGATATTCTATTTCAGTGTCAATGATAGTCTCATCATAGCAATAGTGCAAGTATCATTTGACTTGAAGTGCTCAAGGATATCTCAGATACTGATCCTATGCTTTGGATCCATTCATTGGTGCCTTTCAGGGGTTACTCATAGGGTGGTGATCGGGTACAACTTGAGGTATTCGGAGGTAATTGAGTATTCAATAAAGGATTCATCACTCCTGATAAAAGGAGATGATACCCATGACCTCTTATCAGGGTCATTACTCGGGAGTCTCTGGCTAGAGCAGATATGTGTCATAAAGAGAGTCTTCAATGATATATAGAGCTACTCAGGATAAGATCTAATATCACTTGGACTAGATGTGACGTAATCAGTCTAGTGGGAGTTGACGCTTTGACCATACTCTGAACCAAGTGGGGTATATATGATGAAAGGATGAATTGCATGGCAACATTGTGTATGAAAGGGTTCGTAGTCAAACCACTGACTTTCCGGTTAATTAGGGGTCATGACGTGTTGCTAGATACTGCTCTTGACTTACTTGAATTAAATGTTAATTCAAGTGACCAACATAATCGAGAGCCTAATGGGTCACACACATAGGAGATCCAAAGGATGAGTAAAATGGTCTTGAATGGTGATTCAAGATATAAGAGAGTGTTTCAGGATTGTATCACGATGTGATCGTGGTAGAAAATGTTGCATGGAATAGATTAGAAACAAGTGTTGTTAGCTACTAGTTTGGTCATTAACTTCCCAAAACTTTCATTTATGCATGCTATTTATGGTCATTAACTTCCCAAAACTTTCATTAATGCATGTTATTCATGGTCCTTAACTTCCCATAACTTCCATTAATACATGCTATTCATGACCATTAACTTCCCATTACTCTCCATTAATGATAGGGGTTATGGAAGGCCAAATAGGGCAGAAAATAATCATCATTTTCGTGTATCTTGTGTAAGACACGAGTGAAAGAAAGGTTCTTTCTTACACACACACTCTTTTTCTGTCTAACTCTAACAAGAGTTCTTATCTTTGTTAGCACAAAGAAAGAATTCTAGTCATCTCTTAGTGAGGTTTCATCCTTCTATCTTCGTGCGGACTTTCATTAGAGACGGTTTACGTTGATCGTTGTGGCTTACGACAACTTAACACCCAAAACGGAGGAAATCGTTAGAAAGGTATGTAAACATCTTACATTTCTCGTTTTTGTTTTCTATATCTAAGTGCATAAGTAGATGGTTTTTGAGGTTCCGTTTTATTTTCCTCTGTTGGACCCCGTCTCCGAGGCCCAACATTCGGACCTATACAGCATAGAGGACCCAAAATCGAACACACAATGACCACAACTAGGAGAGAAAATTTAATTAGAAGATTTGGGCTGGCTTTTTCATATAAATGATCCCACGGTTCTAACGGTTCCAACGCAACTGGAATCGCTCAAATTGGACTTAAAATGAAGAAGTTATGATTAAAATACTATCTTAAAGAAAATAGTGAAAACTGACCTTCACCGACTTCAAGACAAAATTTGAAAATCTAGGGGACTGAATCACCACTCGGGTTTTAAAACAAGATTCGCCTCGATCCGAGCTCCATAGCTCCGGATATTGCAAAATCAGTAAAGTATATTCAGACTTTAACCACCGACCGCCACACTTTGCTTTAAACCCTATTTTTGGAAATAAAATAAATACTGGTAAATCAGGTGTAGAAAGATAGGAAATTTTCTTAGAAAACCAACGGTTCGAAAATGAGGGCAATCGGAGGTCTACACAAAAAGTTAGAGCCAAAAGAGGAAGAGGGGTCGGTCGGCC
>JANKOE010000007.1:13195247-13210256 GCA_026284465.1 Erythroxylum citrifolium | reverse complement strand
GAAACCAAGGTATTTTTCCATTTAATTTTTAGATTTAATTATTGTTTCAATTTGTGATTTTTCCTTTTTATTTTTATTGCCGTGACAAAACCCCCTTTCTATTTTTCGTTGAACTAGCTAACCTTTACCGTTAGAGATTCCTCGTGAGAACGATATCCGCTTACCACTACTACATTAATTTGTTTTAACGGAAGTGATTTCTTTTATATTTGGTTGCAGGCGAAAGCATCACCAACTTTAATCCCCTTGCATGAGATATTATGGCCCAATACAATTCCCTCTTGGACCATGAAATGATACTTCTCCTAGTTCAAGACTAGATGAGACTCCTCATATCTTTGAAGCACTCTGTCTAAAATAAACAAGCAATGATTAAAAGAGTCTCTAAAGACAGAGAAGTCATCCATAAATATGTCTATAAAGTTCTCATTCATGTTCGCAAATATGGCCATCATTCACATTTGGAATGTGGCAGGTGCATTACATAAACCAAAAGGCATCATTCGATAAGAGAAAGTCTCATAAAGACAAGTGAAATTGGTCTTCTCCTAATCCTTTGGGTATATAAACATCTGATTGTACCTTGAGTATGTATCAAAAAAATAGTAAAATGTATGGCCAGCCACTCTCTCAATCATTTGGTCCATAAAAGGTAAAGGGAAATGATCTTTTTGGTGGGCAAATTAAGCTTTCGGTAATCAATACACACTCTCTAACCTATGATGTTCATAGTAGAAATATTTTCACCTTTTTCATTCTTCATCACTGTCATGCCTCCCTTCTTAGGCACACATTGTGCTAGACTCACCCACTCACTATCTAAAATGGGGTAAATGATCCCCACATCCAAAAGCTTTACTACCTCCTTCTTCACAACCTCTTGCATGTTTAGATTTAACCTTCTCTGTCGTTCTCTCACAGTTTTACATCCTTCTTCTAGGTTATTCTTATGCATCACCACATTGGGGCTAATCCCCCTAATATCAAAAATTTGTCACCCCATGGCTCTCATCCTCTTCTTAGTGGTCTCCACCACTTTCTCTTCTTGCTCACAATCAAGTTAGTTAGAGATAATTAGGGGTAGGTTATGGTTCTTACCTAAAATGGTGTATCTCAAGTGGGAAGTTAAGGGTTTAAGCTCTAAAGTAGGGGGCTTAACAATGGAAGGTGGTGTGGGTGTATTTATTCTCTCTAACTTCTGTAGCTCAACTTCCTCATATAATTTCTCTTCTCTCACACTCTCATTCCTGTGCACTTAAATAACTTCATCAACTTCCTCTTCAACCTCCTTCACACATTCATACACAACATCAATTTTCATACATGCAGTACCATCCATCGATTTCTTCAAAGATTTAGACATGTTAAATTCAACCTGCTTATCATCAATTCTTAAAACAAGTTTTTCTTCATGCACATCAACTAATGCCCTACTAGTATTCATAAAGGGCCTACCCAAAATCAATAGACAGCTTCAAAGTCTAACACAACAAAATCAACAGGAATGATAAATTTATCTACTTTTACCAACACATCTTCTATAACTCCAAATAGCCTTTTGATGGATTGATCGACAACCTGAATGAGCATGGATGTTGGTTTGACCTCTCCTAATCCTAATTTCCTGAAAATAGACAAATGCATCAAGTTAATATTTGCACCTAAATCACATAAGCATTTAGAAAATTCAAAATCACCAACAACACATGGAATAGTAAAAATCCCTGGATCTTGTAATTTGGAAGGCATTGTGTCTGAGATGATCGAACTACAATTCTCCTTCAAGGTTACTGTCTGATTGCCATCCCAAGTGCGTTTATATGTGAGTACATCTTTAAGAAATTTCGTATACTTACACATGCACTCCAAGGCTTCCACTAATGATAAGTTAATCTAAAGCTTCTTCAATTTCTCCAGAAACTTGGAAAAATGAGTGTCTACCTGATGTTGTCTCACCCTTTGTGGATACAAAAGTTTAGGCTTGTAGGGTGGTGGTGGTATATATGGCCTCTTTTCTACTTTCTCTTCTTCTATCTCTTTGCCTTTCTCCTTCGTTTGACTCTCCTTTTGCACACTTGGCTCCTCCAGTTACTTGCCACTTTGAAGTGTGATGGGCTTGAGTTGTTCCTTTAGGTTGGCTTCAGTGTTGCTTGGTAGGCTTCCTGCATTTCCAGAAGACAAAGCAGTAGTGAGTTGACCTACCAGAACCTCCAAGTTGTGGATGGAGGACGCATGGTTCTTTAAGATTTGGTCAAATTTGGCATCCTGGCTTGCAAACATCCGTTTCTTATTCTCTTCCTACCTTCTTTGACTTTCCTCGTGGCTTGAGAATTTAGACCCCAATACGTCGATTAACTTGTTCATTTTGCTCTCCAAAGACCTAAGACGGTCTTGCTAAAATCCAGGCGGTCCTTGTGGTTTTGCTTGGCCACCTGCATTATTAGTACTCCAAGAAAAATTTGAGTTATTTTTCCACCCTGGATTATAAGTGTTAGAGTATGGATTTTTACCTCGATGTGGTCAGCCTAAGTAATTTACCTATTATGTCCTACTAGCTCCCAACAAAAAGCATTATGCTAAGTAATGGTTGTCTTGTCCACATAACTCACAGTGGATCTGCATGGCTTTAGTTATGGATGAAGAAGCTTCTTGCATATTATTCAACTGCTTAGTGAAGATGGTAATATAAGCTTGCAAGGTTGTGACAGAATTAATTGAAATCATGCCTTTTTATTCCTTTGTGCCTTGCCTACTCTTTTCGTTCGACTACATGCAACTATTACTTGTCAACTCTTCCAAAAGATCATGAGTCACCTCAATGGTTTTCCTCATCAACGGCCCTCCAGCAGCTGCATCTATTGTCCCTCTTGTAGTCTGATTCATAATGTCTATAGTAAGAATTCCCTTGGAAGGTTGTGGTGTGGGCGGCTTCTTTACAACTCTTTGAACCTCTCCCAAGCTTCATATAATGATTCCCCATCATGTTGCTGAAAGTTTGTAATTTCCTTGATGATCCGTGTAGTCTTTATCAATGGGAAGTACTTGGCAAGGAAGGCTTAGGCTACTCAATCCCATTTAGTAATCTGAGATGACCTAAGTGAGTTGTACCGTGCCCAGGCTCGATCTCTTAAAGAAAATGGAAATAATCTGAGCCTTACAACATCATCAAACATCCTTTGGAATCTAAAAGTGTCGCATATCTCCAAAAAGCTTGCTAGGTGGGCATTGGGATCTTCAGTTGATAACCCATAAAATTGAAAACTGCTCTGGAGTATGTTCTGGAGTGTCGACTTGATTTCAAAATTGTTTATTGTGCTTGTAGGCCTTCTAACTCCTTGTAGACTAAATTCGGGCCTCATAAAATCCATCAATGTTCTCTTGGCCCCTCCTTATTCTCCTTTTTTTGCCATATTTGTTGAAGGATTTTCTTAGCTCTTTGATCTCCTTAACCTCCTCTCTTGTCTTGTAATATTAGAAAATTCTTCTTCAAAAGCTTCGTCGGACCTTCTTATGCTCCTTATGTTCATGCACCAGCAAATACACAAGGAAAAGTATCAAACACTCTCAAATCAAAGTTACCTAAACTAAACAATATACTAAACAAACGAGCTCTGGCAACGGTGCCAAAAACTTGTTGATTGCAAAACCAATTCACAATTTTAATGCTTAAAATTACAAGTATACGGGGTGTAACTTATAGTAAATAATAGATATCGATCCCTCAGAGATTGTGTTTAGACGCTACTTAATTGAGGCTGCTTCGTTTGAGAATCAATTTTAATGAATATAAAATGAAAAATAAAACTAAATCAAACAACTAACAATGAACATATGATAAAGCAAAAATGTAGAAACTTGAAATTCAAGATTTAACAATTAGAGATCACTTTTTCCTTATCTTATCTCCCTCATAGCTTGTTAATTAAATTTTGCCTCACCTAAGATATCCTAATGTATTAACTACCCTCTCTTAAGGTGTAATTAATTATCCCTAGCCAAATTAAATGGAAATGATTAAGCAATCTCTCAATCTACAGAATCAGTCCACCAATTCAACTAGTTATGATGTTATCCTATGGGTAATCTACTAATTAGCCAAGATCTCTCTCTAACTATTCAATTAACTTGATGAATGTAGGTCTATAGAGTGTCAATTCTTATTGTACAACCCTGCACAATTTACCCAACTCAATTTCTCAATATATTGCAAGGTATAAGCTCAACATTCATCAAAAGCATCATTCCTTCAAATCAACAAAGTAGGAGTTCAATAAGTTGTTCAAAAGTAATCTCTACAAATAACTCGGCCACTCATAATGTCATTAATATCCCCAACAACCATAAAATCCATAATAAAGATGCTAGAAGAGAAAAACGAAATAAGAACTAGATGAAGCAAGCTCCTCCTCTTCTTTTCCCAAGCCTGAAAAATCAGGAGTTGGTGTGCTCTTTGCCCAATTTGGAATGAAAATCTTGATTCTCTACCTCTCTCTATGCTTTAAATATGTTTTTTTGCTCAAGGAGGCAAGTTCTCACAACCCCCTTCAGCCATAGGGATTTTTCCCTTATATAGTCACAAGAACCTAAGAATAAGCGAAACTCGCGTGTCTCTGCAGGTTAGGGATCCCACAAACGTGGGAATTAGCATGAATCCCACGAATGTGGGTTCTTCTCATATAATTCCTCCACTTCTCTTCTCCTCTCTTAGTCCCTAGCTCAATCACAAAGGTGGCCACCCTCCATGTCTACATCAAAATGTTCAATTCTTATTCTAAATCAACATCAAACATAAAAGAACAATCATGAAGATCAGACTAAATAAAAACATACAAAATAAGTCCTAAAACATAACAATAATAACCTATTATACAAGAAACACATGCCAAATACTGAGAAAAACACACACTAATGCACAACTATCACCTAACAATCCTATTATTATCTAGTTAACAAAAAAGTTGCAATTAACTTTAACTAAATATATATTAAATTAAAGAAACCAAAATACCACTAGACAAAATCAAGCAAATATTATAAAAGAAGAAATAAGATAATATAAACATCTAGATTCATCATGCAATTATCATCAAGTTATTTAGAGATTTTATAGTTTAGACTAAAAAAGTTTCCTAGCATAAGGAATTATCTCCTTTTAATGTATAACTACCTATCCCTCAATTGATTAATTAATATATCTATCTGATTAACAGATCTAAGAATGAATTATATTTCATGAAACTTCATAAATTGTCATTTTAACAATAGAAACATCATATAGGCCTATTTATAGTGCCCTATGTAATCCTTATCCATTTATAAGTAGTTTTGTTTGACGACTTCTATGTGCAATTTTAGAGAAAGTTTAAGCTTTTGTTTTTGTATAACCAGTATTAGGAAAATCATAAATATTTTAGAAATAAATAACTCTTTTATATGAAACTAAATTAATGTATACAAGAATAAATTAGGATTTCATCTAATAAAGATATAAAGAGAAGAACTACCCATAAAACATCCTAGAACTAATAAAAATAAAAAGAATAGAAGAATTCATAACAAAGGTTCCTCCAATGAAGATTCCAATCTCTTGAAATGACCTGTCATCTTGAAATAATCCCAATCTTCGTTCCCATTAAAGGCTGTAGCAAGATGTGTTTTAACCTAAAGTGGGTCTCTTTTTCATGGTTTATACGTTTCTCTATATAAGCTTCTCATTGTGAATATGGTCTAGGTCATAGTTATATCCTAATATATGTAATGTATTTCTTCCTAAAAATCCGTTAAAGAGAGGAACTTAGGCTCTAACACACTCGTAGTCTAGGCTGTATGACATATTGTACTTCTTTTAAATGCAACACAAGCTTTAACACAATTATACAGGAGAGCATGTCTTGTGCTCTAAATTTCTAATAAGGAACATGTCCTCGAATACGATTGTATGTAAGGTCATTTTTTATCTTCTCGCCATATGTTTATATATAGATAGGGACACACCCTAATACATGGCTTGTGTTAGATTGCATTCATCCAAAAATGAGTTTTCTTCTTCTTTTGCCTTGTAAAACCCTTTACTCCTTAGCTAACATCATTCTCAAGCAATATCTCCATAATCACCTAAAACATGGCATAAAACCAACTAAATTAAGATTATTTAGATGAAAAACTTAGTAAAAATACTAAGTAAATTATATATAACTTACATACACATTAGGTAACTGCAATAATCTTATAATTCTTTTTTCATCCCTCCTATATTGGGTATGCTCAAAATTAATTGTAGCATGTTAGTAACATAATTTATAGTAACTATTATACTCCTCTAGGCTCACTTAGGAATTTGGAATCTAGTGAACTCTTCAAATTTGAGTGAACATTATCTCTTATACAATCTCCTTCTTCTAAGGTGAAGGGAAACCTATACACTTTTTCTTTTAAGGTAACAAAGAACATTTACACTTCTTCTTTTAGGATAAAGACAAACCTTACAACATCTTCCTCTCACATTAAATGTAAGTAAATAAAAACTCTAAACAATTATGTCTCAAAATTTTATAAATTCATAAATCAATACAAATATTGTTATGCTTTCTCTCTCTTCAATAAAAGAATTCTAGGGAATAAAACGCTAACACTTATTTTTAATGTTTAATGCTCATTAATTAGCTCATATAACATTTTACCAACTAAAAACTAAAGTGTTTAAAGTCCCTTAACGTTATATCATTAAGAACAATAACTTGAGAAATAAATGTTAAAAATAATATGTTTATGACTATTATAAGCAATGTTTAGACAATAGATTCCTAGTTGTTGGTTGTTCTTAGTGTTATCAATATCTTTCTTTTTGAAGAAGTTTTCATTGTTCGATATAATATTGTTCAATTGATTGACTTATCTATTTTAGATAAGTTTTCAAAAAACAATTCAAATCATTCAGTTAGTTGATGTCCATTTATTTAGCTAACAAATGTTTTTTTGAAAAATTTAAGAAACACCTCGTCAATTAACTGATGGCCATTTGGTTAGCCTAATGCTTTACTAGTTAGTTTCTCAAAACATTTTAACTTTCAATTGAAGCATCTCATGAACCATATCTTAGTTCATAAAGTTTTTTAAATTCCCTATTTTATTTCTCAATTTAAAATTTAAAAGTTTAAACAAAACTTAGTTTGAGTAAAACTAATGCTTTATACCCCTTAAATGTCAACATGAATGGGATTCACATCATAAGAACTTTTATTATTATCCTGTAAGTTTTAATATGAGCATTCATTATAATTTTCAATAATGTTACTCAAAAGATTTGATTGTTCATTTCATCTTTTTGATTTTGATTCATATTGCTTAAATTTGACTTGATTTCTTAATGACTTTCTTGACATCTTCCACTTTTTTATCTTTAATTTAAGTTGTAACTTTAATTACTTTTTCTCTTGCCTTTTTGTACATTTTTTAAACTATTAGTGTGATAATATTTTTTATTACTAAAAGCTATCATCCATACATTTGCACTTTACCTAATCTCATAGAACTAATAAGTGTTTAGTTATTAATATACTCAATTTAACAACAAATATTTATAGCATATCATAATTTTAATTTCATGAACTCTCCACTTATTGTTATTGATATAGGCTGATTGTAGTTCCAAATTAGGGTAATAGTTGGAAAAGATCACCATGAAAATATGTATGGTCTAAACAGTGTAACAAATCAAGCTTAACGTAGATGGATTATATATTTAAACTTACTTTATGAGGCTTACCTCTTTTTATTAGGCTTAAAAGTGCTTATTATTATGTAATTAAGGTTAGAAAAGACTAATATTTAAAAGACTCATAGATTTGAATAAACATGAATAGATAAATGTTATCAAATGGAATAACTATTGAGATAAAGTGTGTTGATATAATAAAAGGTTAATTGCAAAAAAAAGATCCCAAACTTTATTGAAATTTGCAATTCTATCATGAACTTTGAAAATTGGTAATAAAATGTTCAAACTTTTAAATTTTTGCAAAAAATAGCCCAACATTATTCTTCATATTAATGTTGCTAACATGAGATACTACATCAAGTGGTATCTTTTACATGTGGATGATACATGGATTTTAATTTCACGTCATCAAATTATAATTTTTAAATAAAAATAAATTATAAAGTCCCTAGTTTTCTCTTTTTTTTTCACGTCATCAGCACTAATCACCAATGGTTAACCAAAGATCACAACATCCAGAGATGTCTATACAAGCCAACTTATAGTTGCACAAACATTAATGTTTAAGATTGCCATAGAAGCATCAACATTCGCCGCATACAGTGCAACACCGTAGAGGCCCGACCATCCCATCCATAAAATTCTACTGCTAGCAAGCATAAGCAACACATTATTTGGTGGAAACCTCTCTCGATTGCTCTTTAGCCTTGGTCTAACTTGTATCATTTCAAGCATCACAAAAAGGTAATATGCTTTACTATAACACATGAAGATCATTAGATTACTTTGTTGTTGTTAAACGGTTTTTGTTCTTTTCTTGTTTCTTACCTAATAAGTAGTAATTAACACTGCAGTTCCTAAGGAGAGGAAAATAACAAAGCCACCAAAATAATCTATAACCCTCTGCTAATAAAGAAATCCACTATCCTAAAGAAAAAAAGCACCGATTGTGAGGGAGAAGATGAGACAAAGAGGAACAAAAGCCATCCAATCTTTGATATTCATACAAGCAAGTACAAAACTAGTAAGCAAGATGAGAGTAATAGTAACAGAAGTGAACTAAAAGTTCACAAAAGAAGCAATAGGATAAAAAGGCGTAATAGTCTCAAAACTTCTATCTTCGTTTTCATCTCTACTTGTAGGAACTCTAGCTCTTCCAATAACACTTTTGGCCAAAAATTAAAGCTCCTTTACCCTAAAAAGGAAAAACCTTATCACCAAAAGCCATACCTACAAGCACCCAATAGATAAGAACAATAGTGAGCTTATAAGGTTGTTAGAGGAGCAAAGATTTTGTTGGTTGCCATTTTAAGAGACAGGCACACAGATGAAATGGTTATTAGTGAAAATCTAATGAAGTGGAAAGCAAATATATAAAAGACTGACATGATGGGATCTATACAAGTCCCCCAAAGAATAAACTGGAAGAATGATAGCAAGAAGTTTCAGGAGAGAAAGAAGAGAAACTTAGAGATTTTTATAATTTGCTTTAATTCAAAAATTATAATTTGATGACGTAGAAATTGAAGTCCACGTGTCATGCACATGACAAAGATACTAAGTAATGTAGCATGCTATGTCAACAACATTAAAAAAAAAGACTAACGTGAGCTATTTTAACAAAAAATAAAAATTTGATCATTTTATTGCTACTTTTTAAAATTCAAGTTTGAATTATAAAATTTAATAAAGTATGAAATTTTTTTTCAATTGATCCTGCAACAAAGCATCCTTTTACTTGTTTTCTACTTACAAGTACTCTTTTATTGACTGAGTATCACCAGTGCCTCAGCTAGAAGAAGATCTAGGATACTAGTGAAATTTTTTATAACATCAACTATATGCATGCTCATCACTACAAAACAATGTGTTATTTAGTATTCTCTCTATAAATTAGTTCCGTTATGTTATTATCAATAAGTATCGCATGTTTATTAAAACATCTTTTAATATAATATATGTTAATTTTACTTCTTTAATAATATCCTATCCCAGTAAAATAGTCATAATTTAGATATATTACTCTAATAAAATGTGAATATTATACTTGTAATTGTTGGAGATGGTCCCTCTCACATGGAGGGACTCCATCATTCCAAATTGGTAGGCATGGTAGGTGGTAGGTGTTGTTTTCATCTTCTACCAAAGTTGACGCCTACCTACATTGAAGAGAAGTTCGCCAACTACCCCACGTCTTCTGCCTATAAATGAAGAACGAAAACACAACAAAGCATAGACAGAAAAACAGACAGAAAAATAGAGAGAAAACCAGAGCATTGTTTTTGCTCTGAGGTTGGAAAATATATTTCTAAAGGGTTGGTGAGTGACAAAATAGTGAGGTTAGTATTTTTAGGTTGAGAAACATCTTGTGAGCCACCATTTTAGTTTTATCTCTGTATACCTACTATTTGTAATAGTGGAAGAAATATTTTGAGTTTTTTCCGTGGACATAGCCCAAAGTTAATGGTGAACCACGTTAAATATTCTGTGTCTATTTTGCTCATTTTATTTTTCCTTTTCACGAAATACACTCGCTACGCCCAACAAGTGGTATCAGAGTTGTGTTTTCATTGGAGGTATTTTTTTGAAAAGAAGCATATCACCGGGAAGATAAAATTACAACGATTTTTTGGCGTGATCCATTCAAAAAGTTGACGTAAAACGACAAAGGTGATGAATAGTACTTCTATGTTGTTGCAAGGTGACGGCCTGTAGCAATAGTAATTGGGTCCCACATTACTATTTGTGGTACTATTCACAAGTTACTATTTACCGGGTCTTGCGATACTATTTCAGTGAGGTTCGACGACACTATTCCGGTGGTACTATTCACAAGTTACTATTTATTGGGTCACGCAGTTCCTATTCCAGTAGGGTTCGACGACATTATTTCGATCTCGTGGTGAAAATTTAGAAGATATCTTTTCTGCCAAATTTTGACGTCCTGGTTTCATATTTGAGGTCGGTTTTCTCAAATTTAGCTTAATTTGGCAAATAGAGGTGAAGACGAGCAAAATGATCAATTTGAACAGTATGAACTACCGTATATGACGAACCAAGATGAAGGATCTCTTAATGATTATAAAGATGCATTTGCCAGTATTTTTGATAACTAAATCAGAGGAGATGTCCAACGAAGAATGAGAGTTTGAGCATGAACGAGCGTGTGGTTATATTTGACAGTTTGCCGATGATAATGTGTACAATCACATTTGTAACGAGACTCATGCAAGAACACTATGGAATAAGCTAGAGCAGTTGTATGCTTCAAAGACCGGCAACAACAAATTGTTTTATCTGACAAAATTGATGCAGGTAACATACCAGGAGGGTACTTCTGTAGCTGATCATTTAAACAATATGGAAGGGATAGTTGATCAGTTATCAAAGATGGGCATAAAGTTTGACGACGAGGTGATTGCTCTAATGGTGCTAGCTTTATTATCAAAGTCTTTGGAGACTTTGAAAGTGTCATTGACAAATAATGCACCAAATGGCGTATTAAATATAGAGTATGTTAAAAGCAGTATACTAAATGAAGAGATGAGAAGTAAATCACAGCATGTAGCCTCTTCATCACATTCAGATGTTATTGCTTACAAAAAATAGAGGAAGGAGCCAATCCAGAAGTCCAAAGTCCAGAGACAAGAGCAGAGGAAAGTCAAAGAAATATGCAAATGTGAAATGCCATTACTGCAAGAAGAAAGGCCACATTATAAAATTTTGCTGAAAGTTAAAGAAGGAAAAAGGCAAAGATGTGAAGAAAGAAGAAAGCAGTGATGATGAACAAGGTAACATTGTTGATGTATTTAACCTTGTTATTGATATAGAGATAGTTAGCTTGGTGTCGCAAGAAAGAAGTTGGATAGTTGACAGTGGAGATACTATTCATGTTACATCTCATAGACAATTTTTCTCATCCTACACACCTGGGAATTATGGCGTTGTTAAGATAGCAAACGAAAATCTGTCAAATGTTGTTGGTAAAGGAGATGTTCCTTTAGAGACAGTGAATGGTTCAAGACTATTGCTGAAAGATGTCAGGTACATTCCTGATATGCGTTAGAATTTGATTTCTGTAAACAGGCTAGATGATGAAGGTTTCTGAAAACTTTTGGAAACGGAAAATGAAAGCTTACTAAGGGCTCATTAGTAGTGGCCAGAGGTTAGAAGCACTCAATACTGTATATGATGCAGGCAAAGCTCTCAAGTGATATTGTCAATATAGTGGAGAATGATAATACAGTTAATTTATGGCAGAAAAGGCTAGGTCACATTTGTTGGGTCCCATTCCCGAAGCCCAAACAAGGTGTTAGACCTCGTTCCGGAGCCCAACTATCCGATCTGAAGTTAAAAAGCGTGAACGGGTTTCCTTGTAGGGTTATTTCTATAAATCCTCACTTCCTTTCCATCAACCTTTTTGAATTTAACTCCAAAAGCTACAAATTTTTGTGGAGGGATATAAAAATGTGTTAGGAATCCATTGCTTTAAGAATCACTTCATTTGGAGGTCGAGTGATGAAGTTATGACTAAAAGAATCCAATATGTTTATGTTCTTGCTCCAACTATACATATCTTGGCGCAATTGCCATAACGTTTGCTACAAATGTCAGATTGATTTTATTTTTGGACGGTTTGAATGAAGACATCGAGATCTACAACTTTTATGCAGATCTCAAAGTGAGATTATGCCTCTAAAGTAGTTAAAATCATGATTTACTGTAGCTTTCCCGTGAATATCCATTTAACGGACATAGACTGGCTTAAAAGCCATTTTTCACCCGAGAAGGTCCGTTTACATGTTCGTTAAACGGACATTGGTGAGGAAAAAGGTCCTTTTTTACCCGAGAAGGTCCATTTAGTCTGTTAGACGGACATTGGTGACCCAAAACGCATTCCAAAGCCTCTCCAATGCTTCCAACATCCATCCTAACACCATATACACTCATAATCTCCCCAATTCAACCCTTCTAATGCAATAACATTTCTCAAACATTCAATTACCAATTTGAATGCATTGAAATCCAAATCTCAACTCAAATAACTCGTAGAATACACAAACTCTCATCATTTACCATAGCTGTCATGTTCATACCTCCCATACAGCATCATCACTTATAATGCTCATATCTCTCAACTCCAATACCCAAATTTTACAAATTTTATACCGTTGGAAAGCTAAGAGGATAAACTACAATGTTTATGAAGACCACTTTGTCTAATATCTAATTTATCCAAGTTTTCCCCCTGAAGTCAATACACAATTTTCACCCCTACGAGAACTTGAAATATGAATTGTACACTACAAGATAAATAAGCACATACACAAGGGAACTTCTTCAATCCTCAATTCATTTCTAAATCAAAATGAAGTTTATACAAAGCTTTCATAAATAGCTTTAATTACATATCGACATTTTATTAAAACCTTAACACAAGTTACAAAATACATTGGATGCTCAATGTTCAATATGTTTATAAAGCTATCCAAATGTCTAGCTACTAACTTAGTACAAAAGCTAACTCTCTCGGAATTGTCCAAATGCCTTGCAAGGATTCACTAATCTTCTCGATCTGTACCTAAGGAGTGGGGAAAAATATTGAGTTAAGTTACATATGTTGGAACCCCACCCTGGTGAGACACGTGTCCGACGTCCTACGTGACATTTAGACTCGCAACTCACGAGGGAGGGATTCCTCACCACAGAAGAAAACTCAAATCAACCTTAATTTACTTACTCTCGAACGAATCTTGATAATTCACCTTAATCTTTCTCAATAAACAAAAGTGAATCCGATTTCTAAACTAAAATGAAATTCCATGCCTCCAGAGTAAATAAAATAAAAAATTACCACATACGAATTTTTTTCTAGTTCAAGAATTCACCAAAATGCGGACGCATGGTCTAAATTTTCATCCAATTGCTTCACTTTGATTTAATTCATAATTTCAACTTAATTTCGAAAACTCTCGAATTTGCATAAAAAGGTGGAAAATGTTTTTAGAAAACCAATGCTTCAAAAATCGAGAGAATCGGAAGTCAAATGCAAAAGTTATAAGAGGAAATTCGAAAGATGAATTAAAAGAAGAAATAACTAACTAAATAAAAAGAAAAAAAATCAGAAGCTGGCGAAGGCGAGGTTGCAAATCGCGAGTCCGCCCATGTGAGCGCTCTCGCAAGCGCTCGCGATCGCGAGTGCGCTCGCCGGGTGAGACGCTCGCACTCGCTAGCGCGCTCACCTGGCGAGACGCTCGCCCTCGCGAGGGTGCGAGTCCGAAAAGAAAAATCGAGTATATATATATATATATATTTTTTTTTTATTTTTTTAAAACTATAAAATAGCTGAAACTTCAAAAATTAATAACTCTTCACCTAGGATTCCAAATTTTAAAAACTTGGTATCTATAGAAAGCTTAAAGAAAATTATACAACTTTCAATAAGGATTTAAAACCTAAATTGGTCATTAAGGGGGTCAAAAATTGCTACAAAAATATTGCCCAAAATGAAAAATCCTAAACCAATCCAAAAGTTTTAAAAAAAATCATATCTTTTGATACACTAGTCGAAAAATGTCATATTTTACCTCATTGGAAAGATGAAAAGATGCTTTACAACTTTCATGAAGGAAGCAAAAATCAATTCAATCATTAAAAGAGGTAAAAACTTGCTTAAAGTTGCTGCCTATATAATTACCAAATGAACAGTAACTTTGTCCAAATGAATAGTAACTGCAATCTTTCAGACCTTATAACTTCTTCATCCTAAGTCCAAATATGACATATTATGTACCCATAGAAAGGTCTAAACATGTACTACAATCTTTAAGAAGACTTCCCAACCTAATTCAAGCTCTAAGAGGGTCTAAAACCTAATCGAAGTTGCTGTCAAATTTTGTAAAAATTTGACAACACCTCCTTTAAAAATTCAACTAACCAATCTTAATTTTTCTCATCCAAACTCTATACCTGCACAAAAACTACTTCAATCTTCCAAATTCTCAATTATCCAACTACTAAACCAATCCAAATAATCCCATCAATTCACTCAAATGGCAGCAATCATAATTGCTTCTTTTTGTCAATTTCAGACCATACACTATTACAGTTTATGAAACAAACACAAGATACATTTCAAATTTAATTCTTTTACATTTACATAAAAACATAGTTCCTATAGTGTATCTGGAACTGCCTATTTCTATAAGAAGGTTAAACTTCCAAGAATGCTTTCCACTTCTTAAAAAGGTCTAAAAAAGACTCTCCTTTTGGGTGAACAAATCTCTCTCATA